>PPNI02000006.1:29585-310416 GCA_003707195.2 Phaffomyces antillensis
TCTAAACACAGTGAATATCCCCGTTGGAATGGGTGTGACATTCAGCACCTCCGGTGGTTGTGGTTGAAGGAGAAGTGTTGGTGGAACCAGAAGCTTCATCATGACCGTGATCGTGGTCATCATGATGGTCTTTACCACTACCAGCACAACCTTCACCTGGAACAGCAATATCATAACCCCAAGCATCTAAGGCATAAAATCTTAAAGTTGCACTATTCATAACAGCTTCATCTGGGTTAGTCTCAGCTAATTCCAAACATTCTTCATAAGTATCAGCGTAATGATCAACTAATCCTTGACCAAGGATGGCAGTGTGCCATAATCTGTGTAATAAATCACTTGCCCAATATTGTGTATTTTTACCACCAGAAACAGTCCAACCTTGAGTACAAACTTGAGATAATCTTTGTCTTGTAGTGTAACTTAAATCACAAATAACAGTTTCATTAGTTGCATTTTCACCTCTCCAATGTCCGGCCCAACCGTCTTGATGACAATTGTTATCAATATCATCACATCTAAATAAAACACCAGTCTTATCTTGATTTATAATATTATCAAACCAACCAACGACTTCTGCACTCCCAGTATCATTACCAAACCATTTGGCAAAGATTTCAGAATCATTACCAAACAATGAAGCATGATCTTTAGCATGTTGTGCCAATAATTTAGTTTCTTCCCAAGCTTCATAAAGTTGATTATATTGAGATCTGTTACAAGATGAATGGATTTGAATATCTTTATTCCATTTGGCATCCCATTGGTACTCTTCGGTAACTGATTCAACTACTGTTTGTGCTAAAACTGGAGCTAGTGAAATGATTGTAGATAGTAAGAATTTCATTGTGTTTTGAGTTTAACTTGTGATGTTATTGAGTTTCAATTGATCATTTCGAAATCAATCACTCAGTTTATATATATATATATATATACAAATCTCGAGACAATGTTTTAATACCAAGATAACTTCTATAGTTACTAAAATTTAATCATGCAGTAAATTCAGAGTCAACAAAGGGCAATTTAGCTAAAATGGGCCTAATTATACGAACCCTGGAAGTAGTTTTAAGTATCGGAGTGTACCCTGAGATCTATTTGTTCCATACAAATTACTGTTAAGTTCTGTTAATTTTGGACCCTTGTGGTTGTTTTTTTTGTTTGTTTCCATGAACGGTTCAATCGCATCACATCGGAGTTTAAAATGACACAATTCAAAGGACCCTTAATAACTTCAGCCATGGCTCACTAACGAGTACAGACTATAAACCAAATAAACGGAGTATTTGTACAGCTCAACCATCACTTTAACCAGTCTCAGACCCTCTCCAAAAGCTCTTCAACATACACAAAACCACCAAATGCTTCATCTCACAATAACCACCAAAGTACTGAAAAAAATTTATCATCAACTTGGCATTGAGAGAAAAAAAGTCTTGATATTTCTTGGATTCAAATTTATTTCTAATTATTATGTCTCTTCCTTGATTCTTGTATAATATTTCCATACTAAGATCACCACATAGGTTGCTTTTTAAATACGCTTCTATTTCATATATAAACTATCAGTTACCTTGATTTCACAAACTATACCAATTATATCCGAAAAAGCAATAGCCTATAAACATCATGCATTTAGCATCATTGATTCCTTTGCTATTAGTAGCTATTACCAATGCTCAAACTACATTGACTGTCTATCCTTCAAGAACAAGAACAACAAATACTGGTTTAACGGCTCCTATCACTACAGGTTTAGCCAGAACTACAACTACTAATTTATATTTGCAAGCTTCATCAACTTCTGGAACAGCTTCTGCAACTTATCAAACCACTGCCATCACTGGTTGTCATTTCCATGGAACTATTCAGTTTTGTATTGATGGTCAAGGTAATGAAGGTGTTGTTGGTGGTGTCACTGCTTCAACTGAAGGTATTGCAACTGAATATACAGGATGTCATGTTCATGGTGCAACTGAGACTTATTGTTTAGATTCCACTGGTGAAGAAGTCTTATTCTCATTAGAAGAAAGTGAAACTGAATCCTCAGATTCTAATTCAGAATCATCAGAAGGTCAACATTGTCATTTCCATGCAGGTGTTGAACATTGTGTTGGTGGTGGTGCCTCAAAAGAAGTAAGTTGTGTAAGAACTGATCGTAAATATAACATTAAGTTAAGAATTGGTTTATTATTTGTCATTTTAGTCACTTCTGCATTAGGTGTCCTTGGTCCAATCTTAATTAATAAATTTTTTAAAATTTCAACAAATTCTTTATTATTCATAATCTTGAAAAATTTTGGTACTGGTGTTATTATATCAACATGTTTCGTTCATTTAATCACTCATGCTGAATTAATGTGGAGTAATGAATGTCTTACCGGTTTGAAATACGAGGCAACTGGCGCATCAATCACAATGGCTGGGATTTTCATTGCTTTCATCATTGAATATATCGGTCATAGACTCTTTGGATCTCATCATCATAATAATGGCGGAAATCTCACTGTCGAATCAGATTCAGTTGATAAAGAAGCTATAGAAGCTGCTGCTACTCAAATCGATCATGAAGCTGAAGTCACCCATTTAAACAACGAACCTAACAATAACACAAGTGTTGTCACAATGGAATGTGGTATTGTTTTCCATAGTATTTTAATTGGTCTAACATTAGTCGTTGCTGGTGATTCTGCATTTATCACATTATTTATCGTTATTGTATTCCATCAATTCTTTGAAGGGTTGGCATTAGGATCAAGAATTTCAGAATTACAAAATACTCCAATGTATATGAAATTAATAATGAGTGGTATTTTTTCAATTATAACTCCAATTGGTATGGCTATTGGTATTGGTGTGTTATCAAAATTTAACGGTAATAATAAATCAACTTTAATAGCAATGGGTACATTAGACTCATTTTCAGCAGGGGTTTTGATATGGACCGGTGTGGTTGAAATGTGGGCTGGTGATTGGGTTTATGGTCCTTTAGCTCATAGTGGGAAAGTAACTACTTGTAGTGCATTGGCTGCAATGATTGTGGGGATGATTGTGATGTCTGTCTTGGGAAAATGGGCATGATCATATTTTAATTCATATTCTGTAAAATTTATAGATGTATTCATTGTGATTTATATTCTTACTGTAGATGTTTTGATATTGATTGATTGAGATTTCAATAGATATTATATTTCAATATTGACACATATTTTTTCCTCCAGTCAACCAATTATTCGTCTTTTTTTGCAAGTCCTTTCAAATTCAAATTTAAGCTTAAATGATCGAGTCATAATGGATTTAGATCTAGTAGTGATGTTCATTGAATTGTTTTTTACTCCTATATCTTATAACTTATTACTGAGTACTTACATATAACACTGAAGAAGCTTACGGCCAATGATAACTTATAATTCCAATTTTATATTATTTGAAATCACCAACTCTTCATTCATTTGCAATCAAACAAGCATAACCTTGACCTGTACTAGTACACATTGAAACAACTCCCAACTTTTTATCTTGAGTTTTCAAACCGTTGATCAAAGTAGCTATCAAACGACCACCTGTAGCACCCAATGGATGTCCTAGAGCAATAGCACCACCATATGGGTTAACTTTTGAGATATCCAATCCCAATTCTCTAATAACATACAATGATTGAGATGCAAATGCTTCATTTAACTCAAAGATATCAATATCATTTTTTTCAATTGAATATCTATTTAATAGTTTTGGAATAGCAACTGCGGGTCCAATACCCATCAAGCTGCTTTCGACACCTGCAACAGAACTTCCAATAAACCTAGCAATTGGTTTATAATCATGTCTTTCAGCAGATTCTCTAGTTGTTAAGATAACTGCACTAGCACCATCGCTAATTTGTGATGCATTACCTGCTGTGGTTGTACCATTTGAAGTGAACGCTGGTGCTAATTTGGCCAATTTTTCTAAAGTCACACTACCTCTTATCCCATCATCTTTTGCTATTTCAATTAATTTATAATCTTCTTCTAAAGTTCTTGATTGAATTGGAATTATCTCTTTCAAAAAATGACCAGATTCAGAGGCTTTGGCAGCCTTTTGTTGGGAATTTAATGCAAATTCATCTTGATCTTCACGACTGATACCATACTTGAAAGCAACGTTCTCTGAAGTGAAACCCATTGGCATTAAAACATTTTTAGCTTCATCAACAGTTTTTTCTTTAAAAGGTTCATAAATCCTTGTTGGAATACCTCTATGTGGGAAATAATCATGAGTCATTGATTCAACACCTGCTGCAATTGTAAAGTTCACATCACCAGAGCGTAATAAAGAAGAACAATAACTGACAGCTTGAGCAGAAGAAGCACATTGTCTATTAACTGTACTCACTGTAGTTTGGATTGGAAATCCAGCAGCTTTAACAGCAAGAGCACTGGCTTTTTGACCACCCAAAGTTTGTAAAACGGTCCCAATAATGACCTCATCTACTAGTTTTGGATCTATCTTAGAACGATCAACTGAACCCTTCAATACTTGATATAGTAATTCTTCAGGATAGAGAGATGCTAAACCACCTTTCTTAGCCTTTGTGATTGGAGTTCTTAAAGCACTTAAAATAACTATATCCTTTGAGGATTTTGCGAGTAATCTGGAAGCCATTGTTGAGTAGCTGCTAAATGATAATACAGGAGATCATCTTGATGATTAAAGTGGATTTGATCTCCCTTTTAAACATTTAGATTTTTTTCATCATTCTTTATAACTTTCTTCGTAGAGGTATTTCCACTGCCTGATTAATGTCTTTCTCCGGGCGGAATTTACACTTCATCGGAAAAGGCATCGAAGCGATGTGATTTGTATAAAAGGACTTCGAGGTCCCAGTAGAAGGATCTATTGAAGATGAGGTTGAATGCTAAAAGATGTTCCTCTCTTTGAACTTAAAAAGAGCTATACAGCCATTATTTAAAAGAAATATTTCTTATTCAAAAGTGATTGCTTCTGCAGATGAGGCTGTTAAAGAGATTCAAAGTAATATTACTTTAGTATCTGGTGGATTTGGTCTTTCAGGTGTTCCAGAGACTTTAATTGATGCTTTATTGAAAAAAAGTGAAGTTCAAAACATTGTTGCTGTTTCAAATAATGCAGGTTTAGACCATAGAGGACTTTCAAAATTATTAGAAAGTGGTCAAATTATCAGGATGATTTCAAGTTTCATTGGCTCAAATAAAACATTTGAAAGAATGTACCTTGAGGGTAAATTAGACTTGGAAATCACTCCACAAGGGACTCTTGTTGAAAAAGTTCGCGCTGGTGCTGCTGGTATTCCAGCTTTTTATACAGCTACTGGAGTTGGTACTTGGTTAGAAGAAGGTAAATTACCAATCAGATACGATGATAAAGGTGCAGTTGTTAAAACTACCAAGCCTAAAGAGGTTAGACTTTTTGGAGATAGAAAGTTTTTACTTGAAGAAAGTATATTTGCAGATGTTGCTTTTGTTAAGGCTTATAAAGCTGATACTTTAGGTAACTGTTGGTTTAAAGGTTCATCTAGAAATTTTAACTCAGCATTTGGCAGAAACGCAAAATTAGTTATAGTTGAAGCTGAAACAATCGTTAAACCAGGTGATATTGCACCAGAAGATATTCACCTACCATCAGTTTATGTCCATAAAGTGATTCAATCAACAGCTCCAAAAGACATTGAAATTTTAAAGTTTAGTGAAGATAAAAAAAATAACGATGAGATCCCAAAGACTGAATCACAATTGAAGAAAATAAGAATTGCTAAAAGAGCAGCCAAAGAATTTGAACCAAATAGTGTCGCTAATTTAGGTATTGGATTACCCAATCTTTCAGTTGCTTATATAGATCCAAGTTCAAACGTTTTACTTCAATCAGAAAATGGGATCTTAGGTATGGGACCTCATCCTAAAAAGGGCGAAGAAGATGCTGATTTAATTAATTCCGGTAAAGAAACAGTTACTTTAATCAAAGGTGCCTCCTTGTTTGGTTCTGATGAAAGTTTTTCGATGATTAGAGGTGGTAAAATCAATTTGACCATGTTAGGTGCTCTTCAAGTTTCAGAAAATGGTGATTTAGCTAATTGGGGTTTACCTGGTAAAGTTAGAGGTATTGGAGGTGCAATGGACTTAGTTTCCAATCCAAAGGCAACTAAAGTCGTTGTGTTAACGGAACATGTTGATAAGAAGAACAGACCAAAAATCTTAAAAACTTGTTCATTTCCATTGACTGGACAAAATTGTGTTTCTAGAATTATAACAGATCTTGCTGTCTTTGATGTTATTAATAATCATCACTTAAAGTTGATCGAGATTGCAGAAAACACTACTGTTGAAGAAATCAGATCTAAAACTGAAGTTGACTTTGAAATCTCTGATAATTTAGGAACATTTTAATGATGATATTAATAATTAAACAGTACAGGTCGCGCATTCTCATCAAATAAATACATTAATTTTTATTATACTACAGTTCTAAATTTAAAATTTCCATATTTCTTCAGTTTCTTTTAAATTCATCATAAATGAATTTAGTAGAGAAATTTCATCAAAATATTCAGTATTTTCATTTTCATCATTATTGGTATCCACATTAGTGTCAGTACTCTGATAGCTTTTACTAATAATGCTATTGTTATTAGTATTACTATCTTTACCGATAATATTGTTGAACAGGCTCCCTTTATAAAGCATATCACCTTCAGGAAACGTAAATTCTGGTGATTTAACAGCTGGTAAGTTTTCAATATTATCTATCAAAATACCAATATTTTGTAAAGAAGTATCATTTAAATCATTATTTGTAGAGTTTGTATCAATATTATTTGCAATTGGCAAAGAGTTCCAATCTAATTCTTCATTTGTTCTTGATTCATCAATTGCTTTCAAAGAATACTTTAATAAATTTTCAATTGAGTTGATTATATCTGATAATAATTCCTTATATCTTAAAGCAAATGAGTCATTTGTTGAGTATTCTTTCAATATTAAAATTGAGACTTTCATTGTCTTGATATGGAAATTGAATTCATTTGAAATCTCTTGAATCTTTTCTTCTGTACATATCTTAGTTGAAGCTTGAATCAAATTAATAACATCATACAGCAATGTTAATCCAATAATTAAACCAGAATTGAAGACGTTATTGATGAAAATCGATGGTTTATTGGGATGAATTTTATTCTTCAAGTAATATGAACAGAATTTGATACTGAAAATTGCTGAATTAATACATGAATCTGCAAATATTTTAATCATTGAATTCGGCTTTTCTTGCGGTAACAAGAAATTAGGATTGTTAGATTTTAAATGAGTAACTAATTTTTCAATATTTGTCGTGTAGTAGTAATGGAAAAATGGCCTTGATAATAATCCAACTCCATTTAAATAGATCAAATGCAATAACAACATTGGTAAATAATGAAATCTTCCATCAGGTATGTCTTCAATCTTCTTATAGTTAAACATATTTGTTGCTTTTAACTGGTTTGGCAATTCAGACGACCACTTATTTAGATCCATTGCTAATTTATAAGCAATATGAGGTTCAATTTTCTCAGAATAATATATTAATTCATAAATCTCACCATTTAATATAGATAAATTTGCCAAATAGATCTCACAGCTTGATTTTAATGAGCCAAAACTATATTTTTTATCTAAAACTAAAAGATGCTTTTCATCCCATGAACAATTATTAATTGTCAATGGTCTTCCAAGATTAATCGAAGTCACTCTATCTATAATGTATAAACTTCTCCATAGTTTTCTTCTATGTAAAGAATATTTTTTATCTTTGAAGGAATCATTTGCCTTCTTCCTATTTAAGCCCAAGGACTCTGCCACTCTAATTCCATGACCCAAGTTTAACCAGCTAGCATCTCTTCTTGAAGTTAACTGGAGATAACACGCTATCAAAAGGTAACTTTCAACTATCCAAAGACTGCCACCATCATTATAATTCAAGTTATTATTTAATAGAGACATTGCACAATCAAAATAAATTTCAGGATTCAAATTTTTATTTATGTTTAAATCTGGATGAATTGATATTGAATGAGTTAGACCAATTGACATTGTCAAGAATAATTGACAGAGATTTTTGGATGATGCAAATAATGGCTTCTCATAAATTGAGTCAACAGTCTCTTTGAAATACGAATCATCAAATATATAAATCAGTTGGTTTTCATTCTGAAAATATAGATCAACAAAATGATCACATACCATCTTATTGGGTAAATGATCTAAGACGTTACTTGTGTTAAAAGGTTTCATAGTTGGTGCATCGAAGGATGAAAACCTTTTTGGGTCATTTAATAATTTTGAGTTTGATAATTTAACTTTAGAACAAATCGTTTGATTATTTGATAAGAATGAAAGATCAATCTCTGAAAAAGTATGTCTTATTTGATTTAATAAAGATAACGGTGAGGACTCTCCAATAAATCTTATGTTACCTTGAGTATCATGAAGTAATCTAGTAGGACCGTTTTGGTTAATTTTGTTATTTCTCCACTCATCTACATCATCCTTCAAATTTGAACTTGACTGAGAACCAAAATTTAATAGTTTGGACTCTATTTGAATATTCTTTGGTGGTGTTGTTGTATACATTCCATCCTCTGAAAATTCACTATCACTGTTAAAATCTGACTCATCATCATCAAGTCCATTGACAGCGTCATATGAAGCTTCAATGTTTAACTCATCTGGTGATTGGATGCTTGATTCTATACTTAACTCGCTATTGATATTTTTTCTCTTATTATTATTATTATCATTTAATTCCTGACTTTTTGCAATAGCAACAGCCACAGTGGCGAAACTATCTAGATTACCATTCTGATTTTTAGATCCACTAGCTTTCAAACTATGAAATCTTATTGATCTTCTATCTAATTCATCATAACAACATTTACCATCTATATTTTTTTGTTTACACAATGAACAAGGCTTTTCACCATCGCATTTTCTTTTCCGTGATTTACAGAAGGAGCAAGCTTTCGATATGTTCCTTCTAGATGCGTTCTTCTTGCTTCTTTTGGGCATTTAACAATGATGAAAAACATTCTCTACTCGAGATTACCATGAATTTTTTTCTTAATTACCTCTAAAATTTCTCTGATTATGTGGGGAATCTGAACTTACTCAGGGCTCGGAACTTTAGCCCTCGGAACTTATACACCGGAAGTGTTGAAGAGTTGCGGAGATTAGATGAACAGTGGCCCGAGACCTGAATCAGTGATCATTCAGTACCATGCATGAGTAACCGCTAGACTTCAAGCATAAAATGTGTCAAAAACTTAATTTATCTTTTTTTTTTCTTTAATAATTTATATTTAGTATCTATACAACTATAAACCTCTCTTTTAGGACTCTTATCTAATTTGCGGAGTTCGATTAAAAAGAATAGTATAGCTGATAAAGGTCACTGCGTTTACTCTCTACAGTTGATTTCATAAATAAAATAATTCATATATACTCAAACATTCAAAAACTTATTTTTGGAATTTTCTATATGGTGAATTTCATGTTTGGCACCGTTCTTTGAATTCTCTTGTTCTTGTTCACCGTATAATTTGTTATATTTCTCTTGATGTTCCTTTTGTAATTTTTCTTGTTTCAATTTATTTTTATTTTCAAATATTCTCATTTCTTCAACTGTAGCTAATTTGATATCATAATTCAAAACTTTTTCAATGTTTTGCTTTTTCAATTCTTCTTTATTAACAACTGTAACTTCATCAATTGGTTTGAAGGAAACGATACAGTCCTCTTTAACTGCAAAGACGGAATCGTCTTCAACGTAAGGATCATCATCACTATATATTTGGGTGATTAAACTATGATAGTCTGGTGCTGATACCCTCCAATGAATGTGACTTGGTCTGTTTGGATGCCTATCCATAAATTGCAACAATAAACCGGCAGGACCATCAAAAGGGATTGGATAAGAAGTTGGTTTCAAACAAACATAAGAGTAATAACCATTTTCATCAGTGAAAAAAGTACCTCTTAAATTGAAATCAGGTTGATTATCGTCTTGTTGCTCATACAAACCATTTGGAGCACAATGCCAGACTTCAACTTTTACATTTTGTAAAGGGGAACCATTAGAATCAGTAACGTAACCTTGAACAAAACTTTTAATACCACCAACATCCTTTTGGATAATAGATTCACCATTTTTATAAACTGGAGAGTTTTCTCTGTAAAAAGGGCCAATGATTGCACTTGAAGTCTTATCAACATCTTCAGCACTATGAGTGAGACTATCGACCAAACTTTCTAAACCAAGGACATCTGAGACTAAAATCCCTTCGTTTCTTCTTTCATCTGACATTTGACCAATCTTATTCAAAAATTCAACACCATATAACCATTCATCAGTAGTTAAAGAGATTTCTCTTGAAAAATCATGTAGATGTTGTATTAATCTACCGATAACGAATTTTGCTCTTGGGGTTGCTTTTGGGCCAAATGAGGCGATAACATTGTGTGTGAATTCTTCAGTCATTCTTGTTCTTTTCGATACTTAGATAGAATAGCGAGGATGGCTAAATAACTCAACATTTTGGATCCTTTTTATATTCGAGAAGATACTCATTTAGTGGACTCAAGTAAAAAACTGGAGAAGTTTAATGACTTTGACGGAATTGCAAAAAATAGTTGCGGAATTGACACGAATGTTAATTCCACCCTGAGAGATGAGCTTACAATAAGTATAAGTTTGATACAAAAATTGAATTGAAGGGAATAGCTCTGAATTCTAATCAACTTCCTGATCTCAAAATGTCATTCGATCAATTATCAGACGTTAAAGGATTATTTCAATCTTTATTGAGTGATCCATCACTACAAATTCCTGAGGAAGTTAAAAAAGTTTCAGATCAGATCAACTTTACAAATCCATCCGATGAAGATGGCTTGATATTACCATGCAAATTGAAAGAAGCTGAACTAATTTCTTCTTTGAAAGGTATCGAGGCTTCGGTAGCTATTGTTATCTCCAATCAAAGACTACAAAAAACAGATGAATCAGCTACTGTTGATTTACAACATTCTTTGATGTTCTTATTTAGTACTTATCTATCATCAGTCAATGGATTCACTAAATTAGATCCAAAGGCTAAAGCGTTTTTGAAAGACACTGATTTGAATCAGGCACAATCTATAACTTATAGAAGAATGTCAGCTAATCTGTATCAGACTAAAGATGAAAGATATTATCATATTCATGGCTCTTTAGAAGCTTCCAGACAGTTAAAATTGATTGGGCTCGAGCCATTTAGACCTGATCTAACAGAATATAAGGATGTTGTTGAGGTTATTCAACACGCTGTTTCCAAATTTACTGTTGATGAATTAGAAAAACAAACCGTTGAGTTTAGACAAGCTGGTGTTGAAGCTATGAAATATGAATATTTTAAAAATACTTCACATGGTCGAACAATTTCCAAGAAACCAATTTGGGAAATTGAAGAGTTAGAGTCAACTAGTGCTAGAGTTCCTTTTGATGTATTATCAAGTGATGATAATGGTCAAAAACCACAGATCTTGAAAGGTATTAAAGTCATTGAACTCTGTAGAGTCATTGCTGGTCCAACAATAGGTAGATTATTGGCAGAATATGGAGCTGAAGTTTTGAAGATCACTAGTGCTAATTTACCAGACGTTCCATTCTTCCAGTTAGATACCAATTTTGGTAAAAAGACCACGGATTTGAACTTGAAAGATTCTAAGGATCGTGAAGTCTTCGAAAAGTTAGTACTTGAGGCTGATATCATTGTTGATGGGTATAGAACTGATGCTTTTAACAAATTAGGTTATGGGCCAAATTATTTTAAAGAACTAGCAATCAAACGTAATAAAGGATTCATTTATGGATCAGAGAATTGTTTTGGTTTTAATGGAGAGTGGTCCTTTAGAGCAGGTTGGCAACAAATTGCAGATTGTGTTACTGGAGTTGCATGGATTCAAGGTCAAAGTTTTGGTTTGAATGAACCAATGGTTCCTCCTTTCCCAATGAGTGATTATGGTACAGGTGAATTAGTTTTTATTTCAATATTGTTAGCTATTTATAAGAGAAATCTGTTTGGTGGTTCCTACTGGTGTAAATCTTCATTAGTTCAATATGACTTATTATTGATTGAACGAGCAGGATTATATTCAGATGAAACATGGAGAAAAATTGTCACTAAGAATGATAAGGAAGTGTTCGATTTGAGATATTACGATTCCGTTGATAAAATCTCATCAACTGCTTTAAGATCAATGAAGAAGTATAAACCTGAATTTTTCGATGGTGAAGCTAATAAAGAAGACTCTTATTTCGTAAGTGAATATAGTGAAGGTTTTAAAGGTGAAGTCAAGGTTTTGAAGCCAGTTGTTCAGATGAAGAACACAAGAAATGGATTTAATACATCTACTAGGCCAAATGGATATGATAAGCCTGAATGGGGATTCATTTAAGTGTATAAATTACTAAATAAAAGCTACCGATACTGAAATCTAATAAGCAACCTCAAGATTGAGCCATTGCGAGTCCAAACTCATTTAACCTACATTTGATGAAACTTGAAATGAACCAATAATATTTCACTCATTTGAAGGTCATGACGTTAAAGTTCTTGGTGGAATTTACCCTTTGTTCGTTTATGAGCGGAATTGACATTATCACATCTCACGGAAATACAACTTGAACAATAAAAGAGGTACAGAACCTAAACAACTTAGTCTAGGTTGATATTCTCCATAATGGAACACCTAATGAGAACAAGTCACTTCACTACATCTTTGAACCATTCATTGAACTATACTCTATTTCGAGGCAAATCAGAGAACTCATCAAGTCTAGTATTCATCCATGGATTAGGCTCATCCCAAAATTACTACTATTCCATAGCCAAACAAATCAGTGAAAATCATGGCTTCAATTGTTTGATATTTGATAATTATGGTGCTTCATTATCCTATATGAACGGCAATGAAGAGCTCATCTCAATTGAGAATTCAAAAATAGATACAGTTGAATTGATCAACCATCTGAAATTATCAAAATTGGTACTTATTGGACATTCAATGGGTGGTATGATTGTTAATTATATTTCATCAACTTCACCTGACTTAGATATCAAGAAATTGATATTAATAGGCCCAGTTCATCCAAATCCAATACTAAGTGGTATTTTTGATAAAAGAGTTGATGTCTTACTAGAAAAAAAAGAAATCACTGAATTGGCTAATAGTGTTCCTGAAATGGCTGTCAGTCCAAGCTGTAATGGGTTAATCAAAAGTTTTATAAGAGAGTTAATCTCGAAGCAATCAGTCAGCGGATACATTTACAATTGTAAAATAATTTCAAACACCTCTAAAATTGACAATTTTGAAGAAAAAGTATATCCCAAGATTGATAAACCTACAATTTTCATTATAGGTGATGATGATAAAACGGCACCATGGACTGGATGTGGTGAAGTTATTTTTAATTCTATCAAATCAGAAGATAAGCAATTAATTAGAATTCCAAAAGTTGGTCATTGGATTGCCGTTGAAGAATTTGATGAAACATTGAAATCCATTGAGAAGTTCATACTCTAAACGGGAATATCAATACTCTAAGCTGTAGATCATGTTTTTTTTTTTGCTCCACAATACACAGGTTGCCTTGTATCTTTTTTCCTTGACTCAACTAGTGCGGAAATACACAAAATTACAACGATCCAATTATTCTCAACTTCCATTCATTCTTTCCTTGTATAAAATTGAAAAGAAGGGGAAACTTAACGAAGTTTTCATTCACTCCAATATTGGTCTTGATCAAATGACTGTAGTATACAAACTATATAAAACTCATCAACTCATCTTTATTTCTACTATTTCCCTCCCACCTCTCTCATATAGTCTATAAACTAAACACAATTAATCATGTTTGATACTATTAAACCTGAAATTACTCATCAATCAAACTTATCTTCGCATCAATCTTCAAATTCTGATACTCATTATGATACCGAACCTGAACTATTAACAGTCAGAACTTCTGAAAAAGGTGATATTGTCTACTTAGGTAAACAGGCCTTCAGAACTGAAGATTTAGGTAACGCATTTGCTGATAGTTTTTCGAAACATGGTAAACAAAAATTCACCAAAGAAATGGGTAATCCAGTTCCATTAGGTTTAACAGGGTTTTCCATCTGTTTCTTAGTCACAGGTTTAGTTAACATTGGTGCAAGAAATGCAACTAATGTCAATCTTTTAGCGGGAACTGCTCTATTATTAGGTGGAGGTATTACCTCCCTTTGTGGTCTTTGGTGTTTATTATTAGGTGAAACTTTCGTTGCTACTGCCCTAGGTGCATTTGGCGGGTTTTGGATGTCTTATGCTTTTATTATTGGTGATGTTTGGGGAATTAGATCGAGTTACACTACACAAGGAGAGTTTGGCTCGGTCATGGGATTTTATTTGACAGGATGGGCTATATTTGGACTCATGATGTGGCTTTGTAGTTTCAAGTCCTCATACCCTGATTTTTCTTTATTTTTGTTCGTCTTCATTTCAACAGTATGTTTAGCTATTGGAGCCTTCACTGGTAATACTGCTGCAAATAAAGCTGGTGGTGGATTTGGTGTCGTTGTGTCACTTAATGGTTTTTATGTTATTTATTCCCAATTGGCTAACAAAGGGAATAGTTATTTAAGAGTGCCTGCACCTCCACTTCCACGTTTTGAAGTTTAGTTCTGAATTGATTTGAAGGATAATATTACTGAAAATGAGTTTTATGATTATACATAGTAGTTTTTCTTGATCTTATGTAGGATTATAACAGAAGCACCACAAATGAGATTCAATCATGAATTGTTTATTTATTCCAATAATTTCTCAGTTTCTTCATTTGTAATCTCTTTATCAAAATCTGGCCTTAATCTTTCAAAACCTTGAGTTGTTCTAGCATAAGTAATACCACCTAATCTACTAACAGGTTTCAATTTCTCAATATCAATGATATTTAATTCTTCAGAAACTATATCCTCCCTGACATGGAAATGAACTCCTTCAATGATACAAAGAACACCAGTTGATTTATTTGGATCATTTTTAGATTTCCATTCATGATGATGAATTAACTTACCTTCAATTGAAAAAGCGCTTTCTGCGACATGATCAGGTTTCACAATTTTAGATTTCAATGGAGTTAATCCAGATAGTTTCCATTCGTCGACACCATGAGGAGAGTTAGTGGAACAAAAATTAGCGGCCTCAATAAACCATTCACTTATTATATTGATTGTTAATTCTCCTGATTCTAAAATGTTTTTACATGTGTCTTTAGGATTACCTTTACCACCTGAAAATCCTAATGTGAATATTGGTGGATCATGGTTAGCTAATGAAAAATAACTAAATGGAGCTAGATTCTTTTCATCTTTGGAATTAATGGTTGAAACGAACCCAATTGGCCTAGGAACAACACCAGAAATTAATAATTTATAATTATCAACAGGTTTTCTATCTTCTGCAAATGGATCAATTGATATTTTCTTATGTTGTTTCCATGATGGGTCATTAGCACCTTGGCCTGGTTTCCAATCAACTTTAGGAATTTGAGTGTAATGCCAATTAACATCTGTTTCGAAAGGCGGTCTTGATTGCTCAACTTTATCGAAATCTGGATGAGGGTTTCTTTTCACTTGTGATTCTAATCCAAATCTTTTAGGCTCTTCAGACATTTTTCTAAATATGATAGATGTATTAAGTGAGATTGAGTGACTAAATTTGTGAATTGAGGGCAATTTATGGGCTTTTGAAGGTGAGTTATTGGTGTCATGTTCAGGAAATGCAACAAATTTTTGAATTCCTGATCAAAAAAATTCTTTTAGTGGAGGAATCAGAGTGGAAATGGCTTTTCCGATGAGATCAAGTCAATTCCGTTAGATTATTAGCGATGGAATTGGTCTTTGATTTTTGCCCTTTTTTTCATTTTGAAATTATTCAAGAACTTGTATTTCTCTGAGATCTAACTAATTAAGCTGGAGAATCAATGATTTGCACTTGAAGTTTCAAAAGTCAACTAGTTGATACAAAAAAATAAATTTTTGCGCCAGCCCGGAGTCGAACCGGGGGCTCAAAGATGGCAACTTTGAATTTTACCGCTAAACCACTGGCGCTTCTTTGATGTGTGAATGATTTGATTTGATTTTCTGTCCAGTTGGGTCATGAAAGTTACCCCGTGAGTTACCAATTAGGAAATATTCGCGGGTCGGATATGAGTAGCGAAACGAAAAATTCAACTTTAAAGAATTAGAGAAAAAAAAAATTAAAGGGAAATACTGTGGGAGTGGTGCTGGATTTATAGTAAGAACTTTTAGAAAGAACTTCACACATTTGAATTTTAATTCTAAGAAATACACTGCAGTATACTATAATTCGTAACACGGTATATTTGACTTATGTGCCACTTTTTCAGTTTCAATCTTAAAATAATCACATCAAGCTTTAAGCTTCATCTAACATAACAGGGTATTGTAAAGTAGCCTTCTTCAAATTTCTGTATAATTTCGGCAGCTTTTATCTTAATTTCAAGGAGAATTTAGAGCTGGATTCAAATTCAATGATGCTCAAGCTCATTGAATTCCCATGAAATGAGATTACTAAAATTAAATCCATCATTAAGGACTAATTATAATACATTTTAGTATATTGGTAACAGAAGCCACCAATATAAATGCTTTGAAGTTTGAGAAGTAATCGAAACTATCAAATTGATTATCAAATTCATAAGTTTTAAAACTTAAAATTTTCAGCATGACAGTAAGAAAAGTAGACTTACTAAAACGATATACTAGAGCATGATCTTTACAAGTTCAAATTTTTTGATAAATATATTGCACATCACAATAATAACCATTAATATCGTACATAACAATAAAACAAATAAATAACCTAAACTGCTAAAGATGGTTTCAAATATCTATCACTAGTCTCAATATTTGTAGTATCTTGAACAAAGTTATTGGATTGATCAATAAAGATATTTTCCAGAAATGATTTAATGATCTCAGTACCTTTAGAGCCAGTTTCAGTAACTAAAGAAACATAACCATCAGGTCTAACAAGGACCAATGCACCTTTTTGCTTATCAATACCATATTTAGCGTAAGCGTCACAAGGACCTTCATGTAAAGTCTCACCGACACCAGCAAAAATCTTCCAATAATCACGACGATTATGATTATCAATTGGCCATAATTGATCTGGGAAATCAGTTAGCTCAATTTGAAGATGATTTGATGAATGAATTGTAAAAACCTCAAAAACTGAATCATATCTTGCATTGATAGGAGTGAATTTATTAATTGTTTTAAATAATGATAATAATTCTAATTGCTTTTGATTTGCTTCAGAATTACCTAGAATATCACCTGAAAAGTTTAAAATTCTCCATTTACCATTACTTGGGAAATTATCAACTAATTCACTTGGAAATAAATGAGATTGTACCATAACCTTTGCTGAGTCTAATCTTCTACCAATAGGAATATTTGTTGCAACTTTTGATAAAACTGGTTCTTCTCCAACGTTTTCATCCTTCAGTTCTAGCATTGATGGAGCATAATCAACGAAAGTTCCTGATGCAAACTCAATACCTTTAATGAAAACAGCAGTGAATTCATCCATATCAACACCACCAGTATTTGAAGTCATTGCATCAACATTTGGTAATTGTGGCTTACCACTGAATAATTTTGAGAATTTCTTATCGAAATTAATTAAATCATTTGCATTTTGTAATCTTTCAGATTCATAAGTTGATAAAATTTCTCTCTTAGCTAAACCTTTGATAACATGAGCTAATTTCCAACATAAGTTATAACTATCCATCATGGAAACGTTCATACCTTGACCAGCTTTAGGAGAATGAGTATGACAAGCGTCACCAGCAATAAAGACTCTATTGAATTGATCGAATTTTGGAGCAACTCTTTGACCAATTTGATAACCTGTAAACCATTCTAAATCGGTCATTTCAAATTTATATGGTTTTAAAATGTCTTGACAATTGGATAAGATTAACTGCGGTGTAATTTTGGAACGATCAACTCTATTTGACTTCTCATCTAATTTTGGAACTTCTTTTAATTGACAATAAATTCTAACGACATCTCTTTCTCTTGGAATGATCATAATTGAACCAGAATCCTTTGAATGAACAGCACAACGAGATCTAATGTCTGGGAAATCGGTAATTGGAACACAATCTAAAACCCCCCAAATATAATCAGTGGTATCACCTTCCATTTCGATACCTAGTTGTTTTCTAACCCAAGAATGAGCACCATCTGCACCTAAGACATATTTAGCATGGACTAATTCGAAAGATTCATCATCAATTTCCTTAGAGACTCCATTATAGGCAGTTTCTTGATCACCATCAAACTGACGATATAAACCATTTAAGACTTTATTACCATAAGATTCAGGAACTGTACTATCATCATCTTTCAAATGTTTCAAAATGACTCTAACAGGGTAAGCGTCACTGTCATCAACTTTAGATTCATCAATTTTGATGTCTAACGGTAACACAGGTCTTTCAATTTCTTGACCATTTGACCAATGTTCAATCTTATTCTTCAAAAAAGTTTCAATATAACCTTGATGTAAAACGGTTTGCTTAAATCTTGAAATACCAGGAGTCACATCTGGAGCTCTTAAGCGACGATTAATATTACCATTTCCATCAGGAGACCAAAAATTCATATAGGTGAAAGTATTACCTTCTTTCAAAATATCAGCTGTGATATCAAAAGTGTTCAAAACTTCTAAAGTACGACATTGCAAACCATCAGCTTGGCCAGTGAAGACTTTGTTCGAACGTTTATCAATGATACGGTAGTCAATACCACATCTAGCTAGCCATAATGCAGCCATTAAACCAGCTGGACCAGCACCGATAATCAAGACATCTGTCTTTGATTCTTTGATTTTGTTACTTTGAGTCATAGTATTGTTGTAATTAATTGTCAATTATTGTACTTCGTTGTAACGAAATGAGTGTACATGAAGCATCTTTTATAATGAATTGCATCAGTGGGGTATCGTCTCAATGATCATCTTGGAACCATCATTTGGGAATTCCTACTAAGAAGTGCTCCTATGGATGATGAATATTACTACCATCATAATGATGGACTCTTCTATTGATATTTGCGGAAATGTTAATCTAGGGGAGAAATCCGGGGTCATTAATGGATTTTTTTAGTAAATTCCGCCTTTTTGACACAATTCCACAAAATAGAGAATCTGAAATTATGGAACTTACAGGAGTTGAAGAAATTCAGTGGAATTGAGATAGATAGATGGTGGTAGTATTGCTTGGACTGATGAATGATGCTGAAATCTTGTTAACTTTTTTAAATCATTTATGCTGAAAATTTATTAATCTGGGAGATTAATTTGATTTAAATTTCAGTGGAAATTGCTACCTTTTATATAAATAAAACCAAAACTTATCCACACATTCAAAAATAAATCTTTAACTTGAAAATTTATATTGATTACTACATCATCATCTTTTATCATCAATCGTGCGTTGTTATGAGCTCATTGACTGAATTCTCGCCTCTGATTTCAAATGAAGTCAAGTTAAAATTAATTCAATTCATTGATTCTTTCTATTCTGAAAGTGATTCAATTCCACAAACAGTCTTTGATACCAATTCGAATGATCCATATCTGAATTATTTTGTTCCTGAAATTACACTGAAAATGGGGTTGAATACTTTCAGTGGATTCGATGAGATTAAACAAATGAGAATCAATGGTTGGAAGAATTTTAAAGCAAGAAAACATGATATTTTGAAAGTTTCTCAATTCAATGATGTTGAGTTCTTGTTTATTGGTACTGTTCAATATGTTTTAAAAAATGATAAAACTGCTAAAATTGAATGGGCAGGTCATACCAAATTCTCTGATGACTCTTTATCCTTATTAAAATTTTATCAAGTCTATATTGATATGGCTGAGGTTGCAAAGTTATTATAATAATACAAAAATTATATAGAAACAAAAGAGATCAATTGAGAATAATATAGGTACTTGAAAAAAAAGTCATCATAATAAACTCTTTTCTTTTAGGAGTCCTTACTTTTACCTCTTAAAATGTGATTCTATATTCACGTCTAGAAAATAGGAATAAAGCACATACTCAGACAATAGCAAAAACAAGCTTTGTAGAAAGAAGATGTTTAAAATTGAACAGTAGGCTGTTGCAACACCTGCCAAATTACCCAATATCTGATTGATACATACCTCTGTTGCTCTTCTGATGTGAGGGGCACTAATACTGTTACTCGAGGTGATATTTAGAATAAGCAAAACTATTACACAGAACCCATTTGGAGGAACTTATATAGCAATTAACAACAATGAAGACATTGAAAAAAACAATAAACGGAGCTTTATATCTGTACTTATCTGCAGATATACCCATTACAAGGGAGTGTGTGTAAACTTAACAATCCAATCACATCAATAATTCCGCAAAACAACCATTTATTAATAAACAATAAAGATGAATTCAATCATATCAGATACCTTGGATCATTTCATGTTCTGATGATCAAACTATTAGAGTTTGAAACCGGAAAGATCTTCAAGAAGTTACTTGTTTAGCTGATCATAATCATTGATTTCATGAACGCGCAATTCTAGCATTACCAATATTACCTGGATCTAAAATTGATGAGATATAGATCATACAAAAATTGGCATTTGAAACTACTTACAACTTCTTGATTAGTTCATCAGCGCTACGATGTTTACCACTTTCGTCAATTATGAAATCATTTTCATCATCTGTTTCAATGTTACCAGTATCAAAAATAGTGGAAACTCATTCTGTAACTTCTAATTTCGACATGTCTTTACTAGTTCTTGAAGACTATTAACTCAAACCAACAATCAATAATAATAAGTGTGATATAAGTGATTTTGAGTCATCTATCTGATCTCTACATTAATGAGTATCTGTAAGTACTATCGATTCACGTGGCACGTAATAGCACTAAGAATCTCCACTCAACTTAGCTGTAGCTACTAACTAGATTATTTCATGATTATGTCATAAACTGAAATGACAATTATTATATAATCAGTGTTATGAGCTCTGAAATACCCTCATCCAAAAATATAATTCTCTAAAAACTATAAAGCTTGAACTACGGAGATTGATGAGCTTTCCCGTCGGATCAATATTTAACCATTGGAATTACACAAAGTTTTTTATAATATCAGGACTTTTGGTGATAAGGAACTACTGCCATATATATATTGGCATGCTGGTAAACGATAATAACGTATATTTACAAGTCATACTAAGTGATCTTTATTGTTCTCTCCCATCGCTTCAAATTTTTCCTCTCGCGAACTCTCGAAATTCATCTAAGTAAAACTTCACGCATAACCATCATAATCATATATTAAATCAACGATAAATCAACAAGATACTGCTTGAATCGTTCAAATGACAGACTTAGCTGCTCCTCAGTCGCTGGCCCCAGACACTGCTGCTTTCAAGAAAATGTCAAACACCCATGAATCTTCCATTAATGCCTCCATTACCTCCACACCAGTCATAAATAATACCAGTATAGTAAATAATGAAAAATTAAGACAATCCAACATTTCAAAAAGAATTGAAGTTGATAAACTTGTCAATGAACTACAGAAGAAAATAGGGGTCAACTGGGATAAGTATCAAAGGACGATAAGTCTGTTTTTATTGGGAAAATTATCAAGAAATGAGCTTTTAACTAATTTGAAACCATTATTAACTGATTCTAAAATGATCAAAATGCACAATCAGTTACTATTAGCAAATCTTGCCAATTCACTAAGAGAAGAGCCTGATGAACTTCTGTCTAAAAAGACAGGGTTTGGTGGTATTTCATCAAATAGAAAGAAATCAAAAGACAATAATAAAGTTAAAGTATCGTCACAATATGAAAAGTTAAAGAAAAATATAATGAATTTACCAATCCGTGAAAGATATAGAATTAAAACAATTACAAGAGATTCAGGTAAGAGAAACATGTCCACATCTTCAATGACTTTAACCAGACAAGCTTTATTACCAAAAATTCCTTGTGTCACTGATAAAGATAGAATTTTAACTGGTAATTCCGTTGAGTGGGCTCAGGATATAACCCATTCTTTACAAACTCCACTAGCTACTGAATCGTTCACATTACCCGACAATGATTCGTTAGAGTCCAAGATGTTAGGTATTGCAAGAGAACATGGTTTGACAGGTACAATAGATAAATCGGTTTATGAGTTAGTTTCAATTGGATTAGAAGCTTATTTGAAATTAATTCTAGAGAATTCAATAGATACAGTTCGTTACAGGAAGAGAAAGTACACAGATAATATTCTTGATGGAAATGATAATGGTAATAAAAACAAAAAACAAAAAAAAATCATATTGACTAATGAAGACATGGTTGATACTCTAAGAATATCACCCTATTTAATAGAACCAAATGGTCCATTATATAGACTCCATACAGTGATGTTGAATGATGATTGTCATGTCGAAGAGAAAACTCCAATTGATTCATTACTAACTCATCCAAGACCAGAAATTATCAATCCAAATTCAATATCTCCATTGATTTCAAAGACCACACTGTCAAATGATCAAAATTCTTGCTCAGAAAATAATCCAAATAGCAACAAAACTAATGGCTCAGCTGCTAAAGTTTCTGAGTCTAATGAGGATATTACGACAGCCAATACCACAATTAAAGATACGGATAATAAAATTAACGACGATGAAGAAAAGAAAGAAGAAACTGAGATCCTTGGAACCACAGAAGAGCTAAACTGGTTAATTTATGATATCTTGAGCTCTAAATGAAGTCCCCTTAATAGTTTTTACCATCTCTTTTATTCAGTTCACCTTTACTCTTGTTTTATTGTCATTGATTATATTCATTAATTTCTTCCCTTCTTGTTTTATTTTAACCTTCATGTGATAATGATTTCTCAAGTTCTTTATAGTATATTTTTATGTATTCTACTAATAGATGTTTTAACAATCACTACAATTGTACTCTATTCATTTTAAATCATTGATATAAATTTCGTTATACTATATGGTCATTATTGTGATGATGATGTGGATGGTTTCTTGATTGATTTGAGTTGTCTTTTAGATGGATTATCTATCAAATTTAGAAATTTTGCAACTTTCAATAAATTTGAATCTTTTTCGACATCATTGATTGTTATAAATGATAGAGTTTTGATGTTAGCGTAGATCATTTGTATAGATTTATAGAATATCAGCTCTTTCTCAAAACTAGTCGATTTGTTCAAGTTATTCAATAATCTCTTGAAATTATCATTTATCATAACTTCAGGAATTGATGAAATTAAACAATTAGAAGTCAAGCCATCGAACTTTTTGATGATTAAATTAACAAATATTGGCGATGATTTGTTTGATTCAATTATTTTGTCTAATTTAGACAAATCATTGATCATTTGGGCATTAGTTTTCACGTCTTGTTTGTTAAGTTCAATGGTGATATCACTATTGTTCACTAAATCAATAAATTTATTGGAATCTTCATCATATTTAAATATTTGATAAACGTATTCATGTTTGGTATTATTACCAGATAGATTAATTCTTGATTCCCAAATTTTCAGAATTTCATTTATCAATTCAATAATGAAGGATGATTCATTGAGAAAAAATAAGGATACATTTGTACCCTTGGGAACATTTTCTGTCAATGTTAAAATCTCATTAATAATATCATTATTTGAGTTTAATCCACTAAAGATCTTATTGAATTTGAATACATTGTCATTTATTTTTATTGATTGAAACTCGAAATTTTCTTCATCTTCTTCATTTATATCAATCTCAGTTGATTTGATTTTTATATAGGTTCTTAATTTCCCATTCAATTCTTCAATTGAATTTTTGATGCGTCTTTTCAAATTCTTCTCCTTTTCTAGTTTCACTTTTGAGTGATTGTAATCATTCGTAGAGTTTGCTAATTGTGTTGATATAGTCGCAAGAGCTGAAGAAACAGCACAATCTTCTTTCTCCAACAGTTCTAATTGGGATAAAAGATCCTCAATCTCTAAGTTTGAGTCTTTATTGATTGAAGTCTCCATGTTAATTAATTCATTTAATTTTCCAATTTCAATTTCTTCTGCTTTGATTGATTCATTTAATTCGTTGATTTGGTTTTTCAAATCATCAATTTTATCAGACTTAATTCCATATTCTGATAAGATTGCTTCATTTTCATTTTCTTGAAGTTTAACCATTTTCGAAATTTTCAATTCTAGCTCATCTTTTTTATTAATTAAATTTTCATCGATTTCTTTCATTATTGTCTTTCTCAAAATCTCTTTGGCTTCAATAGCTTTTTTCAATTCTTCAATTTCCTTGATTCCATTTTCTTCTTCAATCAAACTCTCTTTCATGAATTCCTCTTTCCATGTTCGTTTCAATTCCTCAATTTCTCTAACTCTTTGATTATTTACCTCTGTGTATTTCAATGCAAACAGCTTCTCATGGTATTGCTTGGTATTATTTAAGGATTCTTTGGCTATATCCACTTTAGACTGATAGCTGCCAATTTCAGCTTCTAATTCAGCGATTTCTTTTCTATATGATTCACAGTTTTTAACTATTTCATCTTTGGTAATATTCATATCTTGTAATTGAATCTGGAGCTCTTTAAGTCTAATATTCGCAATATTCAGTTTATCTTTCTTAACTTCTAGCTCTTTGAATGCTCTATCCGTATTATCTTGTCTTTTCTTCACTGCTTCATAGTCTATGATTGTAGTAGAGTCAAATTTGGATGGTGGGACCTTTCTAGGTATATATGACTTCAACATGGGTTCACTGTTCTGTGCACCGGGCAGATTAAGGACTTCGTTATTTACAGCTAGAGCTTTTCTCAGTTTTCTAGGAGGTGAGGTTCCTTCTTTTCTTGAAGGTAATTTTGAACTCATTTTATATCTGCATAAATTTGAAATAGTGATAAAACAATTATGAAACGAATACAGAAACAGGCTTCTAAAATCAGCTCAAGCCTTATAAAGCTAAATAAGGCAAAATAAGCAGTCAGATAATCTTTGAAAAAGCCCAAAACACCTCTAAAGCTCAACAAAAAGATCAGAGAAGTTCTTTATTTTATTTGATTTTCTTCTGGTCATAAGATCAAAACAAAAAAAAGTAAATAAACAATAGACAAAAACATATTATGTAATCAAATAATGAAATAGGCACTTGATTAACAGATAGACTACAGATAGATTTACTTTAATAAATATTCTATCTATTGGGATATTTCTGTTGAAGAAGATTCAGTGTATCATCATCGTAATTCTCATTTTTTGTAGGTCTTAACACCGGTATTGAATGTTCCTTTATATCAGGTTTATTTTTTAACTGATTAATTATTTTGTCTTTTTTTGAAAGTTCATGTTCGTAAAGTTCTTTCTGATCCTTCAATTGTTTTTCTAAAGATTTTATTCTATTCAAGTCATACAGTTTTTCTTCACCAAATTTATTGGCACCATTTAATTCACGTTTCGAATGTTTGTGGTTTTCGATATATCTGGCAAATTTTTTTTGTAACATACCCAGTTCCTTATATTGAGCCACTATTTCACTCTTGAGACTTTTGATTTCTGATTTTTGTCTATTGTTTTCTTCAAGTAGTCTTCTCGAATCTAAGGAAAATTCAGTTGTGTAAGATTTGAGTTTATTACCTAATAATTTTAGCTCCTCGTCATTTTGATCAAGATTCTGGGAAATTTCTCTGAAATATCTATCAGTGTATTCCTTTGATCTGAGATCATGGTCATTAGCCTTAGAGTACTTTTTATCAATTTTATCATCAACTCTAGAATATTTTCTCAAAAATTCATCTTCATTGTAGTGAAGACGTTTTGGTTTAAAATCATAATCATATCCTTTATGAGACTTAAGATCCTTGGTGAAATCCTTTTCGTTATAACTAGCGAACCTCGAATATGAATCTTTGGAGCTATGCTGATGGCTGATCTTAGATTGGGATATTGGTCTTCTTGGAATATAAACAGGAGAAGAATCTATCAGCACAGTCTTATTTTTCTCGGAGTTTCTTTCAGCAGCTTTCATATTCTTAGAGGTTGATGATAACAATGGATCAATTGAGGTTTCGGATCTATCATAAACATATGGAGATGGAAAATTTCCAGGCATATCAACTTTAGCTTTATTCAGACTAGATAAATTAGACATTGATTTGGATCTTCTTCTGTAAAATGTGTCTTCTTGATCAGGTAGCAATTCCCTCTCTTTATAAAATCTCTCCTTTTGTACTGATTCGTTGGTATCATTATGCAGATCACTGTAATAATTATGGGTCGTTTGATGTGAATCTTGACAATGTGAGTACTTTTGGGACGGTGTTTCTTTATTGAATAAAGATCCGACTAGCCATCCAAAGAGTCCTGGTGTTGGTGGAGCAGATCTTCTTTCTGAATAGCTGTCACTCATGGTTATGACTGGGGGTCTTCTATGCAATGAATTTTTGTGTTGAAATTTTTGTTTGTTTTTGTTTTGATACTTTTTGTGGCAGACGTTAATTCCGGTTCATATAATTGAGTTACGAGGTACGGGAAAATTTTAACAATTACAAGCTAACTGGCTTCTTTGACTCTCGAGTAATAACCATAATTTGGCATGAATAATATCGGGAAAGTTTTCCTTTTATCTTAACAACCCAAATTGGAAACACATACGCTTATTATATGCAATGATCATCAACTCTCGGGGTAAAATTATATCAACATTTGCAAAGAAGAAACATCCGAGTATAAGCTGATGATTATGGACATAACTTCACTACACACTGGTGACTAGCCTCTAGACCTAGTTATTGAAAAATGATTCACGAACATATTCAATTCGAGAATTCGTTAAGTATTTATTTACTTGTCTCACTCATTTATTTCCCTTTCTGAATTTAGTAACACACATAGTAAATATGTCGCGACAAATTTGGGCCCCTAGATTTGAACCCCAAACTTGCCCCTAGGAGATCAAATTTGAGGATTTCAAAGTTCACTATTTGCTCCCTGTCCTGTAGGCTGTGGGTCACGATCAATCTATTATAACTTTTCCTTAATTGCCCTCTACAAATATTAAAGAAGGATAAAACAAGCTTCAATAATGATTGGAAAAACTGTGGATAACTTTGTCTTTATATTTAGATTACAATGCAGCTATTTAAAAGAGGTTAGAGCAAACTGGCAGCACGTTGCTATAGAATTTACTTACTAAAACATTAAAAACTCATCTATTGTACCCATTTGTTTATAGTAAAGCTAGATTATCACTCTTTATATATTTAAACGTCAATAGGTAAAACAAGGTCTCATTTAACCCCATCTACTTTTTTCCAGCACTCAATAGACGTCTTCAGACAATAGACTGAAGAACTTTAAAAACTCCTAAGGTTTAGTACATAGAAATTCAATAAATAGGATTAACTCTTTAGTCCTAGAAGCTATCTATTCATTTAAAAAAAAGGCCCAGAAGAAAGTCCATATACATTTTATGATATTCTGATACCTTAAGATTAGACTACCTTAAGTTCAAGATGGTATTATTGGTTGTCAAATAACACATAATTTGTGGCCTCTACCTGGGTCACTTTTTGATAACAATATTTTCAAATTTATGGACTGGTCTAGATGGTAGAGGCTTTAATAAATCGGCGGTCAAATAATTAGGCACGCGACAAATTGACAACTTAATTTACTGACACTTATAAGATTGAAGTTGATTCCAAAAACAAAAAAGATTTGATAATCTGTCAGGATTCAGGACAGTACGTTCCACACATTTCAAATTTCACCTGAGTAAGTACTAAAATATCAACAACTCTAGATTCTAACCCGTTATTGAACTGTAATCTGACTACTGAAGTTTGATCATCGTAATCATTACCAGATTCTTGATCATAATTATATAATTACATTGTGTCAAAATCTTCAATCATCGTAATACAAATAACTTTGAAGAGAGTTAACATTGTATATACTATGATGCGGTAAGTGACAATTGAATCTTGATCAAAGGAAAGTAATGAACTGTGAACACTAAAAATATCTCGGTTAAGTTAAATGGGTGCTACTTTTTGTTCAAGCCCGAAACGTCAGAATATATGCAAGTTGAAACTCCCAAAATAGAAATCACCCAGACACCACGCATATAATCTCCAAAACGAATCTTATTCTTTACATTTTGGTGCAGCAAATCTGTTCCTAAAACACGAGTAGAATGTTCCTTAGAGATGAATATCAACAATTATTAAGTGGATCAAAAAATAGATCAGTCCTTTGTACTTTCAGTATTCATATATAAATTTTTCATTTCCCACATTCATTTCAATTGATCTTCAATTGAACATATCATTTCTTACATCTAACAACTGTTCTTTCATTCATCATCAAACATTAGCTGTCGATAAACATTAGTAGTTTATACAACTCAACACCCACTTTTTTCTAAAAATATCATACTTTTCCATTCATCACACATTCATCATGTTGACAGGATTGATAACAGAGAAAACCCCAGGTTTATACACTTTTGATATATCAATAAGAGAACTAATCGCCCACAAAAGAAATATAGAGGAGTATAAACCTGAATTATCTGAAAACTTACATGCTAAAGCATTGCTATACAAATCAGATTTGAGTCTCATTAAACAGCAACCTTTTCTATCACCAAATCTAAGAAAATCCAGTCTAGAATACTTATTGAAAATTGCATTCAAAACTAAAGTTACAGATGGTATTTTCTATCAAGCTATAAAAATCTTTGATAGATATTGCTCCAAAAGAGTGGTATTACAAAACCAATTGAGATTGGTTTTAGGAACTTGCCTTTGGGTTTCTGCTAAAACTTATGGTGGTTGCAATCATGTTATAAGTAACTCTAGCATTCCACCAGGTGGTAGATTTAATGGACCAAATCCCAGATCCAGAATTCCAAGATTGAACGAACTAGTTGTCTTTTGCTCAAACAAAAATAATGATGAAATTATTGATCAATCAATGTTCATTCAGATGGAAAGACATATTCTAAACACATTGAATTGGGAGATCGCTGAACCAAGATTATCGAATTGGTTATTTGAATATTATGAGTTGAACTATTTACAGTTCGAGCAATTCAATCGCAAAGGTTGTTTTGAAGAGAAATTAGTAATCATCCAATTGAAGAAACTACTGATGGAATTAAGTATATTTGAACTTGATTTTATTGAATTACACCCTGAAGAAACAACACAAATTATTCTCAATATCATACAACGATATTTCACTTCAATTCAAAAACATTT
Source organism: Phaffomyces antillensis (assembly GCA_003707195.2). Classification (NCBI taxonomy): domain Eukaryota; kingdom Fungi; phylum Ascomycota; class Saccharomycetes; order Phaffomycetales; family Phaffomycetaceae; genus Phaffomyces; species Phaffomyces antillensis. The sequence continues at coordinate 59,029 of PPNI02000006.1, forward strand.
CACACTAAGATCTGAATTAATCATCGTGAATGAATTATCATCATCTAAATTGGAAAAGTATTCGAAAAAATTGATAACTGGAGTTGTCTCGTTACTGAAATCTTCACAATTTTTATACAATCATTACATCGTCGCTCCAAAATTAACAAATTTTCACACATTCTTATCATCAACACTACAACAAGAGACCCAAGAAAAAGGACAAGATTTCACTTTATACCCAAAACATTCTTGCTCGACCTCACCAACAACTTATGAATCAATTAAAGAAATCGGCAAATCCCCAGTTTACAATATCCCAAATTCACCAAGCAATCCATTAGAGTTTTCTAAAATGAGCCACGGTTTTCCAACTCCTCCAGCTTCAAGAAGAGGTTCACCAATTGGATTACATGACGTTCAAAAAACTCATTTTCAAAAAAAGGCATTTCATTTCAACACATTTTAACCCCTAACGAAATTTTATGAGCGACATATTAACTGTTTTTCTTTTTTTTATTTAAAATTTACTACTTATTATCATTCAATTCATCATTATCATGAATTTGTTTTATTATTGGGCGGATTACAAAGAGACTTAAAATATAACAATTATTCAGTCCGGAAGGTTTATATACAATACAAAGATATAAAAGAAGTTTAGATTATTCAAAATGTAGCACCATAAACAATCAACTTTCAAGGATATCGATTGCAGATCTGACATCAGAGCCGTTAATAAAATGTCCATCAGCTGCAGCATCTCTCAAAGATTCATCTATGATACTATCCCAATCTGTTTTATAAATGTAATAAGTTTGTAAAACACTGATCGTAAAGATTGCAACGATTGAACCACACCATAACCCAAACAATTTTAACTTATAACCAAATCCTAACGTGAAAGAAATAGGTAAAGCAATTAAATAATATGAAATCAATCCAATTTGAGCGGTTAATTTTTGTTTACCTTGACCTCTTAAAATCCCACCAGTGACGGCAGATAAACTGTCATTGATTTGATAAAGTGACACAATAGGAATCACAATTGATGCGGCCTCAATGACATCTTGTTCATTGGTGAATAATCGAATAATCCTAAATCTATAAATGTATAAAGTGATGGCATTAGTGAAACCAACCACAAGTGAAACTATAACTGCTGCATTTGTTGCCTTCAGAGCAGAGGTCTTTGATGCAGATCCAATATAATTGGCTACTCTGGTGGATGCAGCAATACTAATTGCAAAGGGAACTTGATACATCAAAATACAAATTGTAGAGATAACACTTTGTGATGCTAAGACAGTAGTACCAAATCTCGCAGCAGATAAAGTTAAAATTTCAAATGCTAGCCATTCGCACAAGACTCCAACAGAGCCATTAAGTGATAGAGTAACCATTCTTGACCAGTTATGGAAAAGGTCTTTTGAAAACCCACACCAACATTGATAGCCATCAACAAAAATAGTGTATAATAGCAAAGAAACAGCCATTAAATAATTAGTAATAACAATAGATATTGGAGCACCAATAAAACCTAAATTGAATGTTTCACCCCATACTAAGTAATAATTTAAGAAAACATTAAATGGGGCAGCTATTAGAATAACATATGTTGAAGCATGGAAGATATTTTGAGATTGTAGAAATTTTTTCAATGTTTCAAATATGATAAAACCTGGTAAGCCAATAGATAGAACAGATAAATAACTTGATGCTAAAATAACTAATTCTTGATCTTCAACAAGAAATGATAAAATTGAATATGAGAAGAATATCCATGTAATTGCAACTGGAATAAATAATAACAATAGAAATATTGTACATCTCATGAAATATAATCCAACACTTCTATAATCTTTTCTACCAAAGGCTTGAGGGCATAAAGTATCTAAAGAGGTGGATGTACCTTGAAAAATACAGTAACCAGTAATATTTGCAGTCATGGTAGCTAACGAAACAGCTGCTAATTCAGTTTTACCAATTCTACCAACAGAGAACACACTAGCAACGTTCAAAGAGTATTGTAAGATGAATGTGATGACTAAAGGAATTGAGAATTTAGCTAAAATATTTAATTCATGTTTTGTTGTTGTTTCAATATCAGGGACAGAACCGTGGCTAATAACGTAACTGATAGTATTATGAGATTTGATTCTTCTCAAAGCTGCCAAAGAAGGTTTTCCAGCAGGATATGAGGAGATTAAATCAGGTTCCAATGAGGTAATATTTGAATAATTAGCATTTAAGGGGTTTCTTGAGTCATGAGTTGCCTTTAAAGGGGTATGTTCAGTTTGAGAGTGAATGTTATCATAATAATCACATTCTTCGAGAGCATTTGAGCTGGAATCATCATTACCGAATATATCAAGGATATTACCAACACCGTGATGGTTAGCTACTGAGTTTCTTCTTGAGGTTGCTGAAAGCAGTTGTTTGGTGACTATATCTAATGAGGATATATGAGATGAGATGGAAGCACGATGTTCTGGCATTGTGGGAGTGAGTCTTCTATAGTATTAATGACAGCAAGTACCAGCCAGACGAGAATATTCCAATTATAAAGAAAAGAAACAGAAGTTGTAAACAAAAGTAAAAGTCGAATTGGAATGTTTGTTTATCTATGTCGCGCTTAATGTTTACATTTGTCCAAATCGGGTAAAAATCTTGATAGAAAAGACAATAAATTTATATGACAATTTCTTCAGTCTCAAAACCACAATGAAGACATCTTCTTTTGTTCACAGAGAGTCCATCTTCGTTCTCTCCACCATCAAAATAGTTGGACCAGACATGCGTGTGATCGTTGAATTTACCTTCCCTCAATTTCCTGTTGTACTCTTCAGCTCTTGTCTTTTTCCTCATCTCTTTCATTTTGATCTCGAACTTTTTATCTCTTCTTTTGACTTTCCCTTCTTCTCTTCTAACCCATTCATCATCTAAACCCTCAGAGCCTCCCCATTTTTTGAAAGCAAACTCTTCAACTTGATACCTCAAAAACAACTGCATTCTACTGAAAGTTGAGTTCGGATTTGGTTTCTCTAGTCTAGGTAGTATTTTCAGATCTTTTAATTCTGGTTCTGTCAGAAAATAATCTTCTCGACATTCAGTCTTTGTCAATAACGAGTACTTTTCCGGTTTATTCTTCTCACATCTTCTGCAAACTCTGCATTTGAAAACTTCTAATAGCTGTTGATTGATTTCGAAAGTTCCACATTCATAACACTTAACTGCATTTTCTATATCTGTAGGAGGTGGAAGATCCCTAACGATTCTTTGCTCTGCTTTCCATTCATCGAATGTCTTTTCAGTTCGACTCCCATCCCTATTACTATCTCCAGTATCAATAAACCCACCATTTGTGTCTTTCATCTTGGATAAATCATAATCTATGTATTCATTTTGCCTTATTGATGGCCTTATAGATTTATTCGGTAAGGATTTGTTGACATTTGAGGATGCATCCCTGAAGTTACTTTGCTTTTCTTTAAGTCTTTCTAGTGCCTTTTGTCTATTTGTTTCGATTTTTTTCTTTTGATCTTCTGTTAGATTGATACTATAAATGTTAGATTTTGAGTTTGATGGAATAGGACCCGGTTTTGTGATTTTGTTTCCTGATAAAACACCTCTCGACTTAAGTCTCTCCAGGGCTCTCCTTCTATTCTCATCGACTTTAGCCTGTTGTTCTGGTGTTAAAGCCATCTTGAAGTTGTCATAGTTAATTGAATAAGAGGCAAATAATAATTTCATTTGCGGTCAAGAAATGGAGTTCCGGTAAATAACCATGAAAATGACACAAAAGCAGAGTGATTAAATTTCTGAGTTCTTTTAAAATGTTATTTGGCTGAAAAAGGGATGTTTTATACGATGAAACTTCTCTACAGTTCATATTGAAAGGCATATAAGTGTATTAAAATAAAAATGATGAACTTAAGAATATTTATATTCATCAAAACGACCTAAAGAATAATTGAAAAAGGCTTTTAGAAAAATCAAAATCTAGCAAAGTTCTAAGGTAAAACAAGTCAATTCAAAAACATTAAAATAAAGCAAAATTTAGTGATTTATAGTAAATATTAACAGCATCAGAACATGAAAAGAAATTGATTGTATAAAAGTGTCCAAAACTCAAGCTTAAAAAGCTTAGGCGATGGTACACCAAGCCCAACCACCCCAGACCATCATATTGTCAGAGTTGTCAGAGTTTTCTTTTGGAGCAGCGGAGTTAGTGATAGTAGTTGGTTGCATTGTAGTGATTATTGTTTGATATAGAATAGAACTAAAAAAAAAGTTACCAATCTGTGAGAGATTTGGCACATATTTATATCAATTTTTTCGATCAATCACATTGATGATCAACAGTTGATAATTAAGCAAATGAGGCAAATTTTTTAAATTACAAGCATGTTAAAACTTCCATTTTCTTAAAAAAATTATGGTTCATCAACAAAAATTTCCTAATTTGGATGACACAATGGGAAAGATGAAACTAAAAAAAATAGAAAGTTGGGCAAAAAGCGGAAAGAAGCTAATTGAATGACACGATGCAAGCAGTTTCGAAAAAGTCCTGCATATATCTGATCAGTTATTTTTTTAATTATTTCTTTTTTTGGGCTAATCAATAGAATTTGAAACTTCTCCAGATCTGAAAAGATCTTCAATTGTGGTTTACTAGTTTGCAAAAAACCTATTAGTGATGCTTTAAAACTGATTAAAAGATACATCATACATGTTTTACGAGCATGAAACAAAAAAATCAATTCTTGAGCACTTTAATCTAGATTTTAAAGAAAAAAAAAAACTATCATTAAAATTGAGTATTGTAACTAATGAATTTTTCCTGTAACTACTTTCTAGGCTAAAGACAAACTAGTCGTTTATTACTATAGTCTTTTAAATGCGAAACTTGAATGAAACCCAATTCTAAACAGATCCTTTAAACTGTTGCATTGCCAATTATGATCACGCACCAATAGTGAATTACCAATATATATCAGAATATGTTTTCATCGAAAAGCATCTAGGTCTGAATTTTTTTGAAATATCATATAGTAAACGATAAGAGAGCTTTTATAAGATCTACTTCAGAATCAATGCAGACTATATATATATGGATATTATCTATTAAATGTCATTGGTTATGAAGTACTTGAATACTAGAAGTAACTTTGTTTCACTTGAATTTACATTTTCAAATCAGCTTCTTCCTCATAGTCTGGCTGAGCTCTTTCATTTGTTTGAAGTTTATAATTATGCCAATGTTCATGAATCATTAAGCCAAACCCTAGCAAAACCCCAAGAGATGCAAACCCAATACCAACATACATTGCAGCTCTATAAGATTTCAAAACATCATGAGTTTTTGCAAATATTTGGACCTCAGCAGTACCTGCAATACCCAACCCAATTGACATTGCATAGTTAGTTGTTGTTGAGACCAATGAACTTGCTAAACCTTGATGTTTTTTAGGTAAGGCATCACTTAAGATCAATGATGCACCTGGAAATGACATATCCATACCAAAACTCAGTAAAATCATTTGTGGAACCATCATTCTATAGAAACTTTGTTCAACTGGCGTCACAGATAACATTGTAATACCAATGAAGAAAGCCAGAGCTGAACCTAACAGTAAAAATGAAGATCTAATTCTTGGGATCAATACTGAGACAAGCATAGATGCAACTATCCCAAAAATCAATAACGGTGTATAAGTAACTCCTCCTATTATTGTATTATAGTTTCTCAAGTTCAAAATAAATGACCAATAGTAAAAACCCCAGACAGAGAAACTTGACCAACCTAGCCCAAGAATTAATAAAACAAAACCAGTATTGAACTTCATGACTTCTTTAGGTAACAATGGATTTTCAACTCTTTTCTCATATTGGAAGAATGCAACGATGAAAATCATACCAACAATCAGTAAAGTGATAATATATGGACTTTTCCAAGAAGCTTCAGGAGCTTGGTTCCATGCAAAATTGAACAATATTAACCCAACAACTCCTAAAAGGCCACCAATCCAATCCATCGTATTTTTTTCACCATTATCTAATAAATCATGTTTGGGTATTTCTGGGAAGTAGAACCAGGCTGCTACAAAGACAAGAGCAAAACAGATTGAGTTAGCATAAAAAGCCCACGCAACAACGTTGTAGTGAGCGCACAAACCTGCGAATAATACACCCATAAATGCACCAAATGGAGCACTTGCAGCACATAAACAAAACACTATGGCTTTTCTTTGACCAATAGGATAAACATTACCTAAAATTCCAATACCATTAGGCAGCATGAATGAAACCCCAATCCCATGTAGACCTCTACATATACAGAAGAAAACAACACTCTTGGAATACAAAGATATACCAGTAATTAACGACCATATCATAGACCAGATTGAACCAAATAAAAAAACTTTTTTTAGACCATATATATCACCACACTTACCACTGATTAGAATGAAAGTACCGGCAGTTAGTGGAAAAGCAGCCAAGAACCATACCTTATCATTCTGCGTAGAGTTTGGAAAAGAACTTCCTATAATATTCATCATTGGTAGGGTTTGAGAAGATCCAGCCACATTAAGGCACTGCGTTAGCATGATAATAACCACTACTATCCATTCATGGGATCGACCCTCATATATAGAGGGTCTGGTGTCTATTCGAAGCATAGTAGCGTGAGTTTCAAGAACTTTTAATCATGATTAAGTCTTAATGATTTCAAAAAAAATATTTTTTTCAGTTATCAATCAAATCAGGATAAAGCCGAGTTTATAAATTTTGTTTTGTGTCAAAACTCTTATATTTATTTATCTGGTGATGTGATGAGCTTGTCAATTCGCCAGCTAGACGGGGAATTGGCCAATCTGGTAAAGTCTGGTGTCATAATTACAGACACAGTGGATGCTGTCAGGGAAGTGGTTCAAAACAGTATCGATGCTGAAGCGAAAAACATTACTGTTGTTATTGATCCGTTAGGCTTCACAGTTACAGATGATGGTATAGGGATAACCCCTGCAAACTTAGAGTTGGTTGGGAATAGATACTTCACTTCAAAGATTAGTAGCATGGACCAACTCAAAAATGTTAAAACTTTCGGGTTTAGAGGCGAAGCAATGAGTTCATTGGCTTCTATATCAGATTTGATGATTATTTCAAAATCAGCTCAATACAATGGTACATTTAGATCCTCATTTACTAATAATGAACGTCAACCAGTTGTAATGTTGGACGAAGACTCATACTTCTACAACAAAATAAGGTCAAAATCAGGAACTATCGTTCATGTCAGAAATATATTTACTAATATTCCTGTTAGATTGAACGTTTTGAATTCTATTCCAGAGTCTATATTCTTGGGTAAGATTAGAAGTATTATCTTACAATGTTGTATTATGAATTCTGAAGTCTCAATCACTGTTCATCAATCTAAAAGATTGATTTGTAAAGTTGAAGGTTTCAAAGACAATAAAATTCAAAACCATTTTTCCCATTGTATGAATTCAATCTATGGTATCAATCTCATTGGTAAAACAAATCTTTTACAAATAGAATTCAAGAAGTATAAAGTTTACTACTTTGTTGGATTGCTGCCGGTACAAACAAAATCTTATCAATATATTTATTATAACCAAAGAGAAGTTAAAGATGAAAGAATTTTCCAAAACATAAACAAATTATTCAATGGATCAGGTTTTGGTGAATCTGAGAACGAAATATTTGTATCTTCAATGGGAAGAGGAGATGTATCTCCTAAAAAGGGTAAAAGTCCAATAAAGTTGGCGACAAGTACAGGTAATCCATTCAAATCATATCCAATATTTATCGTCAAAATATCTGGACCATCAAGTTTGAGTGATTCAATTCAAGACCCTACTAAGAGAATTGTTGATTTGAAATATTTCAATATAATCAATCCACTAATTATAAGATTAACAAATACTTTTTTAAAAAATAGAAGAAATAAAACTAAAAAGGCTGAAATAACTGAATCTGAAGTATCTTCTATTGGAGATGATGTTAAGTTACCAATGGCAATTTTATCAAGTAATAGATTGAGATTTGGGAAAACAAATACAAAAGAACTCATCGGAATGGTTAATCCCAAAGATGAGTATAGTAAATCAGTGATCAATCAAAGTAGAAGCTCATCAATTGGGTCAAGGATACTAAAAAGACAGAAATTCAATAACTCAAGCTCACACTGCTGCGCTCATGATGAGGATCAACCATTGGTTTTGGCAAAGAGTATAAACAGAGAGATTTTAATTAATGCTAAAGTGATTAATCAACTAGCAAAAAAATTTATCTTAATCAAGCATGATCAAGCATTATATGTAATTGATCAACATGCTTGTGATGAAAGAATAAAACTCGAAAGGAATTTGAAAGAGTTAGTTGAGAAAGTTAATAGTCCATTTTTGGAGCTTGGTATTCCATTGAAAGATAAGACTTTTAAGTTTGAAGTATCAATATCAGAATTAGAATTACTTGAAGAAAATAAACTTCAATGTGAAAAATGGGGGATAGTATACAAGAAAATTGGGGAAGTGATTGAAATAACCCATTTACCAGAGTTATTGATTAAAAAAATTGATAAAGATGGTGTATTCTTGAGGAAATGCATTTTACAGTATCTACACGATTTAGAGAACAAAGTGAAAACAAAAGATGTGATAAATGATTGGTGGTTATCAGTTCAGTCTATTCCAACTATTTTAATTGAAATATTGAATAGTAATGCATGTAGGGATGCAATTATGTTTGGCGATGTGTTGACTAAAGAAGAATGTGAATCTTTGATTAAAGATTTGACTAACTGTAAAAACCCATTCTACTGTGCACATGGTAGACCAAGTATAGTTCCTATATATGATTTAAAAGAAATCAATAATGATAAATGAGAAATGAAAGCTATATATTCATTATTATTGTAGAAGACTTTCAGAGGTGATTAGGGCTACGATTACTTTCTTGTGACTTTCATTTACATGCACGTGATCAAAACTAGGGCTCCACACATCCCAACACCAAGAATAAAGAATGAAAAATTGCAGGTTGTAATCCACGAAAATATCCGGATTCAGTAAATAGTGAGCATGTGATCAAACTTTTTTGCATCTTTTTTTTTTCACCACAAAATAATTAAAATTCAACTTCACTTCTACTAACTACTATATTTAATTAATCAACAAATAATTATATCAAAATGGGTAAAAGGTAGGTGATATTATAGAAGTATAATCAAGAGAATAATGAAGTGAAGAATATGAATCAGAAAGAAAATATCACCACTGAAATAAGTTGTTGTTCAAATACAATGTTGTAAAATTCCATCAAGAGTGAAATAATATATCAATAATTCAATTATTGATAATAAAGTAAAGAAGATAATGATATCAATCAAAAGCAAAGTAACACAAATAAAATAAGACATGTTAGAGAGAATAATCACTTTGGAGTTCCAAAGCCAACTGATTTATAATAACGAGGTTTTAGACTTGTATGCACAGTGAAATAGTATCAATAAAGTAAGGAAACTCTGAAATACCCGCGAATTCAATTAAATCAACAAATTGCTTTACTGATTCAGTCACCTCAGAACACTTCAGGATTCATTTATTCTCAAATTACATTTTGTACAAACATTTCAAAAATTTCAAAGAATTATATACTAACAAAATTTTAAACAGTCGTGGTTACAGATCTGGTACTCGTTACATGTTCCAAAGGGATTTCAGAAAGCATGGTGCTCCATCCTTATCTACCTACTTAATCACTTACAAAGTTGGTGACATTGTTGACATCAAAGCTAACTCTGCTATCCATAAAGGTATGCCACACAAATACTACCACGGTAAAACTGGTATCGTTTACAACGTTACTAAAACTTCCGTTGGTGTTATCATTAACAAAGTTGTTGGTCACCGTTACATTGAAAAACGTGTTAACTTAAGAGTTGAACATGTTAAACACTCTAAATGTCGTGCTGAATTCTTAGCCAGAGTTAAAGAAAATGCTGTTAAAAGAAACGAAGCTCGTGAAGCCGGTGTTAAAGTCTGTTTAAAGAGACAACCAGCTCAACCAAGAGAATCAAGAGTTATCTCAACTGCTGGTAACTTACCTCAAACCCTAGCTCCAGTTGCATACGAAACTTTCATTTAATCGGTTAATAGGATCATTATATTTTATTTTTGTGTACAATGCTTGTAATAAAGAAAAAACTTTTATCCTTAGTGTAGAGTTTCAAGTAATGATGTTGTGAAGCTGTGAGAGAACTTATAAGTGTTGAGTGCTTATCATGAGTCTTGATGATTTCGCTTCCATTTCCTTCATTGTTTGACACATTCCAGCTTACAAAACTGTGGAATATTGTGGCATAACAGTATAAAAATGAACTGATTTGAACACAAAAAGAAGCTAGCTAGCTATACTATGTGAAGGTTATAACAATATAATGGCAGTAACTACTTATAAATCAGAAACAACAGGGTCTCAATTTCGTTCTAATCTAGATACGACTGACAAAAAACATCATATTTTAAGAGTTCAAGATCCAGATGCCAAATACCAGTCTTTTCTACCATCTTGGAACACATTAGAGCATTACCCTCCTTATGAAGAGATAACAGTTCATGATAGAGCTAATGATGCTCATTCAACATATCCAAATTTATTACCAAAAGATAAATTAGCAAATGGTGAGATTGTAATGAAAGAAATTACACCAAAATTTGGAGTTGAGATTAAAGGTGTTCAATTATCTAATCTCTCTGATGAGGCAAAAGATGAACTGGCGTTACTAAGTGCTAATAAAGGTGTTTTAATATTTAGAGATCAGGATTTTGCAGAATTAGGACCAAAACTAGTCAAGAAATGGCATCGTTACTATGGTCCTTTACACATTCATCCAACTTCAGGACAAGTTGAAAACCATCCTGAGATTCATTTGGTTTATCGAAGACCTAATGATTCAACTATGAGCAACTATTTCCAAAAGAACTTGAATTCAAACTCTTATCATAGTGACAATTCATATGAAATAAATCCACTCTCTTATACAAGTTTAACAATGTTGGAAAGTCCTCCAACTGGAGGTGATACCGTTTTTGTTGATATGGAAGAGGCTTATAACAGGTTATCACAAAGATTCAAAGAAATGATTGATGGGCTTCAAGCTGTTCATTCAGGAGTTGAACAAGTGCAAGCATCAAGATCATATGGAGGTATAGCAAGAAGAGAAGGCGTAGAAACTGCACATCCACTGGTAAGAACGCATCCAGTGACAGGAAGAAAGTCATTGTATCTTAACCAGCAATTCACACGTAGAATAGTTGGTCTAAAACAGGAAGAAAGCGATGCACTCTTAAAATTACTGTTTAATCATATTGCTAATAGTAATGATTTCAGTTTAAGAGCCAGTTGGGATGTTAATACTACAGTCTTTTGGGATAACAGACTGCTTGTGCACACAGCTGTGAGTGACTGGAACGTTCTTGGTGGATTCAGAAGACACGCATTCAGGCTGGGAGCCAGAGGTGAGAGACCCCAATGAAGTGATTATTGAATACATACTATTAATATTAATTTGTTGTAAGTATAAGTGTTGATAATCCGGAGAAAGTAAAAATCGCTAACATTAGTTCTTAATCTCACAGAGTCACCAATGACAGACACGTTCAATTTATTAGTCTCAGAAGGTGAGTCCTCTGATGATGATCTACCACTAGCATCTCCAATCAACACAGTAACTCCACTCGAACAGCCTTCTAAAGCCTCAACTATTGAGCCAGAAGAAGAGAAAGAAGAAGAAGAAGATAATGAAGGCGAAGAACAAATTCAGAATGATCTAATCAAGTCAAAGATCCCTATGAACGCATCCATAATGCTCACCAAACTACCTGAGGCCACTAATAAAGTGATATCAAAACTTGAGAATTTCAAGGAGGAAGAAGAAACTGAAGAACAGATTGTGAAAATAACAATACGGTGTAATCCAATTGGTTCAACTCCACCATTAAAACCAAATGTTTTCAAAATTAGTGAACATCAACAATTCTCAACTTTGACTAGATTTATTGGAAAGAAACTGAAAAGGAAAGAAGGAGTCTTTGTTTATTTGAACAATTCATTCGCTCCTGGTCCTGATGAAATAATAGGAAACCTATACAGAGTAAGTTACTTCCACAGTCTAATCATTGATATATAACACTAACAAATACTACAGCATTTTGGAAATAATAAAGAACTAGTGGTGAGTTACTGCACTGTTGTAGCATTTGGTTGAAAAGAAAAACATGGGATATAAAAATAATGAAGATAATGAATTAGCTTTTACACGAATTGTACGAATATTGATTATTTATTAAGAATTAAACTAATTAAATGGTTCTATCTCTTCCTGTTGTTTTCTTTTCTCTTCTTCTAGTCTATCTTGCTTCTCCTGTCTTTCTGTTGCCCATTTCATACCATATTTTAATGGCACATACAGCAGCAAACTACTTATTAACCCTAAACCTGCAATAAATGTGAAAGTACCACCAATTGTCATTGCCTTATTCATGCTTGTCAATGCTGCAACAAATATAGCACCATGAATACATCTAGTGAAGTTAATACTAGAAGTTGAAGCAGATCCACTATTTGGGTATAAATCGATTAATAAAGTTGTATTAACACCGATCACTGCAATACATCCATAACTGACAAATACGGAACTGATGATAACTGCTGCAACATCCACTTTTTTATCAATACACCAACCGAACATTAAGGTGAACCCATCAGCTAATAACATGAATGGAAGAGCGATCTCAACTCTGGCTTTAACTATATTGAACTGAGTATCTTGATTAATTTTACCTGTTGATTTATTAAGCTTATATTTCTCAAAGTTTCTTCTATAATTCCAATCTAAGATCCTACCTGAAGTCATTGCACCGGCTAAACCTGCTAATCCACTAGGGAGGTAACACAATCCAATTTTCATGATTGAAAAATCATATGTTTTGGACAATTGAGTTGATAATGAAGTTAACATAACTGTCCAAATGACAAAATGCATAGCTTGTGAATATAAACTAATATAAATCTCTAAATTACACATGATTTTAAAAGGTGCGAGAAAGTCAATAGACTTTTTATTTGGAACCAATGTATCATAATCTGGATTATCTAAATGCCATTTTGCTCTTAACTTTGAAATTTTTAAAATTGGTGCTCTACTTAGGATAGACTTTGGTGTTATTGACCCATTTCCAACAACATTACGCCCAGTTTCAGGCATCAAGATTATAGCTAGACAAAACACAGTACTTGATCCAATAACTAAAAACCAGAAAATAGCTCTCCAATCAAAACTTGCCATAACTGCAGCACCGATCAAAGAACCAAACCCTTGCCCAACAAGAGTTAAACCTGATAGTAATCCCACAAAACCTCCTCTTTCACTTCTTATCGTTATATCACCCACTACTCCTGAATTGATAGCTATAGTAGGTGCAATGAATGAAGATTGTGTAATTCTTAAAATTAAAATTGTTGTGTAATTTCTAGCCAATGCTAAACCAACACAGGATCCTATAAATCCAAGCATACATAACAACAACACAGGGCGTCTCCCATATCTATCTGCAAATGATGCGAATATAGTTGGTGAAATACCTTGAGCAACCAAATACACGACGACTGATAAATTAACTAGTTCTTCACTGATGTTGAAGTATTTCTCTAGAACTGAAATTGCAGGGTAGTAAATTGGTGTTGAAACACCAGACCAGAAACTGATACTGGAAGCTATTATCACCAATATGTATTTCTCTCTTTTATTATATACTGAGTAGTTATCATTTGTAACTTCTTTAGTCTTAGTGTCACTGGATGTTTTCTGAACTTGTGGTACTTCTGAGTGATCTAATTTAAAGTCAACTTTCTCATGGGACATGATTGAAAGGTATTGTTCAAATGCAGGTTATTCGTGAATAGAATGATTATGATAAGTGCTTGAAATTATAATATATTAGATCGTGAACCACCGATTCATAACCTGAATTAATACTCTTATTTCATATATGACTAACATTACTACGGAGTTAATTACTAATGGAGACACTTTACCGGTATAGGCCTTGAAATTTGACTATTTACACACCCAGATAGACCTTACTAACCTCGAATTTAAGAAGAATATACATATCTACACAAGCAGAGACTTACTTGCTAGTTTTAATCTGAATAAATAGCTACCAAAGTGACAAAAATATCAATATATATATCACCAACATCGGGCCGAACCGTTTCTGCTGACATAATCATCGATCTCGTGATGAAAAATGGTTGAGAAGCACTGTTGATGGCCCTTGTTTACTTTTTGTGTCTTCTAAATCAATCAGTTAAATTAATTTGAATAGTCTTCAATTTCGGTCCTTCTATGGTTAATTCGTTTGCTAAAGAGACTAAAGTTCTCTTGACACCATACTTTGCCCCTTATAAGGTAGTATTACTAGCATTAATTGCTGCTTACTGCGCTGGGATCTTACCAAAGAAGACGCATAGACCATTATTATCTGTGATTGTGAGATACATTGAAGGTCCATCAATTCACGATAATGATATGAAATCTGTTGGAATACCCACATTGGATGACATTTTACTCAAAATTAAGATTGCATGTCAGAAAGCTGACCAAGTGGAAGGTTTAAAATATGCTAAAGATATTGAAATGAGAGTATTACATGCTTTATGGAATCTAAAATCTTTGGACTCTTTACATTCATTCATAATGAGATCTAGATCATTATTAGTTGATAATTTGAGAATAGGAAGAGAGATTATATCGAAATCAAGATCAATTGAAATACCTAATTATATGTTAACAAATAATAGTTTCTTAGGTAGATTTGTTGTTAATTGTTTGATTTCATTTGAAAGTTTAGAATTTGATAAAACTGTTATATTATGGGAAGGTTTTGTTAGTTTCAGAAAAGAGAGTAAATCTGCATGGAATACTGCTAATCGTAATACATTTGATCAAAAAAATTCAGAAGACGATTCTGAAATAATACTAAATTTGTTAAATGTAATTAAACAACAAGAATCAATAGGTGAGGAAAACGAAGAGACTGTATTATTATCACAAGAAGATATAGCAAAATTGATTGATTATCAAGTTCACATTCTAGAAACTTATGGTTCACCATCATTACCACAGTTCAAAACCATCTTAGGTAAAATGACCCAATCAGAAACAGGAAAATTGCCGTCAACTCATTATATCAGATATTTGGAATGTTTGAGAGATGCTGATTATGAAGGCGCTTTCAATGCTTTACATCGTTATTTTGATTACATGATGAGTAACAGACAAACTGTGTTTTATCATTATGCTTTACTAAGTTTAGCAACGTTACATGCTGCATTCAATTGTGATGGTGAAGCAATTAGAGCAGTTGAAGAATCTATATCAGTTGCAAGAGAAAATAAGGATATTGAATGCTTGAACTTCTTATTAACTTGGTTGTTCAATTTTTTAAAAGATAAACCAAATTTAAAACATGAATTTTTCGTTTCAAATGATCAATTATTACAATTTTTAAAGTCAAAGGTTATTTTGAACTCAGATAAAACTCATTATAATTCAATTCAATCGACAGCATATCAATCTGATGCAACTCAATTAATGTTACAAGGTGAGCCAATATCAATTATACTTGAATCTTTAACAAAAGGTGCATTTATTGCTATGAATGGTAGCACAACCAATAATTTGACATCATTTATAAGTTATTGTGAATTGAATAGTTCGTTTTGGCTGAGAAGTGGGCAAACGAACTTATCTGAAGTTTATAATTCAATTGCCTCAGAATCTTCAATAAGTATTGGACAAAAATCATCAGTTATAATTAGACAAATGACTCTCGAATTCATGAAAGGTGAACCAGAAGGATGTTTTAATGGTTTATCAAAACACTTTATTTCTATTACAGGTGATTTAAGATTAAAAAAACAGTTGATCGTTCATGAATTGTTATTAAAATCTGAACAATTTATTAGAAGTTCAAAATTTGATTTGGCAGAAATCCAATTATTGAAATTGAAAACCCAGGAAGGAGAAACAAGTATTGATATTCAAGGTCAAATTTATTATCTACTAGCATATTTAGAGTTCAAGATTGGAAACTTTGATAAATCATTTGAGATAATATCAAATGTATTATCATCAAACTTTGCTACTATATCTAAAAATAAGTATTGGTTCATTAAATTTAATCTATTGAACTGTGAGTTAATGGTTTCGAGAAATAAATCGTTTTCAATTAGAGCATTAAGTCAAGTTATACAATGTTTTAAACTTTCAGTTAAAAGCGGGTTTGAACTCTTAATGTTGGAGTCAATATTAAATTTGATTGATATTTTGACATTTTTGAAACAAACAGATGATTTATCTGAACTATTCAACGAGTACTCATCAAGATTTATAAAATCATCAGATATTGAATTAAAATCAAAATTTTTTAAAAGATTTGCTAACTTCTTAATGATTAATTTTGAAGAAAATGCAAATGAAACTGACACTAAAAGGATCATTAAAATTAAGAACATGATAAAAATTTCATATGAAGGATTTATGAAGAGTTTAAATTATGAAGAAATTAAAAATTGTTTGAATTTGAATTTAAATCTTGCTAAAAGTATCAATGACACTGATTCAATTAAATTCTATGAACAAGAGTTATCTCAAATTGAGATAGATTCCCAAAAGGATTTACCTATATCTACTGAAATAATCTAGATTCCACGCTTAAATAAACAACAAGAGTTTATCTACAGATCATAATTAATCATTAAAAAATCATTTTGCATTACTTAGAACTATCAAATTATCAAGGAAAAAAAAAAAAAAAAACACTAAAATAACTTTGAAAACTTATAAATGAAAAGTTAACACGAAGAAATGAATAAAGACTAGAGCTGTTTTTAAGTTGTACTATTAAAGATAAGATCATCACTTTGAATATCAGTATTAATAATATTCACATTAGAACACAACAGGAATTAGTCTTCTTAGCTTGTTTATAAAACATCTTAGAACTAGAGGATAACGCCTCAGATTTATCAACTAAACTGTCTAATTTTTCACCTCTTTCCAAAACACTTTCAATAGTCTTATGTAAAACAACTTTAGTTTCATCTAATTCTTGTTGAACTCTCATAATAGAATCTGCTTGTGATGGATCTTGATATTTCTTTAAATATGCATCTAATTCAGGAAATGCTAATCTTGAATTAGTTTCACTGATATTATTCCATTGAGCTGGAGGATGTTGAGTGATGTATTCATCAAGGACTTTATTTAACAACGTATAGGCTGGTCTGACAGGATATTCCTTATCAGTGATCAAAATCCCACAAACACCTTCAGATCTGGCGTATGCGTGACCGACATAGTTCCCTTCTTCAACACTTTGTCTTTTACCTGGTTCTGTTCTTTGAGCGATTGTTTCTGAGAAGAAAGACATGAATTGACCAACTGAAGTACGCTCAAAGAAGGAGAAGTCACTGATGTCTTTGGCTGATGCTAGCTCAAGAGCTTTTTCTGATGTGTTGTTGTTGCGAAGAACACCGATGTAGTAAATTTTCATTGTTGTTTTCGTTGTTGTTGCTTAACTGATTTTATAAATAATTTGAGATTGTTGATTTTATATTTTAAAATCTGGATGACTAAGCTATTATATAATGATCTGATTATATAATCAACAATTCAAAGTTTTTGAATTTCAGCCTTCGAGAATTTGTAATCTTTGATTTCTAATTTGATATTTTACATTCAAAGGTTGAAAATATGTTCAGACAATTCACTCAAAGTGCATTTAGAGGCTCAAATAGAGCTTTCTCTACCGGTTACAGAAGATCAGGCAGATCAGGTGCTCCAGTCATCAAATTCTTTCTATTATCAGCTGCTGGTATCTATATCACTAATCAATACTGGAAGTCATCAACTATTGCATTAGATACTAAAAAGGAGATCAATCCAACCAAACCGGTTGGAACTTCTCAAGAACCGGAAACTAAATCAGAGACTAAATCAGAAGAATCAGAATCAAAAACTGATGATGATAACGTTGAACCAAAACCACAATCCGCTTATAACCCAGAAACTGGTGAAATTAACTGGGATTGTCCTTGTTTAGGTGGTATGGCCCATGGTCCATGTGGTGAAGAATTCAAAGAGGCATTCAGTTGTTTCGTTTATTCAGAAGCTGAACCAAAAGGGATTGATTGTGTTGAAAAATTCAAAAATATGCAAAATTGTTTTAGAAAATATCCAGAGATTTATTCTGAAGAAATTAGAGATGATGACACTCCTGTTGATGATCTAGATGCATCTGAATCTTCTCCTGTTGTGGGAGCTACTCCAGCTCCAGTCTTTATCGAAGAAAAAGAAACTATTATCACTGAAGATTCAAGTTCTAAAGAGCCTGTTGTTGTTGAAGAAACCATAATCGATGTTGTTGTTGAAGAACCAGAATCAAAGAAATAGAGCTAGATTCTAGATATCTTGTATATAGTATCACAATAGGAATTTTAAGGAAAAAAAAAGCGTATTGTACATTAAAAAAAACAAACTTGTAGTTATTTATTTGTTCATTATGTACTTTTTCGTATCTCGTTTACTAGTTCATCTATAGATATAGGCCAGAATGGATATTCTCCATTAGATCTTTTTATAAATAATACATCATGTTCAATGTATCCAATTTTACCCTTTTTACCATTTGGATCAAAACTTATTTTATAGAATAAGTTACCACGATTATTATCATTTTGGCCAATTTCTAATAATTCATTATTCATTGGTGTTAAAAACAGATTATTTTCATCACAATATTTTTCTAAAACGTTTTTGAAAGTGATTGAAAGTTTATGACTTGGAATTGAACTGATGTTTATATCTTTTTCATCTTTTTTCGATAATATTGATTTGGTTATTTTTGAAAATGCTGATTCAACTGTGTATGAGTCATGAAATGGCTCTAAATTATTTGAGTCCAAATATTGATTGATCAATCTTAAACCGTTTTTGAAATATGAAGTTGATTCTGAATTCAACTCTTTTTTAATAAAAGAGTGAAAAATTGACAAATATCTGGAGAACTGGATGAGATTAACATCATTCGATTTTAGTTTGTGATATATAGATTTCAACCAGCTATTCCAGAAACAAACACTCCAAATTTCTCTCAAAAGTTCTTCATTATGAAAGAAATATTCGCTTTTCTTCATTATATTGAACTCATAATCAACGTCATTTTCACTGAATTTGAAATTATTATCAAAGAACCACCTTATGAGTTTATTTAAAATAATATCACTCACATATTCAAGGTATTTTGTTTCTCCAAATATCTCTTTGAATGAATTTAATCCAGGTATATTAGAATCCTTTTCCACATTCCAATTTGTCAATATACTCTTATATTTAATAATAAATTCCCTCTCCACTTCTTGCATTCCTGTTTTCAGTACACCTAGCCATTCAAAGATCCATAAGTAAGGAGCTGAGGGGTCTTCTGGAGTATGATAGTCCCAATCTGTTATTGATTGTACTAATTTTGGAATTATTGTTGTATGGACAAAATAATTGAACGTTTGTTCAGGTATTATATCTGACCAGTCTAATAATACTGAAATAGCTAGGTTAGGTTGATCAACTGTCCATGTTCCAAAGCTTTCCTTCATTTTATTTAGCCATAGTTTAGAAATTAAACTATCAAAATATGACAATTCATTAAAATCAAGATCTTGCGATATAATTAAAGGTTTCCAAGAGCTTATTAAATCAACTATATTTTCGCTCTCATCTAGATTGAATGGAGTCCAGTTTTCAAATGAATTATTGATGAAAGGTGTTATTATTTTCATCATTAATTGTGGGATATTAACATTTTCCAAACCTAGAAACGGTTTAACTTTTAAGATTAAATCAATTGCCTGTTCTTCTGTAATATCACCATCTAAAACACTCAAAATCCCAATCAAATCATTATATCTCAATATATCATCTTCAGTTTTAGTTAAATCATTTGTTAATTGGCTTATCTCGAAATTATTCATTTGCTCACTAATTAAAGCATCATCTAGCTTATCATTGATTTCATTCAATTTAACGCGTAAATCATCCAGATCACCAGATGTTTGCTCTTTATGCAACTCAATAAAAGGTTTACTTGCCAATTCTGAATTATCATTGCTAACAGTCTTGATCCATTGTGGTACTGTCATGCCCTTCGATTCAATTTCCTGAATGATACTAAACAAAGATTTCTTAGGGACTTCTTTATAATACTCCTCATCACTAGAAACATCATCATAATTATCGAATTGTCTCAATGTATCGTCACCGATCCCAACACCAATTTTTCTGACTTGAGTCTCAATTGGTTGTAAAATACCTTGACGATTAGCACCTAAACCTTCACCTTCAACATAACCCATTTTCGCCATCAGTTTGGCACCTATTCCGTATTTCTTACCTTTGAAAGCGTTTGTTTGGTTCCTTACTAGACTAATTGACTCATCTTTCTGTAATTCTGTGTATAATTTAAAGTCTTCATTCTTTGGTTCTGGAGATGATGCTTTTGTGAATAGCATGGTGTGCTTCTTAGCTGGGACAGCTTCTTCAATTTGGTCACTCTCTTCTCTTCCATGGAGACCAGAAATATCCAATTTCCTATTCCTGTGCATCACCTCTTCTAAATCTGTTTGTTGATATTTCATTTGTTTATTTGTATTTTTTTTTTCGATATAATCGTCATCTCATCTCATCTCTCTCTGTATTTGAGAAGAGGGAAATGTCACTGATCAAGAGTTACGCCTCTGATGCTCATGATAAACTCCAGCAGGCTCAGTCAATCGTTAAGGCTGCCCAATCATCTCTAAGTAAAACTCATAGGCACATTGCAAGAACAACTGACAGTTCAGTGAAATGTGAATTTGTCCTCACTGCTATCGAGCAGCAACTATCAATCGCTTCAATAGTGTTGAAATCGATCAAGATTTGGATCTCTGGTAAAGAAAGGGAGCTGACTGTCCATCTAGAGAAGTTGTCGAAAGCTTTAGAGAGACTGACTGAAGAAATGAAGTCACTATCTGAGTTATCTGTTGAGAAGTCATTGTTATCTGGTGATATACCCAATAATTCAACATTATCAGCATTTGTTTCTCCTTCTTTGATAGAAGAGCTTCAAATGGCTTACGATTCAGCTTATAAATGGAACAGCAAAGAGATTGAAGGAAAGTTGGAAACTTCAACGAGAAAATTATCTGGTGATATAGACATCCTTGTTGAAGAATTCCATCAATTGGATGAAATTGCAAGCACATCAACTTCTAATAATGATGAATTGGTAGAAAAATTCGTACTAGAGAACAATGATCTCGAAAAGGAACTAGCTGAGTTACTAGACTCATTGACAGATCATTATGATCAAACATTAAAAGGTGTTGATGTATTAGAAGGAAGACTAAAGATAAGTGAGGAAGAGAAAAATGAATTGTTTGAAGTTTTAGCTAATGATTATGAACAAGTTCCTGAAATACTTATTGATATTGAGCAAGTTTCAAATGATATTGTTCATACTTGTCAGAACATTGACGATAATATATCCAAATCAACGTTGGTTGATCAATGTAAACAATTTTTATACAAGTTGATTCGATTTGATAAAGAGCAAATAAATCCATTTATTCAAATGATAAGTGTACAAGACACCCAGATAGACACCAAAATTAAATCTTTATCTAATAACGTGAATGATTCTAATGAATTAACAAATGATCTAAACAAATTCAAAAACTCGTATCACTCTTTAATTCTTGAGCTTGAACGTCGTAGAAGAGTTCAAAAAACGATGATTCAATTAATTGAAGAAACAAAATCAAAAGTTGATGCTTTACAAATGGATGATTACTCATTCAGGAAAGATTTTTGGATCAAAAATGGTGATTTTCTACCAAAGGATTTATATAATGATGAAAAGGAATCAAATCCACTGAGTTCAATCACTGTTACATACAATGAGATTCCAAAATTTAATGATACCACGATTACAAATGCCAGAAATTCTCTAAAGAATTGAAAAGTAAATATTTAAACTATATACACATATCTATTTATTAATCATTTAAAACTTTGTTCTAATTCAATAAACATACTTCTTGCTTCTTCTGGTGTTATAACTTTTGGTTTCTTTTCACTGTAATGTCTGATTGCCAATCCACCAGATTCCATTTCTTTATCACCAACCATAACTATATAATTATAACCTTTAAGAATACCTTCTTTAATTCTACTACCAACAGTTTCATTTCTTGAATCAACATCAATATAAAACTTATGATCAACTAATTGTGGGACGTCAGAATCATCATTATTGATCTTTCTAACTAATTCCTTACAGTAATTAACATGTGCTGAGTTTACAGGAACAATTAACACTTGTCTTGGTGATAACCAAAATGGCCATTTTCCATTAAAATGATCGATTAAAATAGCTAAAAATCTTTCTAATGATCCAAAAACAGCTCTATGAATCATAATTGGTTGTTTAGTGACACCATTTTGATCAGTATTATATTTTAATTCAAATCTATGAGGTAACTGGAAATCTAATTGGATAGTCGCAGCTTGATGTTGTTTAGAATTTGAATCTTTTAAGATAATATCAATTTTTGGACCATAGAAAGCACCATCACCTTCATTAATTTCAAAAGGAATAGCTGATTCAGTTAAGATTTCCTTCAAAACATGTTCTGCTTGGTTCCATTCTTCTAAATCTCCAATATACTCATCAGGTCTTGTACTTAGTAATATCTTAATATCATCTATACCAAAGATTTTATAAACTTGATTAATCATCTTTAACTGTGATTCAATCTCCTCACCAACTTGATCCAGTCCACAAAAGATATGACCATCATCTTGATGGAATCTTCTAACTCTAGTCAATCCACTTAATGAACCAGATGATTCGTTTCTATGTAATGAACTGAAATCACTTAAACGTAATGGTAACTCCTGATATGATCTCTCAAATCTATCAAAGACGATACAATGACCAGGACAGTTCATTGGTTTCAAACCGTATTCTTCTTTAGCTAGATCATTACCTTCAACACGAAACATATCATCTTTATAATTTTCCCAATGTCCTGATCTCTCCCATAATGTTCTCTTATAAATTAATGGGGTGATAACCTCTTCAAATCCGAACTTCCTTTGTTGTGTCTTCATAAATGAAATTAGCTTGTTAAATATTCTAGTCCCATGTGGTAAGAAGAATATACTTCCTGGTGTAACTGGATCAATCATATAAAGTTGTTGTCTAGTTGCAATTGACAGATTTGTAATTGAGGTAGATACCGGTTCTTCAGTGGATTTTGAGCAGTAAAGTCTGGCATGAATCAAACTTCTGAGCCCCAGGTGCACTCTGTTTTGGCTTATAGTAGCAATAGTAGCCATAATTTGAGTTGACAATGATTTTCTATACAGTGTGAATGAAATCATATTGAAAGTTTCGGACTCTCAAAAAAATCCTTTACATAATCTACAAATGATTAATTTTTTGAATTACATTCGACTAAAAAGAACGATTCAGTCTCTATATCTAATATATATCTATAAACACGACTAAAGAGATAAGATGTTTTGTAAAACCATTTGCTCATCTTGGTTCAAGACACCGAAAATTGCTTGATATTTGATTTCATCATTATTTTTAACTCCTAAAACTGCTTCTTGGAATGTGGAAAATACGTTAACTTGATCTAAAACGGTATTTGCTAAAGCATCTTCAACTAATTCATCATCATCCCATTCACCATCATCATTTTCATCCCATTCTTCACTTTTATTCTGTAGTTTTTTAGCTTCTTCCGCAAGAAAATTCAAATAATCATCACCAGCTGCACCATCTTCTTCATTATCTTCATTTTCCCATCCATCTTCATCATAAAAGGCATAATTTTCATCTTTCTCCACATCACCATTATATTCCCTTCTTCTGTTTTCTAGATCTTGGATTGCTACTGGTAATTTCTCCATTAGAATTGCTAATTTTTGACCAAATTGTCCAACTAGTGTACTTATTTGAAATTGTTCAAATTCTTCTTTTTGTAATGAGATTAAACTTAATAAACCTAATGTTGAAATTTTCAAGTCATAAACTCTTTTAAAATTTGAAATATATCTAAACCATAAATTGAAAAATGGTAAGGTAAAATTACCTTTTAGTAAAATTGTTAAAGTTTTTTGTGGATGGTAAATTAAACCAGTAATAATGATATTTATCATATTGACAGAAAAAACATTTGACATGTCTTCAGCATTGATGACTGAGTTGATTGTTTTAGCTAAAACATCTTCAATAAATGGTTCTGATAATGGACCTAAGCATAAATTTAATTTGGTGACAATTTCTCCAGCATATCCAATCTCTTGGGTTTCAACTTCATCAGAAGTTAAGATATGATTAAATAATTGAAGAACAGAATTCGTATAATTTTGATTGGTTTTGAAAGTTTCAGCACCATAACATAAAAAGTTATTTAGAGTTGGTAGTAAATCTTCAAAATATAAAACTGCGATACCATGAGTTAAGGAATAAATGATTAATTCAAATGAATTCCAACCAACTTGAGATATTGATCTTGTCAAGAAAGTTGAGTTTTCAATTAATTCACCAGCTTCTCTGAAAAAATCTTCAATGTTATTACTGAAAACAAATTGAATAACAGGGAAGAAAATTTCTTCTAATTTGAAAACAATTTCATTTGAGTTTTCAAATGATAATAGGACAGTAATCATTGTGTTTAATAAACCTAAAGCTGCCATCTGTTTATCAGTTAAATCTTCATAATTACCACCATCAATATCATCTGGACCAACATTTGACGCATCATTTAATTCCTTAGCCAATCTTAAATATTGATCAACTAAACTTGTCATTAGTTCAATACCAAATGGTTGTAATTGTTCATGGAAAACTTCAACTAATTCTTGCATAACTGCAGAAATAGCTTCAGTATCAATCTCATTTGATAAAACTAATAATTTTTGCATGATATCAACAATAACTGAACTTAAAGCTTCTTGAAATTTTGGAACTTTGGCAAAACTTTGGATAGCTAATGAAGCTTCTAGTTTAACTGGAGTATGTTGGTCATTAAAACTGGTCAATATACCATTGTATAATGCAGCTAGATTGTTATCATTCTGAAATTCGATATCTGAAAATTTAGAAATGATTTCACAAGATCTTGCTCTAACAAAAGAGAAATTATCAGTTAAATGTGGAATGACTAAATTCTCTAGGAAACTTTCCATTTGTGAGTAATATGGAGATTTTTCATTGGTGAAGTGATCTGATAATGCACCAATCAATCTTAAAGCACCTTCTAACTTCTTTGCCTCTTCTAAGGTATTAACAGATTTATATTGAGTCAATAAATTGAAAGCAAATTGTAAAATCTTCTCTAGAGTAGTTTTCTTCTTCTTAGTGGTTAAAGTAATCAATAGAGAAATTGCTGCTAAATCTGGTGAATTATTTTCATCATAAATATCAAGTTTAGTGTGAATATAATTTTCAGGATCATTTTCAAAGTCATCTAAAGTTTGATCAGAAGGACACAATAATGGGAAGATGAAATTTGCGATCAAGATTTCGTAATGTGGTTTGATTAATTCCCAAGTTCTCTTTTGAGTAATAGCATTTTCTAAAAAACTGATCAAATAATACAATGGTTCTTCACCAATCCATAATTTTGATGAACACCATAATTCAATTTGACTAAAATATAAATTCAATAATTGAGGAACCAAATTTTCAACAAATATGTTCTTGAATGCGCTATAGTCGAATTTTTTTGATAAAGAAGTTGAGGCATATCTTGTAAATAAACGGTACAAATTAGCATAAGCCCATTTCTTTGACTTAACCCAAGGATTTAATCTTCTTTCAGATTCTTCTAAATCCAAAACACTTTGTGGAACTGGTTTGTTAATGATTTCAACATGTAGTTTTGCCCATCTTTCAAAAGTTTCTAGATTTTGTAAAGGGACTGGTAAATCATAATACGTTGAATATTTGAAAATTTTTAATAACAAAACAGTCATTTCACCTGATTCTTGAGATTGTTCTTTTAATAGAGAGTCAGCAACTTGTAATAAAGTTGGAAAATGTGAGTTTATTAGAGAATCTAGTTCTGGTCTTTGATCGTTGAGAACCCATCTAAATGAAGAACAAACTTCAGCAAAACATAACAAACCGGTATGTGCACTTGGTATGTTTTGAGCATATAATAATTGAAGCGCATTATCAACTAAGTCTGGCCATCTCTTTGGGTAATCAGCAGACGTGATAGTTGATAAGACTGGTATTAATTGTTTTCTCAACTTTGGTGGTACACTGACTAAAGTACTTAATAAACGATCTCTAATGAGTGGTTTTTCATCGTTATCAATTGCATTATAGTTAGGACCTTCACTATAAGAGCTTGTCCAGTATCTCACAATTCTGTTTTTAAGGAAAACAGCAGCAGCAGTCTTAACACCAGGTTGCACTTGGTCATTACGCAGGATGTCTAAACAGGCACCTAAGAAGCCAATATTGGTTTCTGCAACACGCAGTTGTTGTTCAGCATGCTGACGTAGTTGCTGGTCAGGACTCAAAGTAGCAGCAAAGCACTCGTGTAAAGCGGACACGTCCATCTTAGCCTTGTTTTGAGCTAATTTTGTGTTCTGATCTGTTCTGGTGAAATTTTTTTTTAATATGATGAGGTCGTCTGTATAGGGAAATATTCGCGCCTATTGTTTAGTGATCTATCACTTTATAATTTAAACATCAATGTTTTATACTCAGCACTTGATATAATACGAGAATCTCAGGTCGAAAAATGCTGAAACGAAAGAAAGAAAAGTATTTAACTCCGCTGTTCAAATTGTAAGCTCTAGCAGTAACTCGAGTCTAGTATCAAGTTATTACTGTATCTAGAAAATAAATAACAGTAGTGGAATTACCTTGGTGGGAAGACTGTACTTCGCAGATCTACATTGATTTATTGAATTTTTCCATGTGGTAACTTGAAAATCAATATATCTAGCTCAATAAATGCTATCTGGTTTCTCCATTTTAAGCTTTAGCAGATATCTATGAGTTGGCGTTAAACTAGTCTAGAAATCTAAAAAATATTTGTTTTAGTGATACAAGCAACGAAGATTGGGTATTGAGATGGATTAAATGACCTCTTTGAATGGATATAATATAAAATTATCTATTCCTATGTTTTTGGTTTCAAAATCAAGTTGACCTATGTGATATTATAATGAACAAATTGCAAAGGGAAAGATTATGTACGTAGAAATTATATAAAATCAGTAAAACGTATATGGCTACTGGGCGTAGCCAGACGATGAACAGCAGATGAGACTTGATATCATGATGGTATAGTGATCAACTAAAAATTTGAATAAACAGTTTATAACTGGAGCAGTACTGAGCAGAGATATTCACAAAATAGCGAAAATGGAATTTAAACGACATTAGCCAAATCTGCAAAAGTAGTAGCAGAGAAAAGATGAAATTCTTTAAAACCGCTTAATGTTGTAGTCGACTGTATTTGATGATCTGCATAGATTGGAAGTCCTAAAGCTGAAGTAGTTATATAAGCGGATTTAGCATTTAGCTTCTAGAATTGTAACGGATGAGATAATTTGACCTAGTGACGAAACGATATCAACTAGACCACTTGTAGAAGTTTTCTGATCTTGTTCATGTGGAATAGAGTCATGGTTTGAATTATTCTTGAATGTTTTGCAAAGATTTAGCATCTACACAGCATATAAGCTTTACTAGCGCCAGTTGTTGAAGTTGAAGTTTTGAAAGTTTCAATATCAACTTGACCACAAATAAAAAAACAAGCAACAGTAATTTCAATGATAGTGTAGTGTTTCACCTGCTTATTAGTGGTTCCAGTGTAACAGTTGAACTTGGAAAAATTAAATAGCAACAAATAACGGACTGAAATACGATTGAACTTATTAGTGTAATCTCTAAAGAAATTTAACTTACTTCTCTAATATATTTTCACAACAGATTATAGATCATCAACGTGTCATAAGACTATATACAAATAAAATAACTAAAATCATTATCATTTTTCTTTTTCCATCTTCTTTTTTTTTCATATTTACAAAAGTAAATCATGCAATCATACCTAAACTCATTAACAAAACCTGGAAAATCAACTGTAAACTCCAAAATCCAACTCTTTTCAACCTTTCTACTCTTTTCTCTTCATTTGCAACATATTGAGCAAATGCATCATATACCTGAATACTTATGTCATCCATCATTAAAGAATCATATATCGTCCAAGATCCATCAAAATCAACAATATCCTTAGTGATTGAGCATTGAATTGGAATATAAGTCTTTCTTGAATTTATATAACCTACAATAGGACGAATCAATGCGTTATTCACGTATGATAGATCATTAGTGAATAGTGGGACTGCTGCTTTAACGTTTCTTAGTTTGATTTTTAAATCTAGTGTGAACTGTCTATTTATTGGGATAGAACTTGGATCTTGATTATGAACTTCAATGTCATTATCATTATGTTTGATATTATCACTTATAGATTGAATGATCTCACCAACGTTGAAATAATTATCCTTTGGGATTGAAATATCACCAATCATATCCACTTCACCACTAGTGATCCAACCAAATGGACCTTCAAGTCCAGTGTTCAAATGATCAACGTTTAACGAATCAACTCTACATCTTGTGATTTTCTTCCATTTGGGGATACCTGTTAATGAATATTCAGTGATGAATCTTTTATGAATTGTGAATAATGAATCATCATAAGAACCTGAAATTGAATTAGCATTTAAAAAATCCAAATATAACCAGTTTTTCCTTAATACTGGTAAATCACAACTATAAACACTGACATTAAACGGTCTGAATCCATTTGGTTGGATTAATTTGAATAGAACGTCAGACATTTTGAAATTATCAATCTCGAAATCTCCTGGTTTATAAACATTTTTATAATTTCTAGGATCATCATCTGGATCCCAATGAACATGACTTCTGTCAACAACACCTCTCATACCATTGATTTCAACTTCTTTCAAGATCCCTTTCCCATTAAGAAATTTACCTAATGAAAAAGAAACATTAACTTGGTCTATTGTTAAATCAAACTGTGTATAATTTCCATCATCATAATCTTTATCATTAAAATTTTCATTATCTTCAAGATTTTCACTTTGTAATAAAGCATCATCTAAGTTACCCTTTTCAAACCCCAGAGTTTGTTTCTTCTTTGGCCTTTTAGATACAAAACATCTATTGAAACTGATCTTACCTTCTCTCCAATCAGGAACAATAGCACTTTCAAAAACAACTCTCATCCCACTATTCTTAGTGATGAATTTCCCTAAAGTTCTAGCGACTAGTTCTTGTGCAAACACAGTGTTCATCAAGTATATTACAAAAGAAAGAAACGTGGTTGTTCCTAACACAATCAACACTATATTTGAAATCATCAACCATGATATTAAAGCAGATATATCATCCACATTGAATGGGTTTCTGTTCGGTTTCAAAAGATATTTGATTCTTTGGAATAATGACTGTGGTGGTGGTTTCTTAATTGATGAGAGCTGAGTCTTAACGAGTTCTTCCTTTTTTATTAATTCACTGTGTTTGTCTTGAGGTTGGGTGTTGTTATTAGTAGTGTAATGTCGTATGGAGAGTCTCTGTTGAAGGCTGAAATTCTGTATTTTCAAGGCGTGCTGTAAGATTGGTGCTCTGAATAGCTGTTTTTGAATCAGAGAACGAGACCTCAACAGGAACATTTTGATGTGATATTCGACTTTAAAATGATGAAATATTTGTGACACTTTTTTTGTATAATCAAATAATTTTTTTTCTGTGAGCATATAATCAAAAATTCGGAGTTTGTTTGTGATGAGATGAGATGAAATTTGAAAAGTTGTAATTGATCTTTAGGTGACTATGCGTGGAGATTTGTTGGAGATACATGCTTGAGATGAACTCTACCAGTTTTGTATACTATAGATCACATATGAAGACTACGGAACCCAGGATTCAGGTCTAAATCACATTAATATACAATTTTCTTTTAAATATACTCATCAGAAACCACCAGCAATCAAACTTCTTTCAACAGAATCCCAGAAATGATTCAACACTTCAGCATCTTTGAATCTTCTATTTCTGTCAATCTTGATCTTCTCCACGTTCCATTCATTAACAGCAGCAGGAACAGGATCACTATTATAATGAAAATAATACCCTTTGATACGTTGGAATAGCTCCTTTGGATTTGACCATTTATAATTCTTGAATTGCCATTGTTGACCAGTTGTGAAGATTGCGATGACACGATCCCAATATTCAGGACGAGTGAAATTTTCTAGATTATTAACCACTAAAAAGGTAACTTTTCTATTATTCAACCTTGGAAATTCATGCGTAATGTTTCTCATTTCATTAGTTGAACTGACTGGTTGTAAACGTTCTTGTAATTTAGGATCTCTTGTGTTTGAATCAATGAATGTAGACTCTTCTAAGAATGTTTTGATGTTGGATAATGAAAGCAGTGCAGAAGCAGCAGGGGAAATTAATATGATTGGTTTCAACTTATTATTTGTCTTTTGTTGTTTGTTTGACTCAATAGGGGCTGATTTGTTTCTTTTCAGTTGTTTAATTATCTTAATTTCACATTCTCTAGCAACGTTAGAAAAATCCACATGTTTGAATCCTCGTAATGAGGAGTTATGATCTATTAAATCACGTTCATTAGATAGGATCTGTTGTAATAATGGATCATTCTCATCTTTATTCTCAGTAACTGTACCCACTTTATCACTACTAGTTATGAATTGACTTGTATCAGTAACACCTGATAAATAATTCACTAAATCATTTCTTTGTAAGAATGATAATGCATTGATATTTTTCGTGGTTGAGTCGTTCAATAGCTCAGCAGCACTCATATCCTTATTGATCCAACAATACACGATCACTCTTAATTGCACCGGTTTGTCATCAACGATGAATTCAGTATCTGAATCTAGTGGGACGTAACTACCATTCAAGGACAGTTTAGAAGCAGCCACAATGTCATCTGTCTGCTGTCCATCGTCCAGTAACAGAGCAAGCTTCTCTTCTATCTCGATCTGGGCTCGAAGTTGTTGCAAAAGTGGCATTTCAATTAGAAGAATCTCTACTCATTTTATATATCACTCTGTTTACATTACTCGAATTTGCTGAAATTTGTTTCTCAGTGAGTGGTGTTCGGATGTAACGATGATATAATCCAAGAACAACAATCAAAATTTATATTTTGATACCCATACAAATTAGAACACTTTTATCACCATTAAAAACACTACAAAGCTCTTGAAGATGCTGTTTGTGCCTCTGGCGATGCTGCTAGCTTTTGTGCTGATTCCTCTGTTCTTCACTGAAGAATTTGAGTCCACAATTGTCTTGATTAAGGAGTCCACCAGACACTTAATCAATTGGAACGATGAGATGATTGTGGAAGAGCTTAATAATGACACTGATGCTTCAGTTATGGAATCATTGGATAGACAATACGTTTCCAAATCACATCAATCCGTACAAAATGTTGATATTTTGAAGGAATTGCACGAGATGATCAAACAGTTTGATTACACTGATCCACAAACACAGAAGACTGTGTTGACACTGTTGTTGATTTTAATATTCACCATAAGTGTAATTAGATGGTTTCGCACTGCTGAAGAATTGAAGGAAAGGGAGGAATTGAGGCTTTTACAAGAAATTGAAAGGGAATCGTTTGATGCTAATGTTTTGAATATGGATTTGGCAAGTGATCAATTGTTGATGGATGCTTGTACTATCAATGATAAGGCCTTCGTTGAAGAGACCCAAATCTTGGAAAGTTACAGTTCAGAGAATCGTAGTTTAACCCCAGATTCTTTTGAAAGACATGAACAACTAATTGATGAGAATGATTCTAAGAAATTGATTGATGAAATAATTTCAACCCACCAATTTGATACAGCCTCAATCACTTCAACTTCAAGTTTGAATCATCAACAATATTCTCATTCTCCAAGTCAATTGATTTTCAAAAGCTCAAATCTTTCACTGTTAACAAAACCTGCCAATAACGGAGTAGGAACAGTGGGTGATATCACTGAAGAAACTGTTTATTCTACCTCGTTTTATGGATCTGATAACAATTCTATCAATGGTAGTGGAAATGACAGCACAAGTTTATCAAACCAGCAAAATTAACGAATATAATGAAAAGAAACTAATACTAAAAAGTTGCTATAATTGTAAATATTGATAAATATATATACACATTATATGTCCTCTGATCATTGTAAGAGAACCAGCTCTCACATCCTCATAATCAATATAAACACCACCAAGTATGTGATTATGCACGTCGTACTCACCAATGCAACAACATTCCCACTAGTTTTAAATAAAACAACACCTAATTCATCATCTCTGAATCCCTTTTGAGCAACCACCATATTTCTCCAAAGCGCAATACTGAAAACTACGCATCCATACACGATATACACTAATCCAATTACAAGGAAGTCTCTTGAGAACAATTTGGTGACTAGTATTGAAAAAATCCAAATTGCAAGAGCATACCTTGTATAACTCCCATCGTATGTCCTCATTTGAGCTGTCTTGTTAGTGGTGGGTGACCCTGTGAGACAGGTGAGAGTGACATACCCGTTATGTCCAGCTTCTGTGGGGTCCTAAAACCTCTGAACGTTGACATTTTAGTGGTTTTGTGAGTGTTGATAAGCCAGTTATAGAACAACATAATTAATGAAATTCGCCGAAATATTTAACTGATGATGGAATTAGGCTAATCTTATGATAACCAGAAATTAATCACATGCTTATTTTATCACTAAGGAGGTTTTTTAAGACTCTTTGACAAATATTTCTGGCTCATCATCCAAATACTGCATCAAATCTCAAAGATGAATTAGAAAGAGAGTAATTCTGTTTCCTATTAGCTTGTGAATGTAAGAAAATTTCAACTTTGATATATCATAAATGTGCACTTTTGAATCATAAACCAAGTGATGAAATAATCAAAGAATTGGTTTCAAATCTATGCAAGTATTTAACTTTTATAATTTGTGATAATTTATACTATTGGAGTTTCTTATTATGGCCCGTATTTATATTATCAATTCAAATTAATCCATTTAACAAGGAAAGTGATGACTTAAGATATCTAGTGTTGAAGATGTTGGGATTTGTGGATTTGAAAACTTTAGGAAATGTTAATAAAGTTAAGGAAATAATTTTATCAATTTAGAAAAAAGATACCTTTCAATGAATGAAAAAAAGGAAGAAAGTACCATGTTATTGTGTCTCAACAGCTGGTCCTCTATATTTTTTATTATATCATGGTAAAAAACTTTGGAGAGCATTCAAAGAAAGACTTGAAAGAGATGACCATGTTAGATTAATGGAAAGACATCCTGAAGTTCCAAAATGGTGATATATTACCATCATTGTTGTTGTTTTCGGCATGACTGAAGCTTACGAGACTCAGTGGTCAACTGGGCTGTTTTTGTTGCACTCTCCATGATTTTAATCTTCATTTTACCAGTTTGTATCATTTATGGTTCTGCTAATATCAACACAAATAATATGACCACTTTAGGTCAATTTATTTCAGGTTATTTATTACCTGGTTTACCAATTGTCGCTTTAACTTTCAAATTTTATGCTTATACTGGTGTTTCACAAGCTTTAGCATTTGCAAGTGATATGATGTAGGTTACTATATTAAATTGCCAAAAAGGACCTTATTTGTCGCACAATTTCTCTCAAGTATCATTGTTGCTTTGGTTCAAGTAGGTGCTTTGAGTTTCATGTTAAATAACATTGATGATATTTGTTCAGTTGATCAAAATTAATCATTTCACTTGTCCACAAGCTCGTACCAATTTTGCAGCTTCTTTTTTTTGGGTAGCTATTGGTCTAAAACGGATGTTTGATATCGGTGGGTTATACGGTCCATTATTAAATCTTTTCTGGGTTGCTCCTTTAGTTAGGTTGATAGTTTGGGCATTATGGAAGAAATTCCCAAACAACGTTATCTTAAGAAATCTAAACATGGTTGTTATTTTAGGTGGTTTAGGTGATTTTCCGCCAGCTACAGGTATTGACTATACTTCTGCAGTATTTATCGCTGTGATTTTTAGGTGGTACATTGGAAGAAAGTATGGACAATGGTGGTCCAAATATCTTTTCGTTTTAAGTTGTGGTTTAGATGTTGGTGTTGCCCTTGCTGGTATTATTATTTTTTTCGCAGTGTCATATCCTGAGCTCTCAATAAACTGGTGGGGTAATGAAGTGTATATGAACACTGCAGATGTTACGCTAACACTATACTTACCTTTGCCTGAAAAGGGCTACTTTGGTTCTGATGGCTGGTCTTGAGGAATGATTTTTGTGTAATTAAATTGTTATTTTTCTATGTGATTAAAACTTGATTTTTTGAATGAATTTTTGTAGGCTTTTTTCTCTTTTCCATTGGAGGTTTCATGGATATCCATATATGAGTACCAAACTACCTATTTGGTTATAAAGCTCCCAATATGAAGCATCTTTATCAAATAACACAGAATTACAGCCATAACTTTTTCGGTTGGGACACTCCTCATCGCAAAAATTTTCTTTTGAAAATTACAAGTAAAATGAATTGAGTAAATTGATCAACCTTAATTGAATATAGTAATGACAAAATTCCAGAATACCTCTTCCGGTAAATTCACCACTTCTGGTGACTTTTATGCTCATCTGATCTCCAGAGAAACAAATGCTGAAATAAGTTTACTACCGATCGATAAATCAACGAATGATGATATTAAAGTCGTATCAGATTCTACTTTAATTAAAAGATTCACATTTGACTGCCCAGTGAGTCGTTACATATGGATTTATGTCACCAAAAGTACAAATGGGACCAAGCGTGGCTTGAACAGCACTAATGGTAATGGAAATGCTAAAGATCAAGAAGATTGTTATTTATTTGTTAATTTAAAAAATGGTAAAAATCAAATTTATTCCCCATTTAAAGATGATTTCATCTTAGAATTTGAAGTTGATTATAACGTTTTAGAAGTCTTGAACTCAGTCAAAAATAATGGTACCTATTACATCGTCTCTAAAGAAAAAGTTGAATTATATAATGTTAATAGTCCAAAAGTTATCAATAGTATCAAACTACCAGAATTTTCAAAACAGTTGAAATTCAGATTAACCAATTTCAACAAGAAAGAATCATTGATCATCTCAAACAAGACCGACTTAACTATAATTGACATCAAAAAGGGGTCAATCTTATCAGAGTTTAAGAGTGGAGAAGTGTTTTCATTCAATACATTTTTAGAGTCAGATAATAAATTAATTTCATATTTTTCCAAATCTAAAGAATTAAGAATATTTGAATCACAATCACAAAAATTAATTAAAACAATTTCATGTCCTTCTAATATCTCAAAACTTTTCCAAATTGACTCAAATAAAATTGGTGTTTTGTTTTCAAATGGTGGGTTTTCAATAATTTCAAATTACTTAAATGATGACATTTCTTTTGGTTCAATCACTTTGGATCAAAGAATAACAGATATCTTCTTCCATAATAAAAAATTTTTCATTTCTTTAATAAATTTAAACCCTGAATTCAGTATAATTGAAGAATCATCAATCAAGTTTACTCCAGAATTCAAAAATGAAAAATTTGGTTCATTCATTTCAAATAAAAAACAACAACACATTGCTCCAATTAAATTCGATATTCAACTTCCTTCATTTGATCAAATTGAGAAAATGGAGGACTTAAAATTAGATTCTTTAGAACTAATTGAATTACTTGATGAAACTAAAGATCCATTTGAACTATTAACTTTAATGAATTCAAATGATGAAGAGAAGACAATCAGTGAAGTCATAACCCGGATCTCCCATGACGGATCAGAAATCAATAGATTATTGGTTTCTAGGATATTTTATACTTTGATTGATAAAATCGATGTGATTATAACTTATTCATCTTTGAATATTTGGTTAAAATGGTTATTGATTTGTAATCCAACATTCTTAAATTCATTATCAAATGGTTCTTCTAATGGGTTAAAGACACTAAAATCCGAAATTCAATCAAACTTGAAATTATTACCTGTTTTCTTAAGTTTACAAGGTCGTTTAGAGTTATTGAAATCACAATTAGAATTAAGAAACTCATTAGCTAACGGTACAATCAAAGGAGATAACTCTAATAAAATCGCCAATGATTTAATCTCAAAAGCTGAAGAAAGTATTACATATGTTAATGGTGAAAATGATGAAGAAGATGTTGAAGATTTAACTAGACCTGCAGGTAATCCAGACACTGAAGAAGAAGATGATGATGAGGAGGAGGAGGAGGATGATGATGAAATAGAAATCATTGAAGTCCATGAAGATGAAGATTAAAAAAAAGGCTGTAGAAATATTGTTATAAAATTGAAATATAAAAGTAATTGCATTTGTTTAGATAGTCATGATCAATAGATAAATATATGAACAATTTAATCGTTGATTAATCTACTGTAATTAAGATAAATCCATGTATAATGTATTTACAACTCTATATTCATTTTCCTTGCATTTCTACAAGCTGCTGAACTTGTAATTTACATAAATCTTTCAAATCTTCAACATCTGCCATCAATTCATTAACTCTTTCTGTTTTTTCACCAAGAATTTCCAAGGTTCCTTCATAACTTTTGTTAACATGATTTAATTCATTTTCCAATGTTTCAATTTTAGATTTAAAATTATTTACTTGTTCATTATCTTTCATTAGTTTGATAATTTCTTCATTCAACAATTTTTTGTCTTCTTGAAATTTACTCAATTCTTCCTTTGCGGTTGATAATTCCATTTCTAAACGACGTACTTGTCCTGACATCTTACTCAACAATTGAACAGAACTACCACCAATTGCAATTCCTGACTGACTTTCTTGTCTTTGAACTCTACTATTATGACGAGTTAGACTATTTGAGTCCATGGTTAAATCGTCTTCATCTTCATCATGAGTGTATTGTTCATCTTCATATGGAGCAGTAAATGATCTATCTTGGAAATTATTGAAAATACCAGAAGATTTACGACTTTGAGCTGGTGTTGCTGAAGATTCTCCAACGTTTATGTCTTTTGCATCCCAAGTTTTACGGAATGATGGAGTTGATGAATTCTGACGAGTGAATGCTTGCGTTGATGATAATGATGGAGATTGAGCATTTAGGTATTGTGAATTTTGTGATGATTGTTGTTGTAGGTATGATTCTTGGAGGTTCAAAGATTGTGGTTGAACTGTTGATCCAAGTGACGTCGATGATGAGAAGGATTTAACTTTTTTATTTAATTCATTAATTTTAAATTCGAGAGCTTTTTGATTTTGTGTTGATTTTAATTCCTTCTCCTGCATTAAATCTTCTAATTCTGTTAATGAAAGGTTTAAGGAATTGATTTTGTTTTCTAATTTGAATTTTTCAGAGTTTAGATCTTTGATAGATTTATTTAATTTCTCAATTTCATTGGATTTATTTCTTAAATCATTAGTCATAATTTGAATTTTAGATTCTTGTTGTTTATTTGTGGTTTCAAGCTCATCTTTAACAT
The DNA here is from genome assembly GCA_003707195.2 of Phaffomyces antillensis. NCBI lineage: Eukaryota > Fungi > Ascomycota > Saccharomycetes > Phaffomycetales > Phaffomycetaceae > Phaffomyces > Phaffomyces antillensis. The sequence goes on from PPNI02000006.1 coordinate 96,828, forward strand.
ATTCTAAGTTATTAATTTTACTTTGCAATGAAGCTTCAATACTTTGCCAATTTTCAGTGGCGGAAGTATATTGATCTTGTAAGACATCGTGCTGTTTTACTAATTTCAAATAAGTTTCATCATTATTCGAGCTAGTTAAAATATTACCAGTTTGAGAGTTTTCATATTGGAATCTTAATTGTTCAATTTTTGCTTCTAATCTTGAAGTTTCCTTGAAATACTCATTTTTTTGTGAGATTAAATTATCTTTCTCTTGATCTAGTGACTTTTGCAAAGAGATTAAATCTTTATTCAGTTGGATTTTTTCCTTTTCAAAAGAGTTCTTTATTGAAATTTCCTCAATCAATGTTTTTTCTTTCAATGATAAATTTGATTTAACTTTATCTAATTCTTGAATTAAAACTTTTTCGGAGTTTTGCATTATTTTAAGTGATTCATTTAACTGATTGATTTCAGTTTTGAGATCACTTGATTTTTCTTCTAAATCTTTGATTTTAGTTTCATATTCAATTTCTTTTGATTTGAATTTTTTGATCAATGTCGTATGTTTCAACTCTTTTAAAGATAATTCTTCTCCTTCTTTCAATAATTGAGCGATTTTTTCTTCTTTCTCTTTCAATAAATGTTCGGTGACGCTTAAAGAGTTTGTTTGAGATGTTGAAGATTGTAAGCTTTTAACTTTTAATTGTAATGAGCTGTTTTCTTCAACTAGTGAAATATTAGAATTTTGCAAAACTATGTAATTATTTTCAATATCAATTATCAATTTTATTAATTCTTCCTTAGTAAGTTCTGTTAGGTTTGGTGGTATTAGACCTAGTTTCACATCTTGTTCATTTTGCTCTTTTGGAAGTGCTTCAATTGGTGTTATTTCTTTCACATCTAATGATGGTCTTGAATTTTCAGCTGAAGGTCTTGGAGAAGTAAGCTGTGATTCATGAGATACAGCTCTTTTGGTAGTTTTTTTTTTAGTCTTACCAGCGGCTAAAGCTAATCTTTCCTGTAAGGTGAGTCTTTTCTTTGGAGTAGGAGCAGATTCTTGAGTCGGTTCTGGAGTTGTTTCAGATTTATGGTTAGTTTCTTCTTTGGGCTCTTCTTTAGATTTCTCTCTCTTGGTCTCACTTTGTTCAGGTTGAGACTCTACCGTTATAGAAGAAAGTGGGTCAACTACGTCATTCTCTACCACATCTCGAGCTTTAGATTCAGTTAGATCTTGGTTGTTATCAGTAAGGCTAGGATTTGTGGCTATTTCGTTAAGAGGTTCGTTAACATCATCTGATTCAACCTTAGTGGCATCAATTTGATCATTCAAATTATCAACAACACTTTCTGTCACTTCCCCTGTTTCGTTACTCTTATTTGGTGCATTATCTGACGCGGTGTTTATTTCAGAATTGGATGAATTGACAGCGCCAGAGTCCTTGGAATTGCTCTTGACCTTTCCTTGTGACTTCTTTTTCGCCATTTTAAGAGACTGTGTGTGAAATTCAGCAATTAACAGCGGCAAAACAGACCAAACAGATGGAAAACTGATGAGTCTAATTGAATTTCACTAACACTTTGAACTGTAAAGTTGTTCAAATACAAGCATCGCTTCATAACCACAACCCAGTCGGTGCAGCTGCTACAGCTGAGGTGTTTTTGTACTTATATATAATTGAACGATCTGGAAATTCTGCTGGTCCAGCTTGGGGCGAAACTGCTGGGTTCAAAATCAGCTTCCTTGAGCTTTTTGACTCCAGTTGGCTTTCCATTAACAGCGAGCGACTTTGTCTCTTCGCGCTTAATCGGGTAATCCTTACAGCCGATTAACACCGAAGTTCACCACAATTTGCGATGTAAGAAACGACTCAAATTAGAATAAATAATCAACAAACCGCTGTGTGAAATTGTTGTTGGGACTGCCACTGAAATCTGCCTATCATCAGTTGCAGAAGTCCGGATACAGCCACCCACCGTAATATCTAAGGACTCCATTTTCAACGCGTTGCTTCACCGCTGCTCTCCAGCGCCACCTGTTCTGTGTATTTAAAACTTCCGCTGGGTTTCTTTCTAGTCCCATTTTAATTTAGATAATGACTGACACTAACGATCAAGATCTGCTCAAATCCAAGAAAAAGAGAAAGAGAGTAACTCATACTTGTACCTCATGCAGGTCCAGAAAGATTAAGTGTGATCAAGGAAGACCCTGTCAATCATGTGTCAAAAAGAATATACCTGCTCATTTATGTATCTATGATGATACCCCATTCCTTCCATCAATTGACCATGCTAAAGACCCAAAGGAAGCCTTGATTTTGTTGAAGGAGGAGAATAAACGTTTGAAGACACAACTTGAAGAACTGACAACTAGAAACTCTTTATCATCAAAAACAACTTCAAGTACTACCACTAATAACAATGATAATGATCCACATTTAAGTAAAATTGTCAAAAGAGTTGAAAGTTTGATCACTAAAAAAAATAGAATTGCATTCACAGGTCCATCCAATTGGAGATCTTTATTAAATTGTGATGATGAATATAAGGAAATTACAGAAACTGCCAAACAGTTTGTGGCAAGTGCCAAAAAAGAATGGAGAGCAGAACGAAAAATACTGAAAGTAGCTCACAACTATACTGAAATGAATATCAACACCCCTGAAACCCTATTAGAAACTTTGAGTAATTATTTACCTGATTATTATACTGTTAGAGACTATTTAAACATTTACTTGAGAAGTTATTGGCATTTTTCATTACCAATTGTTAATAAAGAAACAATTTTTGAAGATTTCCATTCAATTTTTGAGAAAAAATATGATGATACTAATAAAATTCAATTCAATATCAAAAATAAAACAATTGATTACGCTAAAATTGCAGTTATTGTATTATGTGTTAAATTTACAATAATCACTAAAAATTTAGCAACCAATGAATCTGAAGGTACTGAAAATTTATATGATCTTAATGATAATATAATAAGATGTGCTGAAAGATTATTAGTTTTTTCAAAATATTTAGTTAAAGTTAATATTCCATCCCTTCAAGCTGTTATCTTATTATTCTCGGCTAAAAGAATTGGTCCAACTGAAGCTGATGGTGGTGGTGATGGTACTAATAGTATAGTTAGTTTCAAAACTGCTTTAACTATGGCCATTATACTAGGTTTGAATAGAGATATTGATAAATTATATGCACATGAATCTGAATCAACTAGAATGACCCTAAAAATCATTTGGTCGTCTCTTTTACATTGTGATGCTTGTTTATCATTTGGTCAAGGTATTCCATTAGGTATTGGAGATGAATTTATCGATTATGATACTATGGACTTAAATCAACATTTAAATCGATTAACTTTCGCAATGAGAAGTGCTTGCAAGTTGGTGAATCAAACAAAGGATTGTACAGTTGGTGAGGTTTTGGAAGTAATCAAAAAATTGGAAGATTATGAAAAAGATAAAAATTTATCAAAAATTGTTCAAAGTTTACAAACTCCTGATGATTTTGTTAATTCATTTGATAAAATTGAATATATTGAATCAAGATTATTATCATCAATCGCCATATGTGCTTTATATGAAATGATCTATTTAAGTTTTGAATCAGGTTCTAAGGAAAGAGAATTTTATTATAATGGATTAATGAAGTATGGTTCATTGATAGTGACGCATTTAATTACATTATTATCAAAATTAACAAAAAAAAATGTTGATTCTGTACCAAATTTATCACCAGCTGAATATCAATCAAAACTATATAACATCATTGAAATATCAACATCTTTAACAGCGTTGTCAAGAATAGTCTTCTTGAGAACATTCATCTCATTATGTTATAATACATTAGAAAGGCTAAAATTAAATCCTCATGATACTGAATTTTCAGAATTTTCTGCAAGAATCAAAGTATCAGATTTTGAAAACTTTGAATTACATAAAAATTCAACAGCATTAGCCAAGGCAATTAGGTCACCATCAGTGTTACATGGCTTACTAGGATTGATTTGTAAACATTTGTTATTTATTCATAATGGATCATTTGGTAAATTTTATGGTTTTAATTTCAGTTTATATGCAATCATTTCATTATTCAAATACTTCAATAATTTTTTAACAAAGACATTAACTAAAGACCAATTTGAATCAACAGTCAATAAAACTGCTCCAAGTATTAATTATGGTGATGATGGTGATGACTGTGATGATGCTGACGAATATAATCTTAATCATAACTATAAATTAGAAAAAATCAAGAAAAGTAAGGACAACAATCAAAACAAACAATCTAGTTCAGTTGATAATGTTCAAGCTCCACCTCAACTCTATCAACAGCAACAGCAATTCATTCCTAATAACCAACCATTCTCAATTAATCAAGCCTCACCACCTGTTAATACAACTCCAAACAACTGGACATTCCTAAACCCAAATTATAACAATGGATTTCTAAACCTATCAAACAACATTCAACCACCAACTCCATCTCATAATTCAAACATATTATTCAACATGACAGAGTCAAGTTTACAATCCACAACAGACTCATCAAAAGCGAGTAATAATTCTAACGTAAGTAGTAATTCAGCCACTCCCAACTCTTCATTGGAATTACAATATGATAATTTTTTCGATTGGAAGGATAAATCTGTTGATGATCTCTTTCAAAATATATTAATGAATGATCAAATTTTTACATTGGATAGTAATAATCAATCGTCATTTGGTTGGTTATTTGCAAATGAATCAAATCAAAATAATAATACTGGCAATCCAAATCCAAATAATAATGTCAATACTGATAAAGGAAAAAATAATAATGGACAACAATATCCATCACAATAATAATTCTTAATCCTTTGAATCAAGCTTAAGATGCAGTAAATGAATAATGAAAATATAATGTCTTTGAACAACTCGTAGATCAATCAATTCATAGAGTAATTGAAAAAAAAAATAGAGTAAGAAACACAGTACAGTAATCTTGATCTAGTATATTGATCAAGAACATTCTAATTTAGCCATTCCATCAACCAAAACGAAAAAAAAAAAAAAGAATAATGAAGGATGCGAGGTTCGAACTCGCGCGGAGAACCCTCCAGTAGATCTTAAGTCTACCGCCTTAGACCACTCGGCCAACCCTCCTGTTTTGTTTTCAAAAATCACATTTCTCTTCACACCAGATCTATACTTTGGGAAGCATAAATATGCACAGTTCGGCATTAGTTAAGCTCACCGACATATTTATACATATGGCTATAAAATGGATAATTGAATTCGATATTGAAGTGATGTATTTGAGTAGGTAGTACCATAGGTATTTAGTCAGTTACAAGTGACAGGTTCCATTGAATATAGTGAGATTATAATAATATTATAAAATCAAACCATCATCACCAAATATTCACTATTAAATCCAAAACCAAACAGATATAATAATATGTGACTGCTTTTTCTCAAACCCACGCAAAAAAAAACCAAAACATCCAGACATCTTCATATACTAATATATTTTACTATGTAAAAATTCGCGAAAAGTGTAGACAGACGAACAAACTGAAATTTTTTTTTTTGAGTGTGGAAATTTAATTGAAGATTTTATACATTTTTAATTTGTGGATTTTTTTAATTAATAAAGCATCGTATTCAAAATGGTATGTTTGAAATGAACATAAGAATCAAGGAGTGAATTAATGGAGTTGTCTGTGTTTTCTGTGAATGGATCAGATTAGTTATAATGAATGATCATGTACGTTCAATTTTAATTCAATATTCCATAGTAAATTTTAATGTGTTTTGTTATTTCAAATATGAAAGTTTTAAAGTAATAGAAGAAGTCTATAAACAACATTCACCATTCATTTATTATTGTACAAATCATCACTGAACTTCAATCATTTAAGATACATCGTATAACCCCAATTTGCAAAACAGTACCATAAACTTTTTCATATAATATCAAACACACACATTCACTATATTAATCACCAACTTATGTTATTCAACATTAAAAATCCAAACAAATTATACTAACTCACCTAACAGTCTTCAAAAGCTCAAAATCCTATGCGTGACTTGAAAATTGAAAAATTAGTCTTAAACATCTCAGTTGGTGAATCTGGTGATCGTTTGACTAGAGCTTCAAAAGTCTTAGAACAATTATCTGGTCAAACCCCAGTCCAATCAAAAGCTAGATATACCGTCAGAACTTTTGGTATCAGAAGAAATGAAAAAATTGCCGTCCATGTTACCATTAGAGGTCCAAAAGCTGAAGAAATCTTAGAAAGAGGTTTAAAAGTTAAAGAATATTCATTAAAAGATAAAAATTTCTCAGCTACCGGTAACTTTGGTTTTGGTATTGATGAACATATTGATTTAGGTATTAAATATGACCCAGGTATCGGTATTTACGGTATGGATTTCTACGTTGTTGTTGGTAGACACGGTAACAGAGTTGCTAGAAGAAAGAGAGCTCCAGGTGTTATTGGTAACTCCCATCAAACTACTAAAGAAGATACCATTGCTTGGTTCAAACAAAAATGGGATGCTGATGTTTTAAACAAATAGATATTTTAATCAAAACACCAAAGTTTTTTTTCATGTTTGTATTTAATATTAGGAGAGTTAAAAATTTATTATTTAATGTAGTTATCTGTAATTGTTGAATTGTTTTCAATTAATGGCGCATTTGTTATTTTCATACTATCTGTATAATTTTACTCTTGTTAATTATACCAATCAAATTATAACTTTTACCATTATTAAATATTATATAGATTAACACTTCATTTATTCATTCAGAGATGTATTCATGATCATCATCCCTTGCAAAAGTAGGAACGAAATCAAACTCATCTTCAACATCATGGTGACTTTTAAAATAATCATCTTCTTCAAATCCATCTAACCAATCAATTTCACCTTGATATAAACTTTTATTTTCAACAATATAATTCTTCAAACAATTAATTAAATCTTCATCAATTTTTAAATTTTCTAATTGATGATTGATATCCAATTGTGAGATTTGAGGAAATTTTGTGAGATTTTTAATTATTAATAACATGTAATAAATTATAGATTTCAAACCTCTTAAATAACCTAAATCTGAAGAATTTTTGAATTTTGGTGGATATCTAATCCTTGAAGTGTCTTCAATTAATTCAGTATAATTATCAGTTAAACATTGAGCGAAATCAATTATATGAATCTTAATTGATTCATGATATTCAGAATCATAAATAAATAACAATGAAGAACCATAAAATCTATAATTTTTCAAATTTGATACACTTATTTCTAGTTCAATTAATCTTTTCAATATGATTGGGATTTTGATAAGAATTGAATAAATTGTTGCGCCATCATATAAATATCTTAAGATTGAACAAACAAATTGATAACCAATTTTAACATCTCTTCCAAAATATTTATCTTTTGAAATGAATTTATTAGTTTTGATATCATAACTTTGCATTCCACAAATTCTTACCCCTAATTTTCTTGATGTTGTTTGTTTACATTTTTTACGTTGTGATTGCTTCTTTTTCGATGTTGCTTCAATACCATATTGTCTTGTTCCCATTTTCAAATCCAAGACACATGGTTTGATCATTCCTGTTGTTAAATCCTCTAATAATATGAATCTTTCAATTCTTTGTATTTTCTTATATTGTTGATTAGTTGAACGTGGGATTATTAATGGTGATATTATTTCAATTGAATCATCATTATTTGAATTTGATGGGATTGATGGAGATTTCTGTTGTTGTTCCATATCATCCATTATGAAAATTGAATCTGAATTTGATCTTTTTATATTTGAGAACCCTTTTAAGTCAACATCTTCATCATCCATCAAAGCAGATGAAGATTCTAAATTTGATGAAGTTTTTTGTAATTCTGTTAAGCTAATGTAGCTGGTTCTTTTCAAACCAAGGATATGAGATCTATCTAAATCATTAGTATTTGCACTTAATAATCTTGATTTGAATCTTGAAGAATTCAAATTATTTCTTGAATTGTTAATTTTTGAGATTGATTTTGATTTCTTGGGATTGAAGACTTCTTGTAATACTAATTCTTGTAATTTTCTATTAACGGTAGTTGATCCCAAAGATCTATTATTTGGAGATACCGTAAGGACTGGGGAAGCTGATAATTTAAGATGTGGTGATTCTTGAATATAAGAAGATGCAGGAGATGGAGCAGATGAAGAATAATGATCCCATAATGAGTCAGGTATGATATGTTTATTATCATCAAGGACAACTTCAGGTGGTAACTCTTCATTGTAAGAAGTTGAGAATTTAGGGGTATTATGAGGTTCTTCATGTATTGGATTCAAAGTTGGAGAATTTAAAATCAGTGAGTTTGAATGGTTTAAATCAAATTGATCATCTAGTTCTTGTTGATCTTCAATCAGTGTAGTGTATCTAACGTTTAAGACACCGATGTACTTAGGCATAAATCTTAATAGATCTTGATGATCTTGTTCTATTATTTCATACCATGAATTTTCTCTATTGACTAAAGCTTTACACACTGCCCTCTCGCTAAATCTGAAAATGGCAGTATGACCACCGACTTTATTATTGAAAGGTGTTAATTCAACAGCTAGATTGAATTTATCATCAAGATCTTCATAATCATTATCATCATCATCATTATCATTATCATCAGAGATGTCTTTAATTGGGTCACTGTAACTTTGGTCATGCGCTCCACTGTTGTCGTTGATATGAAGTTGTTGTTTGGTATCATGTTTAGGGATATAAGTTGCAGTTGATAGAGGATCGACTAAAGAAGGTTTATGTTCATCCATTGGGATTATTGATGTCTGTCTTAATCTTTTGCAATTAGAATCTATGAATGGCCGTTGTAATGGTGTATTGAATGAGTTGACAGGGGTGGTTTCTATTTTCAATGAATCTATCTCATTGACAGAATTGATTTTATTGGGTGATGCATTATTACTATTATTACTATTATCATTATTATTATTAGTATTATTGACATTAATGATTGTATTGTTGATACTGTTATTGGATATGGTAGCATCATTCGTTACCAGTGTGTGTTGAGAGGACAGGTCTGATGCATTAGAGACCAAATCCTCTGGAGACGTTGCCAAATCATCAGATACTTTCTCATTTCTGAATAGTCTTAAAGAATGAGCAGCTTTTCTTCCACTTAGTTTACTTTCGTTAGTTTCCATTGCGTTGTGTCCATTAGAAGTGTTTGTGTTGTGCAGCAGTAGAAATAGATAAACAGTGTTGGAGATAAACAACAACAAAGAGAAACCTTCAATTGTTTAAAAAAGTAAATAAAGTAAATAAAAAAAAAAAATAAAAATAAAAAAACATTTTGAAATTTAAGGCGGGTGACTGTTTTAACTATGGGTGATTTCCCGATTCGGAAGCAATCGATGAGGGATGGTTTACACGTTTTTGAACATCTTTGACATTGTGGAAAGTTGTGCGATTCGAGTGGGTTGGAGTGTGAAATAGGCTGCATTGGTGCCAGAATTGCGGTTAAAGTGGGTATAGTTAGTGGGGATAGGCTTTTAAACTGGGTCCATACGATGAGTATGTATGTTTATGGAAAAACTTTTATTTCATTCATGTGTTGATATTGGTCTCATTCTATTGCTAATAATTGTCTCTACTGGATTATCTGCACTAGATCTTCACTACTCACAATTTTCTCACTGAATAATGCAAATATTTAGGGCTTCTCATACTAAAATGTATAGTACTCATATTTACGCATGCTATACCCCAGCTAAATTTCACCCCTTGAGCGTAATTTCCAGTACTCCAGACTTTTTTCTTCCATTTTAAAAAAAAAAAAAAAAATGAAAAACTTTTGATTAAATTCAATTCAAATTAGGAAAAAACCATTGAAATTTTAGATTCACCACGCTTGAATTGCCTTCTCTTTCTAACCATGTCGCAACTTAGAAACCACTCCAAATCATTGGTCCAGGAAGCAGAAGCACAAATAGCCTCGTACCTGAAATACTACAGAACTTCATACACCATAAGACCATTAGTCTACAGAAGTAAAAATGCTGCAGAGTTAATATCCAGAGATTTATGGGATCCTGCAGCCAAAGAAAGAATACTTCCATTATCACCACCATCCATTCCTGCCAGCAACAAACTTACACATCTAATCAATGATGTTAAATCACTTGAATCATTGATTGAAATTCAAAACAAAATGATTGAATTATCAAGAAAGAAAATCCAATATACTAAAAGTTTACATCTCATCAATTTTTTGGAAAAGGCAACAGAGTTGAATAAGTTTGATCATGCTTTACCTTTAATATATTCACAACCGGCATTGAACAAGATTGCTAGCTCTAATCCAGATGTCTTGAATCATATTTTATTATTTTTGTACATTCAACCAAAAAAAACATTTGAACAAGCAAGTAGAAAAATTGAATTTGCATTAAAACAATTAGACAAAAGAGACTATGTCACTCATTTGTTAAGATTGTGTAATTTATTAAAATACAAAGAAGGTGACAATGTGTCCATCAGTGGATTATTGAAGAAAATTAAAGGTTATAATACCAAAAGTTTCAAATTGCCAGAAATAGACACTACAAAGGGACCGGGTGTTTCATCATATCATTTAAATAAATATAGATCATTATATTTGACATTGAAACCAATTGAAGAACAAATTGCTGGAAATCATGAATACAGTAATTTGAAAAAGATTGATGAGATCAAACAATTTGTTGAAAAATATGAACAAATTGAAACTAAATTAGATCAGGAAAATGCATTCAAACTGTTGAAGGAGAAATCTGTCTTTGCTCCAGTTGAAGTTGAAGAAGAAGTTGAAATTGAAGAAGAAAGTAAATAGTTTTCAAGAGCAATAAAAACAAAACATGTAAATATGGAGATTTTGTATGAGTTGCAATACGCAGAGACTGTACTCACCTTCACTCTTAAACACAGTTGTCTCGATTCTCTACACATATATATTCAATATTAAGTCTCTTATATAATTACCAAAACATCCAACCACCACACCATCAAATTTTTTATTTTTTTTTTTTTTTTTTTTGCATATTTTAGTCATTACTAACAAAATTAAACCAGTTAAGAAATCAACAAATTCACTGAATTAATTCTCCCGACTATGTCTGAATCTAAGGACTCTAAAGAGGTCAAACCCGTAGAAGACGCAGTGCCTTCTGATCCAAATCAACTTACAAACAAACAATTGAAAGAATTGAAGAAGAAGGAGAAATTGGAGAAAAGAGCTGCTAAAAAGGTAGCTGCTGGTATTCCAATCGATAATAATAATCACAATAACAAGCAATCTCAATCTGCAAACCACCAAGTTATTCAAAAGAACAAGAAGCAAGATGAAGTCAAGAAGACTAAAAAGCTCACTTTATTTTCCCATTTAGAAACAAACACTCAAAGACAAAAAAACTCAATTTTAACAATTCAAATAAATAAATCAATCCATCCTGCCATTTTGAAGTTAACTCTAAAATACTCCTCATACTCCATTGTTGGATCCATTCCTCGTTGTAAAGCCATGCTGACCACTTTCAAATCATTGATTAAAGATTATAAAACTCCAGCAAATACAACCCTAACTAGAAATTTAACTAATTATCTGTCTATTCAAATAGATTATTTGAAAACATCAAGACCATTATCCGTGACAATGGGGAACGCAATCAGATGGTTGAAACAAGAAATATCAATCATTCCAATTGATATTGATGAATCCGAAGCAAAAGAATTATTATTAGTCTCAATTGATAACTATATAAAAGAGAAAATCGAATTAAGTGATAAATTAATCATAAGTCAATCATCAATCCACATTTCTGAAAACTCTACAATCTTAACCTTTGGTAACTCCAACGTTTTGAAAGAATTGTTCTTATATAATCATCAGGTTTTAAAGAAGAAATTTCAAGTGATTATCATTGATTCAAGACCTTTATTTGAAGGTAAAACATTGGCACAAGAATTAACGAATGCAGGTTTAAAAGTGAAATATTCATTAATCACCTCAATCTCCACCATTTTCCAAGATAATAACATTGATTTTGTGTTTTTAGGTGCACATGCAATGTTATCTAATGGATTTTTATATTCTAGAGTTGGGACTTCATTAATTGCAATGAAATCTAAAAACAAAAACATTCCTGTCTTGGTCTGCTGTGAAAGTATTAAATTTTCAGATCGTATTCAATTAGATTCAGTCACTTTCAACGAATTGGGTGATGTTAAAGATTTAGTCAATTATAAAAACAACGATGAAACAGTTAATCATAAATCGAACAAGGCATTAAATCAATTCTTATCAACCATTGAAGCAACACCAACTCAACCACAACAACAGAAGAAGAAAGGGAATAATAACACTAATAAAGTCGAAGATGAAAAGGACTCAGATGGATTGAAGAAATGGGAAGAGTTTGATCATTTAAGCATCTTGAATATAATGTATGACCTGACTCCTCCAGAATACATCCAAAAAATCATCACTGAGTTGGGAGCACTGCCTCCATCCTCTGTTCCTGTAATTCTCAGAGAGTATAAAACGCAATAGAAAGATAGTTAGTGACAATTGTAGTAGTAGTAGTAGTAGTAGTAGTAGTATTTGCTTACATAATCCAAAACTCCGATTTCCGATTTTGTTGAAATCGTCGAATTTGTAAAAACAAAAACAAAAACAATCCAAAAAGTTCAATTTTAAGTCAACTTCAAAATCAACTCAATTCAACCACTAAAAGTCTATTAAATCACAGAATACCATCCAAAATGATGAAAGGTTTCAAGCAAAGGGTGAGTTCACTATCACCTTTATTCCCATCTTTTCAGACCCGTTCTTCTCCTATTTTAAACTAGAAAGAGGGAATTTTAGTTATATATACGAAATTACTAACAATTCAATACAGCTTTCACGAAAAACTTCATTGACTTCGAAAAAGAAAGATAAAGAAGAGACTTCATCAACAACAACTGCCACTACATCTACGGCTACTCCATCCAGTACCCAACAGACTACTAAAAAAAGCTCGAAAACTTCTCCTTCAAATTCAACAAACAATTCAAATAACTCATCTCCAAGAAACAGTTTATCTTCATCAACAACAAACTCTCCTAAGAAATCATCAACAAACTCATCTACCCAATCAACCACCCCATCAAAACCTCAAACAACGTTACAATTCCAAGATCAAAACATTAACACCCCACAAACCCAACAACAACAACAACAACAAAAACAACAAGCTCCTCCGCAAACACCACCTGAAATCATAATTGATCAAGACATTTCCAAAGAGAACCATTTAGTCCCTGATGTTTCCATGCCTAGATCATCCCATTCTTTTGAAAGATTACCAATAATGTCTCCAGATATTGATTTGATTAAAACTCCTCAACGTCATTCTTCATCGAGGTTTGAACCTTCAGCATATACTGAAATTCATCAATTGCCATCATTTGACGAAGTGCCAATTGATAAAAAATTGGATTTATTTCTATTGAAAGTTGAACAATGTAATATATTGTTTGATTTTAATGATGTTTCATTTGATTTAAGAGGTAAAGATATTAAAAGAACTACATTACAAGAATTAGCAGAATTCATATCTTCCAACAGATTTCATATAACCGATGAAATGTACTTGAAAGTGGTTTTAATGTTCAAGAAGAATTTATTCAGACCGATTCCACCACCTGTTAATCCAGTTGGTGATATTTATGATCCTGATGAAGATGAACCAATTAATGAAATTTCATGGCCACATATGCAATTTGTTTATGAATTTTTTTTAAGATTTATAGAAAGTCCAGATTTTAATCAAACTATTGCCAAACAATATGTTGATCATGAATTTGTTTTAAGATTATTAGAATTATTCGATAGTGAAGATCCAAGGGAAAGAGATTGTTTGAAAACTACTTTACATCGTATTTATGGGAAATTTTTAAGTTTAAGATCTTTTATCAGAAGATCAATAAATAACGTTTTTTTACAATTTGTTTATGAAACTGAAAGATTTAATGGTATTGCTGAATTATTAGAGATTTTAGGTTCAATTATCAATGGATTTGCATTACCATTAAAAGAAGAACATAAAATTTTTTTAGTTCGAGTACTTTTACCATTACATAAAGTTAAATCATTATCGTTATATCATCCACAATTAGCATATTGTGTCGTTCAATTTTTAGAAAAAGATCCAGGTTTAACAGAAGAAGTTATAATGGGATTATTAAGATTTTGGCCCAAAGTAAATTCAACAAAGGAAGTTATGTTTTTAAATGAAATTGAAGATATTTTTGAAGTTATTGAACCTTTAGAATTTTTAAAAATTGAAGTTCCATTATTTGTTCAATTAAGTAAATGTATAGCATCACCACATTTTCAAGTTAGTGAAAAAGTTTTATGTTATTGGAATAATGATTATTTTTTAAATTTAATAACTGAAAATTCAGAAGTTATATTACCTATAATATTTACATCATTATATGAAATTTCTAATTTAAATAAAGAAGAAATGATAGACATTGAAGATAATGTCAATGATGATGATGATGATATGTTACAAGATGATTTCAAGTCAATTTCATTAAATTCATCGTTGAATTGGAATAAAACTATTCATTCATTAGCATTTAATGCATTGAAAATATTCATGGATTCAAATCCAATTTTATATGATCATTGTGTTTTATTATATCATCAATCAATAAAGGAAAACGCTAAATTATCAGAGTTGAAGAAATTAAAATGGAAACAATTAGAAGAAATGGTTAAAACTAAGAAAATGGAAGTTTGATGATTGATTACATATATATATATAAAGTTAAATTTATAATAATGACATTTATTATATGGAAAAGTAGTATAATTATGTATACAATCATTGAATAATGTTGCCAAGTTTGTTAGTATACTCAAAACTATATTTACAAATTTTTTTTATTAAAGAATAATTATCGTATAACCTATAAATTTTCATCATTGGCACATTAACATTTTTTTTTTAATTTCTCTCAGAGTAGCGGTTCTATAAATCAATTTTCATATATTTAATATAAAAAAATATATTAATTCAATGTTGTGCAAATAGAAATCATCATTGAGAAATAAATATATGATAATAGATATTCAAAATAATTAATGTGAAAGTGGATGCATAACATCACAACACAATATCTGCAATGAAATCACGTTTTAACTCCTGTTGAAAAACTCACATACGCTTCATGATTTCAAAACATTTTATGTGTATATTCTATAAATCCACAAGATTCACTCAATTTTTTTTTTTCATAATCTAACGCCCATATCAATATTTATGGAATTATACAAAAAGCTTGCTGAAACCAAATTTTTTCGAAAAATGAAAAATCATCAAGTGTGTGATGTATGGATGTTTTTGTTCTTAGGACTGGGCTCAATTACAACAACACATCGATTATATCATCATTCGCTATGTGGATCTAATGATTTGATGATTTTGTGATATAGATAAGGATATTTACAATGGAAAAATCATACAAATAATCATTAAATTTATGTTAAAAAACTTCATTAACTCATCATCACTGAATATCATTCTAATCAGATCGTAGCGGTTCTAAGTTTTAATTTTCATTAAGAATTCAAAAATGTGCAAATTAGAAATCATCATTTAAAAAAACGATACCCAGTTGATATATGATGACATTAATAAATCAATGCAACTCGACGATGAATTACGAGATTAGCCACTGCTAAAATTCAACGTTATTCAAACAATGAGCATCTTGATAAATCATTTTAGTAAAATAAAATAATGGAAAGAGAAATGTTTTTTTGTTTTTTGCTGGAAGAAAAAATTAATTTAGTAGCTGAGTGTGGTGGTGTCTGGATGTTCAGGGCTTATAGTTTTCAAATTATTAATCGTCCTTCTCTAATCCACATGGATATAGTGTTTGTCTTCATTCATTTTAAAGTAAACACTCCAATTGACTTGTTTTAATTGATTATCCTTGCTACTATGATTGTTTAGATTTTATTGTCAAACCCTTTATAGTTGTTCTTTTCTTGACACAAAAGCTATAAATAGAAAAGTGTAGCTACAAACATGAATTAACATATGAATCACATCCAATAGAAGAGCTTCATGCTGTGTCACTCTTTTCACTCTACTCATGGCTCTCTCATCGCACATATCTCTCTAGCCACGATGACGTCATAGATTATGTAATCATTCGCAGCCAGATTACGTAACTTAAGACAGTTTTCCCAATCCGGAAAGTTTTGCTTTCTAAATTCGACATCATTTAATCGCTCCTTAATTTTTATAAAAAGAGAGAATAATTTCTAATTTCTACCTTCTTTTATATTTTATCTCCCAAGTAGAAAAATTATCAATCCATTTTAACAAAGTAGGTCTCTCCTCAATCATGCTCACACTCACACTCAATTGACCCCCTTATACTAACCTAGCTCCCAGATGCACAGAACTTACTCTCTTAGAAACTCAAGGGCCCCAACTGCCTCTGAATTACAATCCCCTGCTCCTCCAACCTCAACTACCAAATCAGGTAGATTTTTCGGTAAAGGTGGTATTGTCTCCTCATTCAGAAGACAAACTGCTGGTAGCTTCGGTCCTGAACTAGCTAGAAAATTATCCACTTTAGTCAAGATTGAAAAAAACGTCCTTAGAGGAATTGAAGTCGTTGCTAATGAAAGAAGAGAAGTTGCTAAACAATTATCCTTATGGGGTGAAGAAAACGATGATGACGTCTCTGATATCACTGATAAATTGGGGGTTTTAATCTATGAAATTGGTGAATTAGAAGATCAATTCATTGATAGATACGATCAATATAGACTAACTATCAAATCGATTAGAGACATTGAAGGTTCAGTTCAACCATCAAGAGACCGTAAACAAAGAATCACTGATAAGATTGCTTACTTAAAGTACAAGGATCCTCAATCCCCAAAGATTGTTGTTTTAGAACAAGAATTAGTTAGAGCTGAAGCTGAATCTTTAGTTGCTGAAGCCCAATTATCAAACATCACTAGAGAAAAATTAAAGACTGCCTTCAACTATCAATTTGATTCATTAAGAGAACATTCTGAAAAATTGGCTTTAATTGCAGGTTATGGTAAAGCTTTATTGGAATTATTAGATGATTCTCCAGTTACTCCAGGTGAAACTAGACCAGCTTATGACGGTTATGAAGCTTCCAAACAAATCATTATTGATGCTGAAAACGCTTTAGCTTCATGGACTTTAGATCATGCTCAAGTTATCCCAACTTTGAGTATTAGAAGAGCTGAAGGTGAATATGAAGATGAAGAAGAAGATTTAACTGAAGAACAAAACTTGGCTGAACAAGAATGGGCCGAAGAAGAAAAAGTTGCAGCTTAATCTTAAATAACACTTTTTATATGTATTATTTTATCTTTTCATTATAAGGGACCATTGATTGGTTTTAATTTTATGTGATTTGTTTTTTTTTTCTTTATTTGTGAATTCATGTTAACTGTTTAATTATATATATCTTTTAACTCTATTGGTTTATGATCTTAAAAGTTATTGTTATTGTTATTGTTATTTTCAATCTTATTATTTTATATTATTGCTATTTAGTTTTACAAACTTGTAATATTTCAATCTTCAATGGTTTGGTGAAGGTGTTGAATTTCTTATAATTGTATCTCTGATGTAATTTCTTATCATTATTATCTGACTCTATCACTTCTTCACCTTCTTGTGGAATTCTAACTTCTTCTTCTTCTTCTTCTTCAGGAATAACAAGTTCACTCTCATTATTATTGTCAACATCATCACCATCCATTGAATCAGGAACTCTAACAACCAAATCATTATCAAAATTCCTATTCCTTATCATTTCAATCCATTCAACTTGTACGAAAACGCCAATCTTCCATCCACTCGCTTCATCAAACAACTTAAAATATAATTCCCCTTTTTTAACATCACCACCACTCTTACTCTTCAATTTTAACACTTCAATAGAATCAACAATCAATAATTCAATCAATTCATTTTTGAAAACCATTAAAATCTCACGAATTTGATTATTAGAAACAATCACTTTGTTAGATCTCATTAATTTGATCATTCTTGTATTGTTCTGCATTTTAATCATACTTTTAAAGAACTCTTTATTCGTAGAAGTTGTATGGAGGTTTATAGTGAATTTTATGGGGATTATTAAATCCTTGTGGATCCGGAGATATGATGTTCTTGGGATGGATATTAGTGACTGTGATATGTGTGTTTGGAGTGGAATAGAATATAACTTACATCGGAGGCATTATCTGTGTGGTTTAGTTATATAGTGTTTATAGAGTGATGAGCAGCACTTTATAGTAGGAATAAAAAAAAGAAAACGAAAACGAAACGCAAAATTTATTTCTTTCTATTTAATACTTAACTAAACAATATGGAGGAAATTCAAAGACTCATTCAACTTGAACTCCAATCAACAGATTCATCAATTCTACATCCCTCCATTCCATCAACACCACCAACAGCTCCAATACCCACAACTTCTAATGGAATAAACATACAAAAATATTCAGATTTAAACCCAGAAACGCTTAAAATCTCACTAATTTACACCTTGCTCAAAGAATCATCCCTTTCACTTTCCAATGAGATCAATGTGGAACTGTTTAACGATCTCAATCAGGAATTACAAATGCTGAATTCACAACTCGAGAATGAAATATCATTGAAAAATTACAAGATTGCGGAAATTGATCAGAAAAGAAGGAAATTGAAAATGAGTGACGGTGAAGTTTTAAGATATCTTGAAGAGAAGAGGGAAGGTGCGTTGAGGAAAATTATTGATATCAAGATTGAGTCTATTAAGTTGAAATTAGGAAAATCATGATTTTTGAGAGAATATTTGCGATTTTAACAGTTGTTGATTGATGCCTTGAAAAGCATCCTTATGCATAAATGACTGGCTCAATGCCTTTTGTAAATTGGATTTGTGCAATCATCACGTCCACTGGATTTTTATCACAACTGTTTTGTTTTTTTTGTTATCAATTTAATATGCAATGATACCTGTAAAATATTAATAAAAAATTTGACATTCAATAGATAAACTTTCACAATGTTTACATCCTGATCAATTAATTGAGTGAAATGTGGGAAAAAGAAAAACTATTTTTTAGATCATGTATTGTGCCATGTTTAGTGGAATTATAAGAATACGACGTATAACGTATAAATTGTGATATCACTACATCTCACGCTAATATTATAAATATTGATGAATTAAATGATTGTACACTACTGAAATAAATGATTTATACGATACTTAAAGTTCAATTAATGATATATTTGATTTGTAAATTGAAAATATTTATTTGAAACCGCCGGATTAAGCTCTCACGTGTTACACCGCCGGACCTATATACTCAAATATTATTATATTGATACTGGATCGTTATTTAATTGATATACCAACCTGCGACAATAAACGCACTAGAGTGGTATCCCCCAGCTACTGCAAGTTACTAGTAGCAGCATCAATAAATTAATACGTCTTAAAATTTATGACGTTATCAAAAAAAAAATAGAATTTCATGAAAAACACAAAACACAATAAGATAAAAAATATTAATAATTTGAATTAAGGAATATGATCAAGATGAACTCGTCTATCCACTCTTCTCTGGTCTCCCTACACTCCAGACAAGTCTCAAGTTCCTCAATTAACGATTCTAAAAGACTAGTTGAACAGTTCTATTCCAATGAAAAAGATTCCAAAGGACTGAAAACCAAAAAACATTTCAGAAATAAAGCACATAATAATAACATTAAAGAATCATTAGCTTTAACCAAAGACAATAAATATACAAATGGGTTCAATGATGCTTTGATCCTTGATAGAATTCAAAAATTTCAAAAAGAACTGGATGCTAGAATTAGTAAAATTATAAATGAATCTCAAGAGGTATACGAAGGTAATTTTGAAGAGATTAAAGAAATCAATAATGAAATTAATCAATTATTATTAAAGATAAATAATCATATCTCATTGATCAATAATTCACTGAGTGCAATAGATTCTAAATTCAATGATTTTTTATATGTTTATTTACAAAATTTCTTGAAAATCATTAATATTTTAGACGTTTTACAAATCAAATTAAATGATCAATTGAATAAATTAAAATCAAATAAAGATCTTTTAATCACACTGAGTCAGAAACTGGAGACGTTGGAAAGTATGAATCAGTTGAATTTATCAAGGCTGAAAAATAGAAATAAATGGATTTTAAGAGTTGTTATCATTGGATTGTTGATTTCTTTAATGATTATATTTTTTATACTTTATAGAAGTTAATTAATTACTATATACTCAGATTATGGGATTTCTCAATGTTAAAACTTAAATGTCAATCACTTAATTTGAATCTTCAAAATTGAGAACAAAAGATATAGTGATTCAATATTGTTTGTTTTCTCTCCTTGCTGAGATTATATCACAGTCTTGAAGAGATTTAGATACTTACCCACTAGCACATGCATGATACATCTCAGATTTTAGAGACCAACTTCACATAAGACTTTTTGTTTTAGTTAAGAGATCATCAAACTATAATTTAGATCGAACTCAAGAATTATAATCCAATAAATAACACGTGCTTAACAACCGACTTATATACATTGTCTGGAACTGATGATTAAGTCTATTCACTTTATTTATTTTCATGCAAAAGCTATACACTTTCAATTCATCGTATAATTTGTTCTTTGATACAATTCAGTCTAGATTGGAAGCATCAAGCTACTATTAAAATCAAAAAATCTATTATAGAACCCTTGTTCGGAAAGAGTCACAACATTCTGAACTCTGCTTAACGCTTATATATCTTTTTCTAAACTTACACAATTAACCAAAAGATGCAAATAAGAAAATATAATTTATGGTAATAATCTCTTAGGTACTGGGCCAATCTGCTATCTATATTTTCAGGTAATGTATTGCTTGAAATTAGACCAACTCATGTATAGTTCAATATCCATCGGGTATTATAAGTTCTTGATTAAATTGTGCTTTTGAAATATATATGCACCAGATTTGATCTGAATTTTGAAACATGTCCAATGTGTAGTTTGTATCTCTTCAACTGATGACTTTAATGGACAACGAGACAATTATAAGTTATCTGCTGATAAATTAAGTATTTTTATGGACTAGTATTCCATGGTTCATGAGTTATCAGCTCTATAAAAATAATTAGAACAACCTATGTGTAAATTGAATTCGAAAAGAATGAGCAAAAATTATCATGGAGCTTCAGTTTTCAAACTATCAACTGTGGAGGAATGTAAGATAATGATCGTAGTTTGGAATTAGTGATAGGTAGTCTAAGTAATGACAGATGTATAATTTTAAAAGTGTCTTTATATGGTTCATCCAAATGAAATTTTCCAGATTTCTTTTTCTTAACCACATAATGAACTGATATCTACATAATTTTTAGCCTTTAGGCTTGTAGCTCCAGTCATAATTTTAAGCGTTTGTACCTGTGTTATATCGATTATATTCTTACGGTTATGATTCTCCTTATTCATAACATACTTGATTCAAAATTATTAAGTGGTGGTTCATACTGATAGTCTCGTGAGTCCCTAGAACTCAAACTGTTACTAAATTCTCACTCCTCAACAGCTCTTCTCCACTTGCATGCAATTCTTCTATTACGTTATATCATTTAAGTAGTGTATTCATTAAATTATATTGATTAACAATAATAATGATCTACTATAATAGATAAAGAGTAATGATTTATGAACCTAATATCAAATTTCGATAATTTGGTAATTAAATAAGAGGTAAACTGTTGAGTAAACAGGTAAATCGCTGAATAAGTTTTGTTACCAAGAAATGCAAGACTTAAGAAAAAATATATATATATATATATTGTCCTCAAAAAGTTTTTTAGTAGTATTTATGTATAGTTTGAAAAAATAAACTAATTTTACGTCACCAGAAAACAAGTCTAATAATAATAATAATAATAATAATAATAAAATAATAAATAAATAAAAATAATTGAAAAACAATAAATAAAACAACTCTTTCAACTAAAGCTAGATGGAATTCTAGTTGATAGTTGTTGTTCAGTTTTTATAAATTTTCGTTTAAAGATGCCAGGTACGCTACCCGCTGCGCGCCAATATATAGTATTTTGTACCACTGCAAACTGTGCAGTGCCAGGCCAGGGCAGCTACATGTGCTGAAGCCCATGAGCCATATTATATATAATATTATACATATGTAATAATCGATCAGTGCATTAAAGCCTAGATATAGCTAATTTAAATATAGATTTTTTTTTGTAAATTTATATATGGTACCGGTAGTGTACCATCCAAGTGCATAAAAGATCAAAATTGATATACAGACTGGATTCGGATGTAACATTTTCTCATTACCAAGATTAAACTAAAATCATCATCAAAAGAGTGTTAAATAAATCGAGATAAGGCAATTATAAAATTCAATTAACTGTTAAGATGTTTCCCACAAGTTTTTTATCAGTTGACAACAAAAGGATTAATAGGAACGTGACATAGCTGCCAGGTTCCACCGTAATTACCAATTTTGAGGTTTTGAAGTTGCCATTGGAGCCAAAACGGATATATAATAGAATCTAGACACAAGAATTTACTAACTCTAAATTATGCATGCACTATGCAGCGCAATTATGCACTTATATGTACCAAAACCTTAACTGATGAAGCGGTGAACCGGACCGTGAATATGTAAGTGCACCCTTAATAATTAGTAGATATCGACGTCAGATAGTTCAATAATAAAGTCGATCACATTTAGTAATGTGCAGGCATTGGGCCATGGACCATGGTCTAATCAAATGCTGTATACAAAAATCACTTTTTTTAATTACAGTATATTTGACTCTTAATTATTTACTCTTGACTTCCGAACAGTATACGAGATTTGGGCGGTCCAATAATGTATTAGGTCAAGTTTATATATTTATATATATAAATTGCTATATTCTTGTGCGTTTTTATGTAGAGGGTGGTAGTCAGTGCTAGGCTCTAGCTTATATGTTCTTATAAATAGTATAATCTATTGCTCATAGCTCAGTGTCCACGCCGTACATAGTCATCAGTGATCGCTTATATATATCATGAGTTATTATGAATACATGAAGCTAGTATGCGTTTATGAAAATGTTGCAGCTGTATAGGCCGACAAAAGATCAACGCCTCGCAAGCTAGTACTAGCTATATATAGTAAGTCATCAACTATGTACATAATACAATGTACATATGATGATGATACATGTAATTTCCACGTACTCTTTAGAATCCAGGACGTAGACTATAAGTCCTTAAATTTTGGTAAGCGTTTTTTAAAAATAATTATATGTTAATTTGCTATATATCTAAACCTGAAACATTTTGACAGTTGATGATGGCTTTGAGTTTTGAGTTTTGATACATTCTTGAATATTTACCTGAAAGGACTGTATTTCGCTGGAATAAGTATATTGAATTCAGGAATCGATGAAGTAAAGCCGTACATTATACCATTTTCGTTATGATTATCGGCTAAAACAAAAAGAGCTTGGAAAAACAATACTTGCATGAAGATTTTTTCTAGAAACCCCAAAACTTCCCAGATATATTCTATTATTTATAGGTTATACGGCAGTTGTTGCTGTTATGTTGAGATAAGTAAGAAAACAGAAAGAGAGATTTTACATATGTCCCTTTAACCTTATCCTGTTTTTATATACCCATTTTTTTGATAAGTTTTGAGATTTTTCCTATTATAGTTCTTGTACTTCTTTCGTCTACCAAACACACCCGTTTGGTCACCAAACTTGAATTTGTGTTGATTTCCATAAAAAAACTAGTTTACACATATCCATACAACTTTGCACAAAGATGATGATGATTGCGATTTCTGCAGTTGTGCCCATAATTTCTGATATAATAATATGGGTTGGGGAGTCTGAGTTTTTTCCTGCTCAACCCAAATTATTGAGATTGTTTGAGTTTATTGAGTTGAACTTTTAACTACTACTTATAGGATGTAGAAAAATAAAACAAAAGCCAGTAGATTATCAGTCTGGCTGATTAACATCTTCTGATGTATTGAGATGAAACCAAGCACTCTAGAGTTTCTATGGGTATCATTTATCAGATCTTTTAGACCTGCTTTAGGCTCAGAGTTGTATACCAAAAGTCATTAAACAATTTCATGTACAT
Organism: Phaffomyces antillensis; assembly: GCA_003707195.2. Classification (NCBI taxonomy): domain Eukaryota; kingdom Fungi; phylum Ascomycota; class Saccharomycetes; order Phaffomycetales; family Phaffomycetaceae; genus Phaffomyces; species Phaffomyces antillensis. The sequence goes on from PPNI02000006.1 coordinate 121,116, forward strand.
AAACAAACGTATGATAAGAATCTACACTCAAGCTTTAACAGTCATATAAAATTAGTGTTTAAAGATATTTGTTGCCTATATCAATGATCATATGAATCACCAATGGTATGATTGCCTATTGAACACAATAATTCGAAAACAATTGTTTTGTTAGATATTGACACATAAAAAAGAGGAAACTTTGATTGTCTTTGAAAAAAAAACGCTATCCACCCATACCATTATACAACCAATGTCCTCTATATCTGAGTACCAGATTGCGTACTAAAACTGATTCACCACAAAGTGCTAGTTACGCAGTTATTTTAGGACTTGGTTTTTTTTGCCATTCTTATGAATGATATAACATGGATTCAAAATGAATATACTACAAACCATTCTGATAATGCTGATGAATTCACGACAGCTTCAAGAAATGTTCCATTTGGCTTATTGTGCTGTGGAGTTGTATCTCCATGGACTCGGTTTTTGATACTCTTTACAATCTGCTACTGAATCATACTATTTAGGTATTTCTGGCTCTTATTACTATGCTTTTGGAGGGTTATGTCAAGTTGGTGTCTTTTCAATAATTGTTGCAAAAGTGAATGTAAATGCTAACCTAGTTACAACTTTCGCAGAAATGGGATATTTCCGTTTTGGTACTTCAGGTCATTTAGCTTTCTTGTGGTGTGCTTTTGTTTGTGATTTAATTATATCAGCTTGTATCTTATTAGGTGGTGTTTCTGTTGTTAATGCAGTCAGTCGGGTTAGTAATTAAGCTGCTATCTGGCTACTACCATTTGTTTAAGCTTTTTATGTCTTTTTAGGTGGTTTAAGAGCTATTTTCATTGCAGATGCTACCCATACCTTTTTATTATTGATCTTTGTTATGGAAAGATCTTAATGCATATGACGCAGCTAGTTGCTCTGTTGGTGGGTTATTCTTAACTTTAGCTGTTTGGTTAAGTACTTGTAAAGGTTTAAAAGGTTCATTAAGGGTTGATACACTATTTTCAACTTGTGTTTCATTTGCAGTTATCGCAGCTGTTATTGCTTTTGGTGGTGTGATCTCCGTTAGTCAATCATCAAACGTGCTAATTTTGACTTACATAAAACAAGAAATAAGACTATTTTAACAGATGATGGTCAAGAATCGGATTCTACAGATAATTCGTTCATCGAAAAAACTAACGATGTTGAAATTGCAATTGATGGTGAAAAAGATGAAAATGCATACGAAATTTAAGAGGCTAGCCATAGTCATCACAAAATATTATAATCAAGAAGGATTTTCACAAATGGAACAATGGATTTAGAACAATTGAACAGACAATATGTTAAATACTCAATTCTTACTTCAATGTTAGTTGTAGTTTTTGTTTTCATTATTCCTATTCTATTGAGTACTGCTCAATATATTTTCTCAATTGGGTTCTTATACCTCTGGGTTGTGATTATGTACATTTGGTTATTCTTATCATTTGGGTTGGTTGTAGTGTATTTTTTTTTTTGTATTTACTTGCAGAATCTAGAAAGGTCATCTGGACTTTAACTAAACGAATCTTACACATTTGCTAACCCAATTTTTTTAGTCAATAGTATTCTAATTATACCACTTGAAAACTCAAACACACTTTGTAGATATATACACATTAACTGTATCTTTTCAAGGAGACAGATGCCGTTTTTAGTATTTGTGGATAATGATAATGATTTAAGAGCCAATTCCGGTTTGGGCGCCCTCGTAATAGACATCGAGATAATTAAAACCTCCAAATAATCCAAACAAGTAGAAACCGAGATCCATAATTGAATACGAACCCAATAATGAAATTTGTTCGTTACTTGAGCACAAATCTCACATCACCAAGTGCTACACGCTCTTTAGACACACCAACAGTCACCAATCTTTCTTCGACAATCACAAAAGTCCAATTAGTTCCTTCATATCCAATCTATATTGCAAAAGGCTCATTATTAGCTGTTTATTCTTCAAACGTTAAAGGAATCACGATAACTAATCACTACTTACATCCACTGAAGCGTATAATTAGTGGGTTCCATCGTTTTAGATTTGACGCACTAGAAGCAACTTCACCTTCTACTTTATTAATCTCTTCCAGTTTGAAAAATAAGTCTTCAAGTCATGTATTAAACTTAGATGGCACTAAAGATTGGGCAGTCTTACCAAGGGACTCAATAATGGCGTACTCTGGATTATCTTTAAGAATTGACACAAGATTGTTACCTAAAGTGGTGAACAAAAGATTGAAATGGTATCAATTTCAAACTAAGATTAAGACTGGATTGAACTCATTTCTAAAACCAGGTTATAGTTTGATTACAGGTCGTGGTGATGTAGTTTTGAAAGGTGAAGGTGAATTGTATACCATTGAATTGAATGAAGATGAAGAGTTCTTGATCAAAAGAGATAATGTTGTTGCTATCAGCGTGAATGAGGATTTGGAAACTTCAACAGAAGAGTATAAATTCAATAGAATTTCAGAATCTGAAATCGTTGATGAAGTTAAAATTGCTGAAGATAATCAAACTACTGATTTAGTCAAAGAAGATCCACTAAGATCAATCCAAAATTTATTGAAGAGTTTCAACCACACTTTATTGAAAACTATTAAGTTTATCAATAATTTTATTCCTTCAAATGACCAATTTATCAAGATCCAAGGTCCTAGATCAATTTTAGTGAAGAGTCAAATTGAGCAACAAAATTATTTACAATTAAAAGAAGAAGAAAGTATTTTAAAGAGAGATTAAACAAAAGAAAGATTAAACTAAAAAAAAACATTAAATGTAAGAAGTGAAATATCGAAATCAAATACAAAACGTTACATGATTATATTATATCCGATGTACTAAAAGAATCATTCTATGACTCTACTTCAAAAATAAACTAAAAACTTTAAAATCGTTCAAACTAACAATTTTAACAACCTCGAATTTGGTGTTTCTACCGAATAAGGTACTCTTATTGGGTAGATCTACTGAATAAGAGAAGCTTTTGTCCTATAATGGTAGATCTACCGGAAAAAAACCTACCGAATAAGGCCTGACATACGTAAAACCTGCTCTTGTATTAGATAAAAAATAAACCATCAAAAAAAAAAGAACGAAACAAAATCAAAAAATATATTAAAAATAAAAGTTAGAAAAACCTGATCAACGTCTTTAAATATCAGATCTTCCCATCATTTCTCTTCCTCTTAAAAGAATAAAATTATAAGAATTAATTAATCAAAAAAAAACATAAACATTAAAATGCATTCAAGCAACAATATTCCATTAACAAAAAACCCTAGTAATACTGAGTTATCATCAGTTAGTTTGATGTAAATTATTAGTAGGTTTCATAGAACAACTTCATAAAAACTTTGATAAAACTAAAAACAAGACATGAAATAAAACAGCAACATCTAATCAGACTATTCATAATCTCTAAAAATTGGATTACCGAATTGATCATATTGCAACACCATACCCCAATTATTGTTATTATTGTTGAAACCATCACCAACAACATGCAAAGGACTAGCAATATTCTCATTACGGTTCATTAGACCAATGTTAACTGCATTAACAGAAGGACCCATTGAAGGATTTGAACTTATGCTATAGTCGTATCCATTTTGTGATTGCTGTGGTTGTGGATAATATACAGATGATGATGAAGACGGACTTTCTTCTCTGTTAGGGGTTGTTTGATCCGAAGATGATGTGTGATATGATAGTACTTCTGAATTCATTGGATAATTCAAACTTCTTGTTTGATTGCTTGAAGATGGGTACTCTAGATTAGAATTTCCATTCGATTGACTAGAGCTTGAAAGATCTTGGTAGCTCAAAAGACTTGATTGCAGCTGTTGTTGCTGTTGTTGTTCATTGACATAGTATAAAGTTGATTGAATGAGTGGCTGTTGGAAAAATGGTGGATATGTTGATGACTCTAGGTTGAATTGTGGGGGTTGTTTATATTGGTTGAAGTAGCGAGGTTGGGAAGGATCTATGTAGTGTTCTTGAGATTGTTGCTGTGATTGTTGTTGTAATTGAATTTGGGATGGGAATGGTAGTGGTGATGTTTCAATACTTGTAGGATCAACTATGTATTTCGATAAAACTTTAGCTAGTGCTTCTTTCAGATGATCCCAATATATGACTTTGACATCTTTTTCAATTCTTCTTGGTTTAGGATTTGAGAAATTCATAATTAAGTCAAATAGTTCTGCATATTCATTTTTGGATTTTGAAACTGTTAAAGGTTTGATACTTTGTAGGTTTCTTCTAATTCTGTTCTTTTCTTCAACTGGAAATTTTGAGTTAACTAAATGCTCCAATAATGAAATTAACTCAACAGATGTTAAATAGAATCTACCAGTTTTTTTCCAATAAATACAACTCAGGACAGGGGATCCAACAACATAATCTTCTTGGTTAATTGGCTTAAATTGTAGGCTTAAATGACTGTAATCTTGAACACACTTAATAGAAACTAATCTTCTTGAACCTGTTTGTTCAGTTTCAGTCCAGTTTTCAGTCATTGAGAAGATGTCACCGACGAAATCTATTGTAACTGGAACGTTCATTAGCATTTGATGAGTTGGAAGATTTAAGATTGAAGCTCTCACTAATCTTGGTTGATGTTGTTTTACGGTTGGATATGAAGTATTTTCACCCTCACTGAAGGAGTTGCTTCTCCATTTATTATTCATTATCAGTCAATAAATTAAGTTGGAAGATATGTAGCACAAAAAGTAAAAAAAAAACACACACAAATAATTCCTAAAATTCTAGATAAAGAGCTTAGTGATCTGGATGGTCTTAGTGTGGGACCTTGAAACGTGAAGTTATGCTCTTGTACTTCTTTAAAATTGATAATTGATGTGATTCTCTAAAGATTTATCGATTAATGTCTCAGTAATGCTAATAAATAAAACAGACAAACTGAAACCAATGGATATACTGATTCTGAAGTAAAGTCAATGAATCAACTAAATGTTTGAAAATATCAATCAATGGAATTTGATGTGGGGGAAATGCTCAATAAATTAACCTAAGAGTAATTTATAATGTTTTTGAAATAATTCCGCAACAGTAACTTTTAATGTAGATTGTAAGCTAGTTATATACTAATCGAATGCGCAACGTTGCAACTGATTGAACAATATAGAGTTTTCTTTCCCTTAAGTATATGTATGGTCTATTAATGGGCCAAGTAAGGATGTCTCTAGAATGTAAATATAATAATAAAACTGTGTCTTTGATATAGAGTGCCGGTCAGAAAATCCAAAGTGTAAGTATAACTCAGTATAAATCTCTTGATGATTTGAGTTGTAGATTGAAAAACGCCCAACCATACTTTCAATAAGTGGATTCTTCATTCGTTTTATACAAAAAATAGTCTTCTAGAAATTTTGTTTACGGAGTTTGGTTTAGAGTAAAAAATTAGTTAGTATGCACGAATGATTTAATTAATTGTTTGTTCGATATATGTGATGTAATGCATTGCTCATGTTCAATAGAATACGCGGTGCAGCGCGCGCAGATTTTTTTAATATTAATCCATAAATTGACGCATACTATGCAACCTTCAGTATACCTTGCATAATGTACATCTTGCCGGCTCGGATAGATGCATCACTATTATTTTAAAAAGTTTAAATTAAGGTGGTTCACTTTGAGGTTTATTATAGGATATAGTTGTATTACGTGTATATCATATAACTAGCACTTTTGATCTTTGGACTTGGTATAAGCATAATATTCTATATTAGAAAAAGTTTAAAGTTTAAACATGCCATAAATTTTCGGATGATCTTAAAACTTCTAGTGTTTCACCAATCAGTATTGTTATTCTATTTTAAAGTCATTCAGATTTTTGAGAAATTTATAAAATAGTACATTGAAATAGTACTAGACCTTGAAGTTTGGTCTATAAAAATAGAAATGAAGTAGAAGAGTCAATAAATCTCATCAGTCACAAGTATATAACTCGAAAGGGAATAACTGCGCTGGATAGACAGGTTTTACTGTTAATGAGTTCCAACCCACCCAATCAAAAGAGTGAGTGCATTCATATTATTTATCAGTCTCAACTTGTTAGGTTTCATTTCGAACTTAGTACGTATAAAACTTTCAACATTTCAAATAGGCAATTATCAAGATAATAAATACACGCTCATGATTCATACAATTGACTACTATCTTTGAGAGATAACTCTTTTCAAGTCAAAAAAGGACATATTTGTAATTTACAAAAACTACACTTTTTTTCTAGCAACCGGTGCAAGGTGGTTAGCCAGCGAGGAGCCGAGCTAGCTGTTTGGACGTTGTGTGGTATACTCCGGCTCATTTAAAATTATGTACTGACTGATATTTTTTAAAACGTAAATGGCAAATTCAACAAGAAAGAAAGTATCAAAATGGGTATATATTATATTTTTGATTACTTTATCTGAGTGTTTATTAGTGATCAGATTTTATGTAATAGAGATAGAATCGACTGAACTTGAATTTGTTATAAATATCGAAATATATGACCCTGTCACAGATACAAGTAGGTTTCTGCGGCATAAGGGGTTACAAATTGTACAGAAGTCGGGGTCTTTTCATGCCTCACATGGTGAAGCTTAAATGTTGTAGTTGTGCCATGAGTTCTGGTTCATAACTCCTGATTCATGAGCCAGTTATTAAATTTAGAAGATATAAAATATATCACAATACCACATAATATGTGAATGTAAAAATTCATATAGTTGGTTATACCAGTTGTTTAAATTTTGGATAAGCTTGACTAAAATAGTGTGGTATACTCACTTCGAGATCAAGAGATTTAAATACTGCTTGTCAAAAAGAGTACGATTCTGAAGAAAGTTTATTCAGTGTAACGAAGTAATAGGGTTCCTTGAGTGACACAAAACTGAATAGAGTTTTGTTTGAATATATAGGCATTTCGTCAGTTTATCGTAGATGTTCCTATAGTATATACTAGCTTAATCAGTTTAAGTCATTGCCTATGGGGCCATCATTAGATATATATAGTGTACTATGTAGTATATAGTGTGGGTCGTTTAAAATAAACGAAGATCTTCTCATAACTGCCTAGCTGCAACTCAGAAAAAAGCAGGTAAATTAGACGAGAGCGCGGCTCCACTCCGTGAGAAATTTATAGGCTTAAGCATGTGAATCTACATGGAAAAATGCTTGTAAAACTAAATCAATATTCCTTTTGTCTCAAAAATGTTTTTCGTTCGATGGCCATCAATTGGATATATAAATATAAACAAGTATACATATATTTACTTAATAAGGGTCTTTAAATATAAGATATAGTTCTTGACCAGAGTCAACAAAAACATTTGATGCTGATACCGAGTTTTTGCTTATTTTAATCCGTCTAAAATCTGGAGAATTTTGTACACAAAACTTGGTTTACCACAAAAACTATTGATGTTCAAATTACCAATCAGCTCAAATCATATGGTTTGGAAGACCTTTGATTTCAAGATCGCTTTCACTGCCTTCACCTAGTGTTTCTGATATATTATCAAGTCAAAGAACTGTTCAATTCCAAAAACACGAAGAAGGGCATATTCGGTAAACCACATGAACTCTACTGACGATTCAACACAGCTTTTAGATTAATTAGCCATGAGAAATATATTCCAGTCCTTCAATTACATCTTACTCGGAACCATAAGCAACATTGTGGTACCAAAGTTATTGAATTACCAAAGTTAACAAAACTCATCACCATTTCTAATATTGTGTGGATATATCTGGTACAAAAAAATGGGGGAGTTTACTATAATTGATTATGACGACAAAGAAACGTCTTGAATCACTCTCTTATTATCACACAAGACACAGAGGTAAACCGTAATGTTCACGTTAGGACTTAGATAAAGATCTATATAGATAAATATTTCAAGGACTCACTACAAGCACTGAATGACATATAGCCCATTATTGATCGTGACTATATTAAAATGTAGCTTTCCAGTTGTTCACTCATAGATATATATATATAGCTCTATATATAGCTTGTTGTAAGAACTGTACCGGGAGGCGGGCCGCGTAATTTGTGCATTGAATCTGATTGCATGCATGTATTGATGACAATTTTTTACAGTTCTGAACTTTCACACCAAAGTGAGTCTATAAATATAGAAATTTGACATAATGAAGGGATCAAAAGGATAGATTCTAGAACATGGTATCATTACGTATGTTAGTCAACAGAGGAGGCTAAATTGATAAGCTATATATAACTGTTTAGGGCTATCGCTTTCACTATACAATATTACATGTTATATAGGGATCGCAATTTGTAAGTCATGTAAATGCTCTTTGTTCAAGTCCACGTTTAATGAACGTTTATAGAATCGAAGCGCTAATATCAAAAAGAAAATAATTGAGTGAAATGCCAATCGTCTTGGTAATATGTATCATGTTTTTGATTACTAAATATCTTTATCACTTGATTACTACCAAAATATAAAGCTAGATGACAAATAATTGGATCCAATACAAGTATTAGCTAGCGATACTTTCGTAAAAGCAGGTTAAGATCTAATGTAACGGTTGAGATTTGAGTAGTAGAGTCGGCTGTTTTTGTTAATTACTTTTTTACCGTAATTATATGCTAAAGGTAATATCATTGTACTATAATTTGGATATTTTAATTGATTTCTATGAATTTGACTAATCTTTAGTATTTTCCAGCAACTTATATTCAGGCGTACCTGTAACATATATACCAATCATTTTTGTATGAACGATACTGAGTGTGACTAAATGTCATTGATGAACTGTAGGAGAATACTAGATAGTAATAGTATCTAGCTTATATTCTCAACGTTCACAGAAAACCAACTGGACTCATGACGATTATGCCGACCAAATTATATTATACGCTTATAAGAGCCATATGGGACATCACCCCAGCGTTAATAGGAATTGATGGATGTACAGTGTAATGACTGAAGCATGGTGAGCCTCATATAAATGGTCAATATCCGTGGTATTCGCCACTACATACATAGTACATGCGTTATCATTTTTGACTGGACAACTTATTTAACTATAATAGAGCTGATCATAGTCTGAATTATCATATTCAGCAGCAATTAACCGGTCTGTATGTACACGAGAAGGCTAATAATCCCGATTGATGGACTGTAACTTGAAAAAAAAAAAAAATTAGTTTGACTTTAAAACGTATGATTAATAAAATGTAAAAAAATGATTGATTTGTAAAAGAAACAGAGAAATTGAGTAATAGATAATAACTTCTTTCAAATAAGCAGCTTAGGATAAATCCGTAAAACCAAGATATATTACAAACAAGCTACCCAACAGACGATGTGATATGCGGTCTAATACTACAGTTTCACCTGTTAGATTTTCCGTAGTCTTCTGACTTAAATCTGTTGTTCCTCTAAGCTATTTTCTCCAGTATTTTTTTTCCAAAAATGATATTTTTCAATCTATCTATCTCTTTATATATTGAGCAATGAAGAAAGAATCGATTATATGTATATATAGCCTTCGTTCAAAGATCTCCAGCAAGACGTCTTTCGACAGTCAACCAAGTCTTTTCAAGTTCTAGACAGTAGGCTAAACTTTGATGAGTTTCAATTGTCAGATTGACACATAATATTTTGACTCAATCTCCAATAGATAACTGTCAACAACCGACAAATTGATTGCTTATAGAGATTCCATAATCTACAGGCATTACATTTAAAAAAAATATATATATATATATATATATATATATATATATTGCTACTAATAATTTGCACAGAGTTACAACTTATAAAGTTTACAATTCATATATTGTCGTACCACTTAGATATATAGGAAAACTTAATTATAAAACTTGGAAGCTTATATAAGAGCTGGTCACGGCTATAGCGCTGACAGTTTGCTGCATGAACCGTAAAATTCTTTTTTTTTTCGATGGAGATAAAAAAAAAATTATATTACGATATTATATATATATATATGGTCAACTTTAAACTTTCAAACACACTTCTTTTTCTGCAGAAGATCAGGATTCATAAATCAGATTATTTGATAGTAGTATAGTAAAATCAAAAAGAAATGATCTGAAATTGATGTAACTTAAACAATAATGTAAATAGGTAATTCATCCTTTTTATAATACACAATTCGAAAAAAGAAACGATTCACTAATTGAACTGTTGAATTAGTGTTAAAATCACTTGGTTAAAATGTGTAATTAGGAATTCTGAAATCTGGAATGATAAATCTCTAAAATAAAGTTTTGTTTCGTAAAATATTAACTCAAATTCCGAATTATCTATCAGTACCAACCAACGTTAATAACATGCATACAATTCAAACTTATTTTAGCCATATGAATTCTAAATCCTGATTCCTGATTGAAGATAATCAATGATCATTAAGAAACCATATTTTAATCTCTAATATACAAACTTTTACATTTCTCATAAATTGTTGATAATAATATAGCATCAAATTTAGTCCACTTGTAATCAAAAAAATTAATTTTTGCTTGCTCTATATAAAAAATATTTGATAAGGTATTTCCGCTAGAGTTCATGAATGGTACGCACCACATTTTTATAAGTACTGCATACTCATGCATATCTTGTCACGTGATCTAAAGAATTATGAGCCCGTGGTAGACTTTTTGAACAGGGTGACTCTTTTTTCTTCAACTGATTGAATGCAGGCTGATGCACAAGCTATTCTTGAGTCTCGACCATATATTAAAGCTCACGGTGAGATGAGACCAATTGCCAAACGTCTCTATATTTGGGCTTCACAAAATTAAGTTGATATTGAATTAAATTTACAAATAAGCAGGGTGCAAAAAGTACTTCAATTATACAAATTACAGGAAGTTCCATATTGTCAAGAGCCCGGAATCAGCAGGAGTCATGACTCACAACCAATATATGTATCTAAAATCAGGGTGAATCATTTCTCCATCAAATTTATGTACTTTTGAAAAAGCATCACCTCAAATATTAATTATAAGAAAAATATTGTGAAGGCTTGGATCACTTTATGCTTTATGATCACTAGTATTGAGCAATCTTCAACTTGCACACAAAGCAAGAACGAACCACAATCTTACTAGCAACACTCCATTATCCACCAGATTCAATTATGAACTTCTTCTCTTTCTTTTATTGTTTACAACTGGAGGAGTTCCATCAACACTTTCTTCTTCTTCATCTGATTTTTTTTGTAAATGTCTAACGAATGTATGTGAGCTCAAACTGAAAATTCTATCATCGTCAGTAAAAACCAATTTTTTCTTCAGATTGGCATTATTGTTACTATTTGCTGTACCTGACTTAGATTCAAACCCGCGTACTATATTACTGTTATTAGATTCACTTAAGTAACTTGTTTCCTTTTGAAATATCTCCTCCTCTATTTGGGTAATATCCCTATCAAGATGCTTCTTTTTCAAAATGGCTTGCTGTAGCTGTTTTTTAAGCTTCTCATACTCTTTCAACTGGTCACTCATCTCTTAAAATACACTAAAAAAGTCCACTCAATTTCGTTTATTTGAAAATCGTTAAAAGAAAAACAAAAATATCGACTTTTGATTTTTTCGATTACATAATAATTAAATTCGCGACTTTTTTTTCTTTCAACAAAAATCAAATACATAAACAAATTTGGTGAATAATCAATTTCTAGCATTTCGTGATCTATTCAGAACTCAAACCCATCAGAATGACTGAAATCAGAACAATTGTCATTGAGCACGGCTCTACTGTGACACGTGCAGGCTTTTCCTCTTCCTCTTTACCTTCTTTAGTCATCCCTTCACTTTATTCCCAAGATCCAAATGGTGATATAATAATTGGGGATGAAATAGCAGATTATCCAACCAATGAAGTCTATACTATACTGAAGGATGGTATCATATATAATTGGGAAGTGATAGAGAAACTTTGGACTTACATTTTTGATAGATTAGATGTCAATCCACAAGAATATCCTTTAACTATAGTTGAGCCAACTTGGAACACCAAAAAAAATAAAGAAAGAATAGCAGATTTAGCATTCAATACTTTCAAAGTACCAGTTATAAACATTACCAAAGCTCCAATTGCCACAAGTTATGGCTTAGGTAAATCTACAAGCTTAATTGTTGATATTGGATCTTCAACTGTTAGTATCACTCCGATTGTTGATGGTCAAATCAATTCAAAAGGTTCAATACATTCTAAATTTGCAGGTGATTTTATAAATGTACACGTTTTGAATTTTTTAAACTCACAATTCAATGTTGAAGAGTTCTATTCACAAAATCAATATCCCGAATCTTATAAAAGATTAAAAATAACTGAACTAATCACAGATTTCAAATCATCAATCCTCAGTATAAGTAATTTCCCAATTGTTGGCTCTCAAACTGAATTCCAAGTCGCTAATAAACACTATAAATTACCAAATGGTCAAATTATTGAAGTTGGTAAAGAGCAATTATTATTACCAGAGCCATTATTTCATCCATTGCAATATCCTTTGGCCAATATTGAATTGCCAAATGACTCAACTATTGGATTAATTGACTTGATTCTATCTAGTTTGAAGAAGGCAGAAGCCTCAAAGGAAGTATACGATAAATTATTGACAAATATTGTCATAACTGGTGGTGGCTCATTATTTCCAGGCTTAGAAACAAGATTATTAAATGATTTATCAAGATTTTTACCAAAATTCTCTATTCAGTCATTCACCAATCCTAGTTTTATGGAAAGAATCAACTCCAGTTGGATTGGTGCTGGTATATTAGATAGTATGAATTTATTTGAAACCGTCTTAAGTAAAGCTGAATATGAAGAAAAAGGTGAACAAATTGTTAATGAGACATTTAAATGAATTTAAAAAGAGAAGCTTTGTATACTAAGAATCATAATCATGTATTATTACCTTACATTGTAAAATTTTTTTACTTATTTTCTTCCTTAATATATATGTCATCAAATTAAATCATATACAAGTGTTACTACCAATGACCAGCTTGGTCTTCACCTGAACTTTTCCAATCCCCAGCCAATCCCAATTTTTGTCTTTTATTCATTTCATTTTGATCTTCATCTTGACTACTTTTGGTATTCAAAACACCATTAGATAGAATCTTTTGACCCCATTCACTTGCTGCCTTTTCACCGGTTTCATCCCTGCATTGTTTTAAGAATGGGATCAGAGAAGTACCACCAGTACCTTTTTGTTCCTTCTTTTCTGCGGTTTTGGAAAGACCAGATCTTAAAGTCTTTGAAGATCCTGTATTTTTAAATAATTTTGCCTGTAAGATGATATATCTAGTGACTATTTGAATATGTTTATCTCTGAATGATTTTAGCATGGCAATACATGCATCATATACCAGTGTTAATTCTTTGTTGTTTTGTTTCATAACGTAATCTCTAGTGTTTGAAACTTGAGCTAAATGTTCTAAAAATCTTCTATGAGGACCAGGCATATACTCCCTCATTGTGTTCATGAAATTATTTTTACCAGATTTACCGGAAATTGACCCATCTTTAGAGTTGCTTGGTTTATCACCAGTTGGATAATGTTCAACGTTTAACAAGATGTCTAAAGCTTGGATTAACGAAGATTGGGCATTGGATCCACCTGCTAATTTTCTATATTGTTCTTCATTACCATATCTTAAGCCATGAGGTAAGCCAGCTTCTTCCATATTGGACCAACCTGCAAAATATGGTCTGATTCTGAAATAAAAAGTATGTGGATCACACATTTCTTCCATTCTCATCAATACAGAACCTAATTCATCAATAGATTGAGCTAGATTTTTCAAAGATCTAATTACTTCATCAACATTGTTTTCACGTATTGATCTTAATGCTTCTAACCCTGTTTTTATACAATTTGCACCATCTTTTTCAAAGTAAACGGAAACTAAATAAAACCAACTTTCATCAATGGAACCGGTATATGTATTTATTGTGGAGATATTAGCCAGATCATAAACAGCATCTTCTTCAGCATCATCAATAATGGGTTTGAAATTCCATAGCACTAATCCAGCATAAGTTGCAACTGGTGGAACCTCTAATAATACACTTGCTTCTAATAATGGCTTTGATAAACATTCTGGTAATTGGTCTTTTGGAACATCGACACCCCAAACGTATGCATGAGTCAAGAAAGATAAGATGGAGTACGCTCTTCTTAATTGTCTCTTATCTCCTTTCAATCTATCAATACTCAAGACGGGTAATTTATCAACTTGTTGTCTGATCTTTTTAGTTAAGATTAAAGAAGGTAGGTTTGCACCCAGTTTTTCCCATGGTGAGTAATAATCATCAGAGAGTCTTTCTATTGGATATTCTTGAGGTAAGAAACCTGTTTTTAAGGAGACATCATAGTCTTCTGGAACTGGAAGATCCAACATTTTGATTTGATTTGTAATACACACAGACTGTAGAAGAGGAAAATTTCATTCGGTAATTCTTTTTTATTGTCATATATCGGGGGTTACCCGGCTTGCTGATAAAATTGTGTCATTTTTAAAAGTCGAAAGTCGAAAGTCGAGAGTCGAAAGTCGAGAGTCGAGAGGGTATACAAAAACGGTGTGAAATTCTCGATCATTTTATTCTTCTTCAATTGCAACACCATTGTTGATCATTTCTTGTAGAGACATATTTCTAACCATCTCCATCAATCTGTCGTCATCCATTTGTTGTTGCATTGCAGATTGATCAATAAAATCTTCCAAACTTTCAACATTACCAATCTTTGGAGGTAAAATATCATATTCATAAATCTCATTTTGATCCCAAATCTCTTTTGGAATCTTTGACATGATTCTACCTTCACCTGACAGAATAGCAAATCTTAAGAAATTTTCAGGAATGATCAAATCATCAATTTGTGGATTAAATTCCAATTCATCGTCTTTCAATATATCTAATAATGAAGAATGTAAGAAATTTCTTTCTTTTGAATCATTCCATAATATAGGAGCCCTTAGTAGATAAGCTTCTGTTGATAATTCAGTCTCTGGCCCAACTTCGAAAACTGAATAATTTTTTACTGGAATATCATTAGCTAATCCAATAGCCTCTAAAAGTTTATACCCCATATAAGGATGTTCAATAAATGCTTTCTTTAACGATAGTTTTGCTTGATCTGTTCTATTTAATCTTAAATGAGCTAGAACTGTCGAATATGCTAAACCTGGAGTAAACCACTTTTTATAAGTTTTAACCAATGGACTCTCAACAAAGTCAATTAGATATTGATAACTTTGACTTAAAATTGCATAAAAATCGATGAAGTATCTGACACCTAAAGGATCTTGATCTGGCGATAATGATAACAACATTTTAGAATAGGTTAGTGCTGTGAAATATGTACCTTTTTTCGTCAAAACTTCAATATATCTGAATAGTGTTAAGTAAAATTGACGATTCAAGTAGTAATTATATGGTAATCTTGTTAATCCGTTGAAAACTTCAAAATTCTGTTTGAAACTCCTATCAAATGCAAATAAGGCTCTTTCAATCAAACCATTACTGTTAGATTTATCACCTTGTCTGATGAAAATCAATGCAACTTGTAAAATAGTTTCAACATGATATGGGTATCTTGCTAACAAATTCATCAAATTTTCATGATTTGGTGTAACAACAACAGAGTTATAAAATTGTGAATTTGGGATTTTAGCACCTGTTCTTTCGAATTTGAAGAATTTGATCCCTTTGTTCAATAACTGTTTGATATCATCACGAATTACATCTTCCCAATCTTCAGATTCTTGTAATTTATCAGAGACTAACTCCCCTATAGTTAATTCTCTCATTGACATATCTTTAGTTTGTGTTGGAATCCAATCATCTCTAACCTTGGTTAATATTAATTTCCTTGTTGTACCTGGAATACCTCTTCTATCTCTACCACCCCAACCTCTAACAACTCTTGCCATTCTTTTGATTTGTTGTAACTGTTCAGGTGGAATAGATGTAGAGGTTGTAGATTCAGCATCCAGAATAGCTTCTTGAGATAGTTTACCAAATAACTTTTTGAATTCATTATCTGGATCAAGATCCTTTATATCAACTTTCAATAACTGTGATGCATTAACTTGCTTTGGAGCTGTGAAGTATTTGAAAGCTGGATCGATTGTTGGATGTGTCACATTAATTTCTATTTTATTTTCATATTCTTCGGTTGTGGTATCAATTGGTTTATTTTCCTTGACAGCTAATTCTGCTAACAGTCTATCTAATTCATTATCACTGGTAGTGTCTGGTTCAGCTCTTTTGGTTGGCTTTTTACCCTTTTTGTTACTCTTTTTAGATCTCAGAAGAGATTTCAGTGGTTTCTTTTCTTGTACCAGGTCATTTTCTTTTTGTTCCTCTTCTTCTTTTTGTTCCTCTTCTTCTTCTTCTTCTTCTTCTTCTTCGTTATCTTCATCACCCATTAGTGCAAACAAATTATTATTTTTCTTAACATGCTGATACACCTCGTCATCAGCCTTTTCTCTCACTTCCAATTCACTTTCTCTTTGTCTTTCTAGTCTTCTCAACGCTCTGGAACTCATTTCTACCCCCTAATTCGACCTGTAAACTGAGTAACGAATAGGCATTCAATTAATACCCATTGATTTAATTTCCAGCTTTTCGATGAATTCTCCCATCGCTCCAAATGTTTCGACAATTCGCGAATCAGCATAGTCAATTATTCACAATCGATCACTACTAACATTGAAAGCTGATAAGATCAAAAACTCAACCAAATGGGTAAAATTTCTCGTGCTTACGGTTGGGACGACAATGGAACTCAATCATTTGTCACCATTAATCCACTAGGTGATGAGGTGTCGCTGTACAAAGTTCAGCAGGGAAATACAGATGAAGATATCCATAAATCAAGTACAAGAAAAGGCTTTAATAACGTATCATGTGTTGCTCATTCTCCTGTTGTTCCCGGCTTGGTGGCAGCTGGTCAAGATGATGGTCTTATCAAAGTTTTTGATATCAACCAATCTCTTAGCTCCACCTTGGAGATACGATCACAATCTGGTCTTGCTGAACATGGTGCTTTATCTAACATCATATCTTTTAATACTCAAGGTTTATTGGCAACTGGTTTAGGAAAACCGAGGAAGTCAGATAATCAACAGAACAGCTTACTTGTTTACAATATCAATCATTATTCAAAGACTTCCAATCAAGAATTACAACAACCAACATTTTCTTACATCAACAATGAAAACATTTATTCAGCAGTCTTCCGTAATGAAACCAACATATTAGTCGGTAGTTCAAGATTTATTAGAGATATTGATATCAGAGTATCATCTCCTGTGTTTCAAGTCACTTCTAAAACTATTCATGGCGTAACACAGGATCCACATAATCAATTCAATTTTGCAGCTTTTAGTGAAGATGGCACATTATCAATATTCGATAGAAGAAAACTAAATAATGGTAATTCAGAAGCTTGCTTATCATTTAATAAACTACTGGGAGATACAACAAGAAAAAACAATTATTATTGTTTCAGATATAATCCGATAAGAAGAGGTGAATTTGGTACTTCACATGCTGGTGAATTAATTAGAAGATGGCAAATTGGATCAGTTCCAAACCCCAAATTTGATTCATTATTCGTCTCTAGAGTCTTCGATTCAAAAACTAAATATGATCGTGTTATTTCATTCGAATATTCTGAAGATCCAAACGGTAATATGAATCTGATATGTATGAGACAATCTGGATCTGTTTTCATGATGCCATTAGTTGAAAGCGAGAGAAATCTTGGGTTTAATTCATTCAATGATTTTATAGTGACGGGTAGTAGAGGTGTATGGGTTGAAACTGTTGATGAAAAAATTGAAAAAATTGAGAATGTTATTCCTAAAAGATACGAAGAAGAGGAAAATGATATTGATTTTTTCAATCAATTTAGTAGAGATGCTACACAAGATGAGGATGATGAAGATGGTGATGATCTACTGGATGATGAAGATGAAATTGATAAACAAGCAGGGTTTTATAATACTTTAGAAGTTCTAGAGAATGATATCAGTGTAAAAATGAGAAAAAGAGCATATTTAGGATATGGTACCAGCTGTTTGAAAAATCTTGAAATTATAGACAGTCTGAAGAGCGCTAATAATAACTTATTTTTAAGAAGTACATGGAAATGGTTAGAAATTGCACATAATTCATCAACTAGTGGCTTAATGAATTCAAAAGAATTAGATCTATCATTTGAAGGTGTGCTAGGTATTTGGGAGGGTGCTCACTCTTTACAAACTCAAGATAGATTTAGCTCAGATTTGAAGGAAGATTTCTTTAAAAAACAAATCTTAGATATCTTATCATCAAGAAGATCTAAGGCAATTCCAATTGTGAAAAGTAACAAGGAACCTCAAAGAAAATTATGTATGATCCTTGCTGGATTTTATTTCAACACCGAAGAATTAGAACAAATTTATAAAAGATTAATGGAAAATAACCAACATACCAAAGCTGCGGGTTGGGCAGTTTTTATTGGTGATATTAAAAGAGCTGTTAAAATTTTGAGTTCATCAAAGAGTAATAAATTGAAATTGATAGCAACTGCAATTTCCGGTTATTTAGTTCAAAAACACACATCAGAAGATAATGTTTGGAAAGATCAATGTCGTCAAATGTCATTAGAATTAACAGATCCTTATTTAAAAGCAATATTCGCCTTCATTGCAGATAACGATTGGTGGGCGGTTCTTCAAGAATCTTCATTACCATTAAGAGAAAGAATTGGAGTTGCATTACGTTGTTTATCAGATACAGAATTAACTAAATTTTTTGAAAGTGTTGGAGACAGATATATCAAAAGAGGTGAATTAGAAGGGTTAATTCTTACAGGAATCACTTCAAGAGGTATTGATTTGCTACAAAGTTTTGTTGATAGAACTTCTGATGTTCAAACAGCTGCAATCATCGCAAGTTTTGCCTGTCCAAGATATTTTAAAGATGAAAGAGCAGATAGTTGGATTCATGCATATAGAACATTGTTGAATTCTTGGGGAATGTTCAGCTTAAGAGCAAAATTTGATGTTGAAAGAGCAAAACTATCAAGAACAAGTACTGGTAAATTAACCTTGAAACCAATTGGACCGCAAATTATGATTCAATGTGCAAGATGTAATAAAAACATATCTAAACAAATAGAAACAACTCCATTATCTAAAATGAAAAGGACTAATAATTTCACACAATACTTTAAAGAAACAGTGATATCATCATGTCCTCATTGTGGAACTCCATTTCCCAAATGTGCTATTTGTTTATTACCTTTAGGAAACCCATTACCTAGAGACTCACCAATTCATGATCCAGAGACATTGAGACGTGAACAATTCAAACAATGGCCTAGTTTCTGCTTGAGCTGTAATCATGGTATGCATGCCGGGCATGCAGAAGACTGGTTCTTACAAAGTAATCATTGTCCTGTTCCAGGATGTAATTGTCGTTGTAATAATAGACAGATGTGATATATAAACTAAATAACTACATAAATAGTACACCAAAATTAATGATTCGAAATAGAGTAAATAGGTTAGTGTAAAGTTTCATTACGGCAAGGCTCCAGAGTAGAATCCACAAATGATTAGAGCTTCAGAGTCCAGCAACTGTTACTGAACCCCAAATGAGGCAAAAATCGCGGGTTTGTTTATTTTTTTGAACGAAAATTTCATTTGTAAAAGTTATAAATATTAAATATTAAAACAAATTTTGACCCTCAAAAGTATTCTAGTACCCATATTAACGGAGAATTAGGATATCGTTTCCAGAATCACTGACTTAGAGTTACACAGATCAGATTTTTCATCCACTGCACCTCACTTCCACCGCTTCAAACCGTTGATTTCATATTCTGATCCCACACTTTTGTGTCTGATCTATTTTTTAACCAACTTTTTATTGATTTCTCATATTCTTTCCTGATTCATTTTCTTTGACTTGATAATAAAGTGGATTGATTTATCATATTTCTTCAGGCTCAAAAGATCTTGCTACTTAATAGTTATTCACACCTTAATTTGTATCATTTTGGTTTCATAATAACAGATCATGTCGGAACAAGTTGCTGAAGAGATCCAAAAAAAGATTCTTAGAGAAAGAAACATCATTGTTGGTGCTTCCAACATGAAGAAAAAGACTGATAACGCTATGGTCATTCAAAAGTGTAATAGCAACATCCAAGAAGCTCAACAGAATATTGATTACTTAAATGAAAGATTGAATCAATTAAGATTCCAAGATCAAACACAAAAAAATCATCATACTGGAGCTTCTCTGAACACCACCGAGACCATCAATAACAGGGCCACCTCACCACCAACGAAAGTGAATGAATCATATTCAAGATTAGATTTAGTGAAATATGATTGTCCTTCGTTAGGTCAAAGAATTCAATATATGATCAATCAACTAAACACGAAATTGAAAGTTGAACAGAAATATTATGAAGCCAACGAAAAACTTTCCAAAATTTACCAAATGGATGGTGATAAAAGAATTAGTTCTGTTGCTGAAGATGGTAGAATTCAATCAAATCATAAAATCCAACTATTAAAAAAATCTTTGAAAAGATATGAAGATATTAATATAAGTCTGGACCAAGTTGCTCAAAATGATGATGAAACTGAAAGATTCAGAAGAAAACCTTTAGCCGGATCTCTTACTATTGGTGTCAATTCAATTAGAGATGTTGATCATATTGAATCTCCTCTATTTTCAAGAAAAACAGAATCTTATATTTCAATTAAAATTGATGATGAAGAAAAGGCTAAATCTAAACTTAGTCGTAGTGACAAGTTCAATGAAGAGTTTACTATCCATGTGGAAAAAGGTAATGAATTAGAAGTTACTGTTTATGATAAAATTTCAGGTTCATTTGTTCCTGTTGCAATGGCTTGGTTTTTAATATCTGATATTGCTGAAGAAATTAGAAAGAAGAAAGTTGGTCAATCCGGTATTGGCTGGGTTAGTGCAGCAAAGATTCAAAATAGTGGTACTAATGTCCCACACCCTAATACCGTTGATAACTTTACCTTAAATCAAAAAGAAGATCCTTTATTAAATTCAAAGGATCCAATAAGAACAAGTTCGTGGTATATTTTAGAACCTGCTGGTCAAATTTTGCTAACTTTAGGCTTCACTAAATCAACTGCTCCAAACAAAAAGACTCTATTAGGTGGGTTACATCGTCATGGTGCTATTAGAAAAAGAGATGAAGAAATCTTTGAACAGCATGGTCACCAGTTTATTCAAAAACAATTCTATTCAATTATGCGTTGCGCATTATGTGGAGACTTCTTAAGGTATAATGGTTATCAATGTCAAGACTGTAAATTCCTATGCCATAAGAAGTGTTATGAAAAAGTTATAACCAAATGTATTTCCAAATCTTCAACTGATATTGATCCTGACGAATTGAAGATTAATCATAAGATTCCTCATAGATTTGAACCTGTTTCCAATAAAGGTACTAATTGGTGTTGCCACTGCGGTTATATTTTACCATGGGGTAGAAAAAATGTTTTAAAGTGTCAAGAATGTGATGCTATGTGTCATAATTCATGTTCTCATCTAGTCCCAGATTTTTGTGGTATGTCAATGGAAACTGCTAATGAAATTTTGAAAACTATCAAATCAACTGAAGTTAATAGAAAGAAACAAACATTAGAATATAATAGAAAATCCCCAGGATCATCATCAACACTGGTTGAATCAGCAAGATCCAAAGAGCTTCCAAAATCACCTATTAAGAATATTTCACCTGATTTAATCATTCCACCTGTTCAGTCTTCATTATCTGAACCTTTATTTGAAGAGCAATTTGAAGATGATTTACCAACTCAAGCATTACACCAACAACAAACTCCAATCCAAACTGCAAATGGCGGTCTTCAAAGAAGACCACCGCCTTCATCATCAGAAGTTAGTAATAATTATTCAAACGATTTCCCAATCTCCAATCTGGATCCAAAAAGACAACAAGAATTTCAATTGCAAGAGTCAATTATAGATCAAAAAAGACAAGTTGAAGAAAATCGTTTGTTACAAGAACGTCAATATGCTGAAGAAAGAAGAAATCAAATCATGGAAGAGAAGAATCGTCGTGAAGAAAAACAACTTCAACAACAACAGCAACGAGTTGATAATGAATATTATAATACCCAACC
Organism: Phaffomyces antillensis; assembly: GCA_003707195.2. Classification (NCBI taxonomy): domain Eukaryota; kingdom Fungi; phylum Ascomycota; class Saccharomycetes; order Phaffomycetales; family Phaffomycetaceae; genus Phaffomyces; species Phaffomyces antillensis. Next base: position 143,341 of record PPNI02000006.1, read on the forward strand.
ATTACCATCAATTCCAATTGAAGCTGAAGAATATATGGCAAATGATACGTCATTCCAACACGATTTGGAAGAAGAAAATAACACCAATTTAAGTGCTTCCCAACCAAGACAACCCCTTGATGTAATTCAACAAGAACAAATTCAAATATCTCAAGAAGTATCACCTTTAAAGAAGAAAGCATCAGCAAGTATTGCAACTTCACATCAATCTCATAAACGTCGTCCGAAAGTTGGTCTTGATGATTTCAATTTTATTGCAGTTTTAGGTAGAGGTAATTTTGGTAAAGTTATGTTAGGTAGATCTCATCGTACCAAACAATTATGTGCAGTTAAAATCTTGAAGAAAGATATGATTATTGAAAATGGTGAAATCCAATCAATGTTGGCAGAAAAGAAAGTGTTTTTAATTGCTAATAGAGAACAACATCCATTTTTAACTCATTTACATTGCTCTTTCCAAACAGCTAATAGAATATATTTTGTTATGGAATACGTTTCAGGTGGTGATTTGATGTGGCATGTTCAACAAGGTAATTTCTCACTGAGAAGAGCTAAATTTTATGCAGCTGAAGTCTTGTTGGCATTAAAATACTTACATGAAAATGGTATTGTTTATCGTGATTTAAAATTAGATAATATCATGTTAAGTACTGAAGGTCATATTAAATTAGCAGATTATGGCTTATGTAAACCAGATATTTGGTATGGTAAAACTACAAATACATTCTGTGGTACACCAGAATTCATGGCACCAGAAATTTTGAAAGAGCAAAATTATACAAGAGCAGTTGATTGGTGGGCATTTGGAGTTTTAGTTTATCAAATGCTGTTGGGTAAATCACCATTTAGAGGTGATGATGAGGATGAAGTTTTCAATGCTATTTTAACAGATGAACCTTTATTCCCAATTCAAATGGCCAGTGAAGCAGTTGGACTTTTAGAATCATTATTAGAAAAAAATCCTCAAGCTAGATTAGGATCTGGACCAAGAGATGCTGAAGAAATTATGGAACATCCTTATTTCAGTAATATCAATTTTGATGAAATTTTAGCGTTAGAAGTTCCACCACCATACATTCCAGAAGTTAAATCAGAAGAAGATGTTTCATTTTTTGATAGAGATTTTACTACTGAAGTTCCAAGATTAACACCAGTCAATTCAGTTTTAGATTCTTCAACTCAAGCCCAATTTAGAGGATTTAGTTATGTTAATGAACTTTCTGGGTTATAAAATTTTCTTTTTGTCTCATTTTTGAAGAAGGCTTCATATATATAATTTTTTAGTAGTTACGTTTTAAATAATATACCGAAATTGTAATCATAAATTTTTATCGTTCAATATTTTTATACATTAATTTAGATTAAGTTAATTGCAATGGCGAAAGCACCTAATACACTAACAGCTGGATTAGCTAATAAGACGTTAGCAGCACCTGCTGAGGTTGAAGAAGCAGCGGATGATGCAGTTGCAGAAGTAGAAGAACCTGAAGTTGAAGTTGCAGTTGAAGTGGTTGAAGCTCTTGTAGCAGTGTTTGTAGTTGTAGTATCTGCAGCGGCATCGTAGTAAGCATCGTTAGTGGCATTGAAACACATAGCTGCGTATTCAGAGACTTCAAAGACAGATTCTTCAACAAATGTAATATCAGCACAAGCGTAGAAAGTTTGATTAGTTGAAGTTTCAACAGGAGTACCATCCGCACTTAAGTCGTCTTCATCATCATTTTCATAGATTAATTGGATAGTAGCATTATCACCAGCATTAATAGAAGATGGTTGATCTGGCATATAGAAACAAGTATGACCAATATGGACTTCATCAGAGACATTACCATTGTACCATTCAACGAAATCAGATTGAGCAGTTGGATTGTTATTGTATGAGATAGAAACTTTGACCTTGGTAGAGATATATTTGGCAACTAATGCAACAAATCCATTATCTAATGAGAAATTAGATCTTTGACCAACACCAGCATTAGAACCACATGGTGCAATGTTATCTTGATCAGCAGTCCAACCTCTTGTGAATGGGTACATGATTGTAACTGGACCCATGGTGTTAGAATAGGCAGAACCGTGGGTTAAACCATCTTCATCTGGTCCAACACTGGAGGCAGGTAAGGCTTTTGGAGCAGCAGATGCTAATGAGGCTAAAGCTAATAAACTAATTGAATATTTCATGTTTGTTGAATAATTTTATAAAAAAGGCTTCATTTTTTGAAAAAAGAATTGTTTGGGAAAATTCATGAATTATATATAAGAAGAGATGGAAGATTTAGTGTGACTTTAAGTTTGTTTCATTATTTTCTTAAAGTTGCATAATTGTGTCGCTTTTGGGTGAATTTTCAAGCTTTTTCATATTTTGAACACCTCGAAAACATGGTCCGAGATATGGCAAATTGCAATTGTTACTCGAGTTTATAAGCGAGTGTGATTGTTGATTAGAGAATGTTGACAGTGTTGAGCTTCTCAGGTATATTGATCCTACTTACTGATATCTGTTCTTGCGAGTATAATCACTAGTTACAAAATCGTGTAAGGGCCCTGGGGGTTCAAAATGCGTCAGATCAAATGCACTTACATCAAACTTCAGAAGCCTGCATTATTTAATTAAACTTGAACCTGGTCTCGAAGTGATAGGAATTTGGAAGTGGAACCAGATACAAGGTATCGATCAATTATGGAATAAACCATACATACTACAGGATGAATATCTATATATGTATTATATCATGAAATATTTCACTAATTGATTTCATGATTTTAAAGGATATTGGATCTTATCGGATTTACATGTGAATTAAGAGATTCACCCAAAAATTAAAATTACATATATGATGATCAATTGGGCTCTCTATAATTGGTTTAAACTTATAAGATAATACTATAATAATATAGTAGCACATAAGGAATATATGCTAGTTTGAAAAGTTTTCAAAGTGGAACAACATAATTCAAGAAATTTCAACTAACAGATCCTTCATTGGTTGATCTACTGAATTGGGTGTTATATTCAAAAATTATTCAAAGAAGTAAAGTTTTTTGAATCCTGACTCGATTATGTAGCTAAGAGACTTTTCTGGTATACACTAGCTGTAAAAACTATATTCGTTGCAACTTATGTATTCGTAAATAACAGATACATATCACAATAATTTCTCTTGTCAAGTTGTTTGTTAAATTTGTAAAAAAAATTCTGGCTTTTAAAGATTATTTCGAGCTGGAACTTCAGAACTACATAAATGACTTACAGCCCACTTACCCAATACCACCTGTACATATAGACTTAAAATAAACTTATATTCTATTTAGTTAAATGTCATTTTCAAGAGATTGAATGGAACTTATAATTTTATAGTAAGTTTATGAGATTTTGTATGAATTTATAAAACTAAAATAAATAAACTGTCAATACAATTAATTTTGTGGGTTTCAGTGAGTCCAAGCACTACTCAGATAATCTGTATGCGATCAAACTTAAACTTAGGCCTAAAAGGTCCCCAAATCGCCATTTATCTTTTTTTTTTTTTCTCGAGATTAATTTATATTTAGTATCTATACAACTATGAACATCTCTTTTAGGACTCTAATCGTTCCGAACTTCTTTTTCTAATCTTTATTCAACTTAGCTATGGGTGTGTTGCACACTTTTTGCATCGGTTCAGTCTTGCTTTTTTTTTTTTTTTTCTCTTAGATAATTATATTGTTCATTAAATTTGTCTATACAATCTTATACTCCATCTCTTTCTGGCTTCTATTTGATACACCGTCGGGACGGCAGAATTTTTGTAGCTCATTAGTATTTCTAGCGAATTGGGTCTACATTTAGCTTAAAAGTTTTCAAAATGATGCGGTGGCTCAATGGTAGAGCTTTCGACTCCAATTGCGAACTTAGTGCGATCGAAGGGTTGCAGGTTCGATTCCTGTCCGTGTCATTTTTCTTTTTCTTACACATTCAAATCAAACATTCGCATTAATTTATTTTTTTAAATTTCAACTGAATATACCAGCCACAGCTTTGAGCTTCCCTGGATGTCACACCTACAGGTACCAATATTCTTGAATATATATGCCAATCATCGCTAAAGTATCTTATAAAGTATTAAGGTATAAATATTGACTCTCTTGACTATTGTATATTACATAATCATGACATAATTTACGATAATTTCAGCCAATAAAGTTTTCCGAAAACAAATTTACAAATTTCTGAAAAAAAAATCCAAAGAAAAAAAAAATAAAACTGGGAAATAAAATCATTTAATTCAATTAAAAGAGAACTTAATACCAATTAAACTCAATAAAATGGTAAGTTTCACTCCACTCAACTAAGATTTAACTACGGAGAGAAGACCATCATTCACCTCTGAACCATGAAATCAGTCAATTATGTGTCAATCCCTATGTTTACATCGTTTTGTTTTCCATATACATTTATCAAATACTAACAAATTTAATTAGTCAGTTTACTCTACTATTTACAACACATTCATGAAAAGAAACTCTGTTTTCGTCACCATGATCTTTGCTGGTGCATTTGTTTTCCAACCAGTTTTCGATTCAGCTATTACCGCTTGGTACGAAAACCACAACAAAGGTAAATTATGGAAAGATATTAAAGGTAAATACGTTGAAGGTGCTTCTGAAGAAGATGACGAATGAGTTATCCCTTGTGTTTATGCCTCTATGATTTATTAATTTATATATATACGTTTTGTTTACAGTGATTAGTTGTTATTATTTTTTTATTATTATATTTTATTACAATGGGGATCTATAAACTTCCTCATTTGCATTTTTTCGTTAATGAAGGAAAGAAGTATTGATGGTTGATGTTTTGGTTTAATGTCATCTCACCGATTATTTACTCTTTTAATTCATATTAGTTTGGGATTATAATCCTTTTTGTACAGAAGAAAAGAGTTGGAGAATGGAGAAGGATGAAGTTCGTTTCATATTGAAGCTAAAAAATATACGTAAATAGTTTTATTTAAGAGTGTAGACAAGTTTTTAATCTATGGACATCATCAATCAACTGAATAAACATCATATTCATTTTCATCATCATGAGATCCAAGATTATCATGATTTTGTTCATCAGTATTTTGTTCATCAGTAAGGTAAATTAATGGATAATTCGGTTCCCATGCATCACCATCTATCCAATCACCTTCATTACTTTCAACATAATTATCAGAACCAGAATGGTGATCAGAATCGTAACTGTTTTCATCGTCTTCATCATCATCTTCCCAGCCATCTTCATCTTCATTTTCGTTTTCATCATTGTCATAATCATCATCGTACTCATCATCATCTTCGTCCTCATCATCATCATTATCATCATCCTCAACTGCAAACAACATTTGATTTTGAATAATCAATCTCAGCTCAGCTGGACTTAATCCAAATCCTTCTGCAAGACCTGGATTCAGTCTAATTAAATTTTCAATACCCGAGATATCATGAGTTAAGCCTTCAGTATCAGAGTTATTATCAAATTCATCAAATTCATCAAATTGATACAAATCATCATAATCATCATTATTATTATTATCATCATTTTCTTCATCACCATCCATTAATGAAAGTTCAAACTGGTCCTGAAACAAGTTATTAAGAACTTCCCTGTCAATTCCAGTAGTATTTTGCATATTACCTATGATATTTTCAACCATTGCCCCTGTTCTAAATCCAACTGAATGTCTTGATAAAAATGGAAAAATACCACCACTTAACCATAAATTATTTAAATGTCTATACCTTTCATAATTCAATTGAGCATCATGACCATATTGAGTTGCTTTCAAACCACTTTGGCCATGAGAATTTAAATATGGTGCATTGATTTTTTTAGAATAAACTATTTTTCTCTTTTTAGTTATGATTTTAATCTGATTAGAATTTGGATAGAAATAAATCCCACCACCATCTATACAGCAGTATGCACCCAGCATATGAGACTCAATCTCATGATCATTCAAATCTGATAAAAACTTTGTACCACAACTTAAACAGATTGAATAATCAATTCTATTCTTCAATTTATGTTCAATTAATTCATATGCTTTAAATCTCATTTCATCATCATTGTCATCTCCTGTAGCAGCTGTGAAGTAATCTAAATTTAATGGTAAATCAACTAGCTTTATGACACCAGGATATGGTAATGAATAAGAGTTTCCATTCATATGAGTATTTAGTAGGAAATCTAAATTACCTATAGTTTTTGTCTTCATTATATTATTAAAAGATGGAAGATTTAACACTCTTAACATTGAATCAATATCAATATTCTTATCATCCTCAAATTTCAATTCAAAATCAGGTTTAATGACTTTCAAAAAGATCATTAAATTTCTAAGAGCTGGTATCATAATTTGTTTGATTCTTTTAAATATAGTATTGATGGACTTATTAGAAAAATTCAAATTTTGATCTTTCTCAAAACGAAGTCTTTTTAATAATGAATCATATATTATCAAATCTTCATCATCAATATCTTCATCAATTTCATCAATTATTGATTGTTCATGAACATCTGAAAATTTTTCGATATAAGCTTTGAGATACATGAAAACAAAAAATTTGAACCATTTATATGCAGTTTCTGTGAAACCATCATCTCCATAGAAAAAATCAAAAATGAAGCAATTCATAAAATCGGAACCAGATTTTCTTGATTCTAAAGCCTTTTCTGGTAATGATATATCTGGATTTCTCTCAATAAATAAGAAGAATTGTAAAAACAATCTTAAACTTTTAAATGTTTGTTCGGGAATTTGAGTTAATAATTTTAATAATGATTCAGTACCATTGATTCTTGTTGAGATTTCTGCTTGTCTGATCGAATCTGTAAAAACGGATAAAATCATGAAATTTAATTTTGAACTTGAATCATCAGTATTGAAAAACTTATAATTTTCTTCTAATAATGGACCAAGAAGTTCTTGCAATTCATGAAAATCATCTTCAGAGTCAACAATGTTAGGATCTTTATTTGAAATCAAGCGGTAAAATTTATCGTTCTTGGATGTTCCAAACTCTTCTTTTCCATTAATAATTTCATCAGGAACATTTTCAAAATTCCCAATTGATGCAATGTATGTATCATGTTTCGTTTTACACAATGGACATGAAATATTTGAAAATTTTGAATTGTTTTCAATTGAATATGTTTTCAAACATTTAAAATGAACTAAATGATTACATGAAGAACCAACTTTTAAAATATTATTTTCAGAAGTTTTTTGAATTAAGCCTTCAAAGTTCAGTGAATTTTCGATCGAATCTTCATCCCAACTTAAAAAAGCTCTTCTGAAAAATGGCTCAGTAGATGAAACATTTCTGAAAATGTTATTATTAGTGACAGAAAGTGGAGCACACAAGAAATTTGTTGAAGATCCGGGACCTTGACATAACACACATGTATTTGAATCAGTCTCAAGACCTGGAGATGCATTTTGTGGATCATTACCAATCAAAGTTTCGTTTTTATCGATGAATTCCTTTTGTTTTTTCTTCATTTTTTCCATGATCTTTCTTTGACGCTCTTTTGCTAATCTTTTCTTTTTTTCAAGTTCAGTTTCATCAAAATAAACGCCAGCATTCTTTTTCTGTTCTTTATAATTATTGACTGGATTTACACCAAAACATGCAGTTAATGATTCGATTAAATTATCAGCATCTTTGAAAATCAATAATGATAGAATATGATCTGCCTTAGTTCTGACTTGCTTGCTGAAGGCAACATTTGAAATGATACTGAATAGATGCTCAGAAATTGGAACATTTTCGAAAGATTCAATGATATGTTCTTTACCATTAATTTGTTCATCATCAATGATAACAGCATGAATCAAATGTAATAGAGCACCAATATATAATTCTTCTTCTTTCATAACAACATAATCTAATAATTTTGTAATTACTTTTGCAAATTCAAAAGTTCTCGTGAAATTACCCAGCTCTGGATATTGATCTAGTTTTTGTAACTTTGGGGTAATGACAACATCTTCCCATGATTTATTATGTTGACCTTTGACTAAGGCTTTAGATAATAAAGTCAAACTATTATTATAGTCAGTTGGCTTATTGATATTATAAAGTGGATCGACTTTTTTCAAATATTCTTGTTTTAAAACATATTTACCATCATCATTCAAACCCTTTGGAGCTTGGAAATTAGAAACTTCATTTAAAACTTCTTCAAATAATGAGGTATGGAAATTATCATCATCAGGAATCAAATCCTCCAAATCAGAGTATGGTAGAGGACCAGTGAATAGACTATAAACCAGCAGCTCTTCATAAGAATGTCTTACTTTAGCTTCAGTAGATTCAAATCTGATAAAGTCATTACGGTATACTAATAATGAATATAAAACAGTAACAAAGCTTTCAATGACTGTATGAATTTTATCTTCATAAATAGTTGAATCCAAATCAATTTTATTGTTATACCAGTCCAGTAATTCAAATCTATCAACAATATCCAAAACACAACGTGATGGATCTTCCCTTAATAAACCCAACTGAACTAAGAAATGATCCAAAGTAAACAAACTCTCATTAATCGAACAAGTGGATTTATATGCATAAATATGAGTTGAAACAATTTGACCATTACGAATCCAAAATTGAGAATCAATTTGACTTGCCATAACAATAGATCTTAATGAAAAGTCAAAAACTTTGAAGAAGTCCAATTCTTTGAAAGTCTCTTTGAACTCTTCACCTGAAGCTAAATATATCATAAAAACTTTACCCATTAATGCAACTGATGGATTGAAACAGTTACCTTTTTCAGATGATACTTTGAAGTCAAAAATTAATCTACCCTTTTCATTTTTTAAACGGAATGGAGCATCTTCTGGAAGAGAACGAATCAAATGTTTGAGAACAACGATCAAACGATCTCTTGAAACTTCTTCCATTTTGGAAATATCAGTAACATACCTAATGATTTTCAACACTGAACTCCAGATATTCAGATAAGCAATAAATTCAAAACTTTCAGTTTCAACATGAGTACCAGTTTTTCTTTTCAGACTTTCGAAACTATCAAAAATTTTCATAAAACTAAAAAATTCATCTAATGTTCTTGAATCATGATATAAATTAGTTAGAGTTGTTGACTTGTCTAAAATATATTGCAAATCAGCCAAAACTCTTCTCACTGAATTGATCTTGGCCTTTGATTTATCTTGAGATGGTTTCGGTAATTTGAATTGAACTCTATGACCATATGATAGTCTATCACCATCTCTTGATCTAACAATGAAGCTCTTTAAGATATCATTAACAGCACATAATACATGTAATAATTTATTAGAAACAATATCAGTTGAATTGGTTGGACATGTATAGAATTGAGTAGCAATTTCATTCATCATGTTCAGAAGTGGTTCTCTATCTAATAATGAAAAGTTTCTGATCAAAATTGGGTATAATTGAATAATCTGTTCTGAACCAATTTTTTTATATTTTAAATCTGATACTAAAGTTGGAACAATTAGATCAAATAGTGATTTTCTTAAACTTTTCCAATATCTAATATCGAAGAATAATAGATATTGCAAATATGTACTATGTTTCAATTGTGTAGGTTCTAATTGATCATGCTCCAAATTGGGCAAGAAGCCGCCTTCTAATAACAAACCGGAGTAAGATTTATCTGGGTTAAATGACTTAGCTTCATAGAAAAAAGGCTCATAAGCAACGTAGTTGTATTCCGAACATAAGGCGTCACAGAATGCAGTTCTTGCAATTGATTGGAATTCACCATTATGATGATTAATCGAATTTGAAATCCATCTAATTATCATTAAAATAAAATTTTGTTTGATGTATTCAGTTTTACTAGTGATTGTAGCAGTGAAATCTGTTATTATAGTATTCTCATAATTTTCAACCAAGTTTTCAAGTTTTTCATCAGTTTTAACAATACATCTACCAACTTTATCAATACTATTAGTAATTGGAATAGATTCATCAATTGTTAAATGACCAGCTATTCTAACTCCTGTTCTTGCTTCATCAAAATTATGATATTCATCATTCCAGAAGATCAAATGGTAATCTTCATCTATTTCATCTAGATAGGTATCATAACAAGTATTAAATCGTTCAGATCGGAAAATATTAATAGCTTCATCTAGCTTCTTTTGCTTGATAGCCTTTTCCAAAGTTTCTTTGACAATTGGAAGAGTCTGATTTTGGTTAGCAAAGACGCTAATGATATATTTTAATAAAGCCTTATAAATGAATTTCAAACGAAATGGCAATTCATCACTGAATTCATATTTTGAAGAAGATTTTTCTTTATCAATTTCAGTTTTACAATGTAATTCTTTCGTCCAAGCTTCAGGATCACCACAATCACAAATACCGGAGTTTGAGTCTGAGCAGATATTGGAGGCCACCTTATGGCCTCTATGGTCCTCTCTATTGAAACAATTGACACATAACACACAGGTGGCGTCAAACCCACAGTCTAGACACCTATAAATTGGTTCACCTGGCTTAAATTTATTTCCACAATTTCTACCTTTATGTGAGTGGCTTACATTTTTCTTATCTGTATAGACATACTGCTCCTCCCATTGGGTCTGCAAAGCGTCATCAGGGTTATCTGGAAATTGTTTTATTTTTGAATCAGGGAATAAATGCTTATAATCAGTAAGATCAGGCGCAGTAAGGAAGTAAAGCAACCGGAACAGTTTCGCCTCCACCACTCTCGAGGTAGAAGTTTCAATGCAGAGAACCTTCAAGAATTCGTCTATGTCCTTGTAGTCCTTCGCCATTCTTAAACAGTTTCAGCTTGTTGTTTATTTTGTTTTGTTGATGGAATTATTGATTCAATTTTCCTAATTCGCGAATTCATAGTTTGTAAGGTCTCGACTCTCTTTATATTTATTAATACATTGTAATACTTAAACTGGTTATTTTTTTTTTTACCACAAAATGTCATCCGTATCAGTCAATTATGGCCTGAAGTCAATCAAAGTGAGAGTGACCCCAGGAACTCCAACTTCAGAGATCCTGGAAAGAGGAGTTGCTCATTTCAAATTAGACCCACTTGCCACTGGCTTGTTCCACAATGATACTGAATTGTCCAATAGTATACCATTCAGATTCTTAAACCTTCCAGCTGGTGCTAAACTGAGTTTGAAACAATCCAAAACTATCAAGGAATCAGAAGTAAATGTTAAAATACTATTCATTAATTTCGACTTCCAACAAAATTCAATCATTAAGAAGTTTAGCAATCAATTGAGTATAAGAAAAGTGATCGAAACCGTTGAAGAGGAGCTGAACGTCAAGGTTCTTGATAGCAAAAGTCCAGTCAAATTCCAAAGCATAACGAAAGTCATTGAACAAGATCAGATTGATAAACTTACTTTATCTCAATTTGGGATTGAAAATAATGGTGTCATTAGAGTTAGTTTACCAAATTCACCAACTTCACAACCACTTGTTCATGAATCTAAGCTCAAGAAAGTTGAAAATATAGTTAAAAATGTTATTAAACATGAAAAAAAAGAACTTGAAGTAAATAGACATGAACCAGTTTCAGAAACCAAGCCAGAGGTTGAAGAGACCCCAAAAGTAACTCAGGAAGAGGTGAAGGAAGTGAATAGAAAAGTAAAAGAAGGTACTAATTTGATTCCAGATGAAGATATTGTAATGGAAAATAAAGAACCAAAGGAGATACCCCAACATGTTTACGTTTATAAACCAGCATCATCTTCTTTACCGGAAACCAAAACTGATGAATCAATTTATGAAGTTACTGTTTCTCAAGCTCGTCAATATCAAGCAATGCTATCTCAAAAAGCCCATGAAACCAATAAAGAAAGAAAACTTCGAGAAGCCAACAGGAAACCGATAACTAGTATTGAAGTAAGAGTTAGATTTCCTGATAACACCAATTTACAAGTTAATTTCAAACCCTCTGAAACAAACCAAGATTTATACTCTTTTGTTAAAAACGCATTGATAAAACCAAATGAAGAATTTCAACTACACTCACCATATCCACCAATGAATCTATTGAACAATGCTACGAAATTAACAGATAATTTAGAATCTAGAAATTTATTATTATTTCAAACTTCAAGAAAGACAGGAACTTTCCTTAAACCTGAGTTTTTATCAGAGGCAAAAGAGATTATAGAAGCTGAAGAGGTCAAGTTAGACTTGAATAGACATTTACTACCAGAAGAATCAATTTCCTACGATGATTCGAATATTCAAAATGGTGTTCTTCCAAAAAGATCTAATGTCACTAGTTCAAGCAAAGAATCTAGTGGTAAAAAATTACCAAAATGGTTAAAATTGGGAAAATAATTGAACAAATAAATGTTGTATCAAATTCTAATATAAATCTATAAACTAACTTGTTACTAAACTCTATTAATCTAAAACCCATTATTAGCACATGAAAACGGTTTACCATATAAACCACTCTGATAAGTAACAACAATAGAATCAACAGTTGCGTAAGTACCAGGACCAAATATGTAAAATCCAATAAGAATTAATATGATACAAGTTATATAATTAACTCTTTCCCAAAAATTCAACTGTTTGTAAAGTTGAACTTGATTTATGAAAGAACCCGAATATTTAACTTCTTTTAATCTGATATAAGCAACTCCCCAAAATACAAATCCAAACCAACAATCGAATAACGAACTCATTAATGATAATAAATCACTGAAAAATGGAATGACTTCAGCTATTATGAAAGCTACTATCCAAATAATCAAATTCAATCCCACCCAGACTGACCACCCTTTAATAGTATGTGTATATCTGTGAACTGAATTCTCATCAAAGATTAAAAATAACAACCACTGTGAGCTGATATTACTGTATAATGAGCCCAAGAAGACAATAGTTGGAACTGCAAATGAAAATGCAATGATTTTATTCTTTCCTAAAATTGAACCAAATGCAGGGGCTGTAATATAATTATTCCCAACATAAACATAAATAATTGAACCTGCTAATGAGAAGATTATTACTTGAGCAACGGTGATTGAGATAACTGCTTTCTTAAAATCTTTCGGTTGTTTCATCTCTGCAATGAAGGAAGGATAACAAATTTGTCCAACAAATGTATAAACAATATTCAACGTTGCTCCCATACCTTGAACATATGTAGTACCTTCAGCAGGCCATAGATTCCATTTGACAAGGGTTTCAGGATCGTATTTCTCAGGATGTGATTGTGTTGCAGCAAACACAATACACAATATGACAGCAACAAATTGAGTAGCAGCTGCAAAGATCCCAATGGCTGACATTTGGCTTAGTGTTCTGGGTAATGAAAAACCAAAACAAATAACAGCAGAGATCGCAGCAAATGCAACTGTACATAATGAATGGTTTGTTACTGTGTTTAAATATTTGGCACCAACTAAACAATGAAGAGCAGCGATTAAAGTATTGTTTGCAATGAAACAAACAGCTGTAGCATAGTAAAAAAATCTCTTATTCCAAAACAAATGTTGTCCAATATCACAGACATTCTGAATCTTTGGATATTTTGCACAATAGTCACCAATGATTAATCCAGTATATAGCGTTGTAAATGAAATGAATATAGTGACAATTATACCAGGAATTAAACCTAGTACAGAATAAGACCATGGAAATGATAAAATAGCAAGACAGATATACTCAGAAAATAATAAACCTGCTGTCTTCTGCCACGAGCAAGATCTATATTTGATATCGTGGTCAGCTTCTTTCTTTAACTCTTTCTCAAGAATAGCTTCAGACGATGAGGTATCATCAGTGAATTGATCAATAACTGATTTCTCTAAATCCCTTTCATACTCATTAACGATTGTATCTTCTTTAAAGCCCTTCATGATATGATACTGATAATAACAAAGTCAACCAATGACACATTGAGAGAATAATAGGAAATTATGCTCTCTTTATAGTTAAAAAATAAAGTGGCTCGAAAGTTCAAAAGAAGAAACGTTATAGCTAATTATGGCTTATTGAAATCAGAACTGTCATATTGTGGCTAATTTTAGCTATTAATTCTTGGATGAAAGCCGAGAGATCTTCCAGAAGTTTGAGCCTTAGATTACTACAGAATGTGAATCACTGATTCCTGAACGAAAACGAATATCTAAATAATCTGTTCAAACTACTTTAATTAAGTCAAAAAAATATGTAAGCATATTTCTGTCACGTTGGAAAAAGCTTATTTGAAATGATGTAACTGGACTTTCTGTACATCAACTTATGAACAAAATCAATGAAAATTCAGCAATGAATATATATAAGGTACCAAATCTCAAATACCATATACGTTAAGTTATAATTAAAGTTTTATTGTCATTCTAATGGCTTTCATAACATCATTTTTAGAGATTTATTAGAGATTAAAATAACATGTTGACCCAAAATTATGGAAAACTGTAAGGGTTCAACACTTCAAAGTTCACACTAGCCACAATCTGAACATTACAATAATCAAGGATTCACAAATTACACGAACTTTTCGTAATAGATAACAATGTGATTACAACTACGTCAACTTTCAATAATAAATAATAATGTAAATTCTCTAAATGTTATCAATAGATTGGGAGTCCAACTCATCGTCATCCAAATCCAATTTTCTTTTACCACTTGATCTAATGGCACCTAATTCTCTTGTAGCAGCTTGTTTCTTAGCCTTTCTAGTTAGTCTCTCTATTTCTTCTTCAACATCAGCAGAACCTTCTTCAGCATATTGCATGACTAATCTTCTACCTAATAAATGGACACCCTGTAATTGATCCATTGCATTTTCTGCTTCCTTTGGTAATAAGAATTCAACGAATGCGAAACCTCTTGCTGATTTATCGAATTTTTTAGGAACTCTAACAGATTTTAATTGACCAAAAGAATTGAATAATTCGAAAACATCTTTTCTTGTAGCTTCGAATGGTAAATTCTTAACAATAATTTTAGAAGATGCTTTAGCTTTATTTTCATCTTTCTTACCTATGACGTTTTGTCTATGTGATAATTTTAATAATAATCTATGACCATCTAGAACTGTGTTATCAATAGCAGTAATAGCGGCTGTTGCATCTTCTTTAGTTTTGAATTCAGCAAAACCAAAACCCATACTTAGTCTCTTAGTTGGATCTTTGGAATCTGGTTTAGTTTTTATTGTAGCTGTAATGAAACCATTCAATTTGTTGAATAAAGAAATCAAACTTTCTTGGGTAGTAGAGAAATTCAAGTTCTTAACAAATATAGAAACGGTTGCACCTTCAAACACTTCGACATCATCATCATCATGAATATTATGAGTGTCTTTGATTTCTTTGATGTTTGCGTCTTGTTTAATTTCAATCTTATTAACTTGATCTTCTTGTTGAGGTTCTTCAGTGAATAGATCTTTTGGACCTTTTTCTAAGTATAAAACGTTTTGTTTGAATCTTCTGTATGCTAATTTTGTGAAAGCACTTCTACCTGTTGGATCATCTCTAAATTGAACAATTGCAATAGTACCTGAATTCGGCATCAAAAATCTTTTTAATTCGCCAAATGGTTGAAATAATTCCAATAACTCTGATTCTCTTGTATCAAATGGAATGTTCTTAACTAAAATAACACTATCATCTCTTTCTTTACCTTGAAATTTAGTTAAATCGATACCTTTACTTTCAAAGAATTTTCTAACATCACCTAAGACATGAGCTTCAGCTAAAGCATGTTTAACAGCTGAGTTTGAATTCTCTGGATCAAATAATTCTCTTTTATCAACACCTAAATTAGATGCAATGTTATCCATAACCGCATCATTATTCAAATATAAGGAGTTCCAACTGAATTGAGATTTAGAAGCATCATATTTTTTCTTCAATTCCCTTTGTTTCTTTAATGGTAAATTCTTCAAATCAAATTCGTCTAATTTATGATCTTTCTTACCTTCACCTGCTAAAATATGTAATAATCTACCTTGGAAGATTTGTTTATCTAGTTCAACATATGATTTGATAGCGTCTTCTGGGTTTTTAAATTGTATATAACAGAAACCTTTAGATTTACCAGTTCTTGTATCAATGGCAATATGGACTTCTTCTAATTCACCAAATTTATTGAAAAGTTCTTTAAAATCAGATTCTTTGGCTCCATATGAAATGTTTCTTAAAAATAATCTACCTGTTTTTTTGATCTTGTTTATAATTTGATCTTCTTCAGTTTCATGACTTGGATTGTCTTGTTGTTTTAATTCTTCTATGATCTCATGTTCAATTTGAATCTTATTGTTGGTGTTATTGCTATTATTATTATTAGAAGTAGTATCATTGTTTTTATCACTATCAGTTTTAGTTTTGGATTCAACAATTTCACCAGACTCTTTAACACGAATTCTTCTTTGTTTTAACCAGTCTAAATCTGAAATACCTTCATCACGAACAGGTTCCTCATCACCTTGTGGCATATCTGAAAGACTCATCATTGGTTCATCTTCCTCTTCATCTTTCTTAGTTTCATTAAAATCATTATATTCATCATCACTTTCATTTTCTTGAACTTTAAATATTTCATCAGTTATATTATTTGAAAATTTATTTTCATAGAAAGGAGCAGTGGACGAAGTTGATACTGTACTGTTACCGTCCTTCATAGCTAAAGCATGATCTAATAAAGAGTTTGATGGTGCACCACCTTGATTTATAACAATGTCATTTGACCAAGATTTTGATTGATTTGCAGGTTTAGTAGCTTCTAAGAATTCTTGCAATTTTGGATCACTTTCAATTTCTCTGGCTAGTTGAGATTTATAAGAGCCATCATATTTCTGTCTTTTGAATTCTTTTTCTTGATCAATTCTATATTGAATTCTTTCTTCTCTCTCTCTAACTCTATCATAAGCTTCTCTTCTTTTTTCTTTGAAAGATTTTGGAACTTCTGGATCAACAAACGATTTAGCCAGTTCAACCTCAATTTTGGATGTGTCTATAAATGAACCATTAAAATATTTAACAGCTTCTTCAGCATCACTTGAATTTTTATAACCTAAAAATGCAAATCTTCTTGATTCACCTTGTCTATTTTTACGTAGTTTAACATCGGTGATTTCCCCCTTTTGAGCAAAATGAACTTTTAGTTTGTCTTCGGTAAGGTATTTAGGTAACCCTTTAACAATAATACGAGACATCTTCCCTAAATTATTTAACTGTACTAAGTTGTATTAAGTATAAAAGAAAATCAGAAACTTTAGAAAAATTTTATGGATCGAGTTCCGAGGTTCGATGAGCTACCCTTTTAGGAACTCCGGTAAACACATATAAATTATGACACAAAATTGAGTCTTGAAATTGTGGGTTTTTAGAGATTTTATCATCTTTTTCTTTAATTTTGTAATGATTACTGTTCATCATCATCAATTCACTATATTAAAATTAAAGTATAGTACTTAATATGGTTAGAAACTGGTTTATTATACTGGAATGGTTTGAGCAGATCGGGCTATATCCAATTCCATCAACGTTATCAATCTCTAATGTTATAAAAGGCTGGTTACTATTTTTTTTATTCATGGTTTTAAATATCATAAATTATCTTTACTTTGACTTTTGTCTTTGGTATCTTAGTTGGTTTGTTTCTGAGTCATCTACGGACTCAATATCGAGATTTTTGGTGCTAGGGTATTGGAAAATCTTTCAATGTTTGGTCAGTAAGAAGAAGATTAAAATTGTTATTAGTGGTATCAATTTGAAAGATCCACAAACTCAAGAACAACTATTAAGTAGTATTGTGATGTGTAATCACAGGTCTTTGTTTGACTTTTTACTAATCAATTATCTCAAAGTGTTGGTTGAAAGGTCTACTGGAGAGAAAATATCATTAAATTTCTTCAATTGGGATATGATTTGGAAAGTACCAAGTTTTAAATCATTCAATAAGATATTATCCAATGATGAGAATTGGATTATGAATAAGATTAAGTTGAAGACACTATTGAATAATTTATTGATGAAGGATAAGAACAACTGGTTAGTTTATTTTCCTGAAGTTAATCTAATCAACAGTGAAATTAAAATTATTCAACATCAACAAGCAGATCAAAACTATCTAC
This sequence comes from Phaffomyces antillensis, assembly GCA_003707195.2. NCBI lineage: Eukaryota > Fungi > Ascomycota > Saccharomycetes > Phaffomycetales > Phaffomycetaceae > Phaffomyces > Phaffomyces antillensis. The sequence continues at coordinate 161,450 of PPNI02000006.1, forward strand.
CTAAATATAATGAGTTGTTATACCCTAGATTCAAGAATTTTGTTAATTTTATAGATTCTCAATCATTGGATAATCATACACACTTCAAGAATCTCTTGGATTTAACTATTTTATATTATAATCCTATCAAAGAGATTTTTATAAATCCAACGATAATGGAAATATTAACAGTAAGACAACCAATCTTAATAATTCATGTTGATTTCAAGTTGAAACCGATCACCAAGTTGCCTATGAAGCAAAGAAAGTTAGAGAAATGGTTGGAAGATGATTGGAATGAGAAGGATAAAATGATAGATGCTATCAAAAGTCAGTTAAAAACTTCTAGATGAGAATGTGTATATTATTATCTTTACTACTCTTTTATTTTATAGTTGCTTTTTCTAGTTCTGAGGCTAATTCATTAACATCTTTATCATTATTATCAATTGTAAATGATTCTTGTTCAGCTAATAATTCTTTTTCTAATGCATCGAAGTCAATATCTTCTTCTTTTTCTTCTTTTTCTTCTTCATCTTCATCATCACTAAAGACTTCTTCTAAATCGTCTAATTCATCTAATTCACCAAATCCTCTAGTTTCGAAAATTTCATTGATTTCTTCAATTACGCTATTTTCTTCTTCAAATCTGTTACCATTTAATTCTAAAAATTTCAAATTTGGTAGTTTTTCATCAATTACAGACTTTAATATATCTAAAGAATCTTGATCTAATTCATTATATTGTAATTTCAAGACTTCAAATTCATTCCAAATGTTTTCATTTAATGAATTAACCAACAATAAAGAGCCTTTTGGATTCATTAAACAGTCATTAACGTTTAATTCTTTCAACTTAGTCCAGTTTGATAGATTATCAGCTAAGACTTTAGCAGATTTAGTGGTGATGGTATTATCTTGTAAATCTAAAACAGATAAATTTTTATTAAATTTCAAACCATTAGTGATTAAATTGGCAATACCTTGAGGTCTGATACCATTTTGATATAATTTAACAACTCTTAAATCTTTATGAGCTTTTAAACCTAATGATAGGAAGCCACTTGATCCATTTTCTAATCTGTTTCTACCACAGATGAAAGTTTTCAAAGATGGTTGATTTGCCTTTGATTTTAATTGAGATAAGTGATATAGTGATTTCCCAATTCTTGCACCTGCAAATGGACCCATACCATTATTAGATAAGATCAAATGTTGGATATAAATGGCTTCCTTCAAGAATTTTTCAATAGGATCAATAGTTTGTAAACCGAAGGCATTATCACTTAAATTGATAATGTATAAATTTGGACATTTGACTAATGCTGGTAGAAGGTATTCTAAAGATTGTGGGATTTCATCCTTTAATCTACCGGTGTATAAGTCTGAGAAGTTAACTTCTTCTAATGTATCTTGATGTTTGGCAATTGATTCACTTAAAGATTTAGAAGCTTCAATACCAATTGTGTTACCTGAAAAATCGATTTTTTTAAGATTAGTCAATTTATCCAATTCTTCGAGATATGGTTTAATATCATCATGTGAATCGAACTTGACTGATTTACCGGCGATGGAGTAAATTTCATCAGTTTTATAAACTGGTTCGAAGTCTAAAGTGGCCATTTTCTATGAAATTAATGGTGCTTTACAGGAATATTCTTGATTCATACCTGTTGATGTTTAGAAAAAAAAAAAAACCAAAACAGAACTTATGTGGTGTCTGGATGTTTGACCCAAGACATTAGATAATCATTATATAATCAGTAATTATGTAATCATTGCATAATCTTTCTCACAGAACACAAAACAGAGAAAAGAGAGCAAAAAGAAAGTGTCTAAACTACAAACTAGTGGTGATCTCATCTACCCAGCTACACTCCTTGTAATGATTATAATGACATCAATTCATAACTATTTCTTTGGACCAAATAGAGGTTCACCAATGTTCTTACCTCTTAATTTAACTCCTAATGCTCTTTCTAATTTACCTAGAATTTGTTGATTAGGTTGGGCTCTACCAGCTTCATAATCATTGATAATAGTTGGTTTTTCATTAATCTTGGTTGCTAAATCCTTTTGTGATAACTTCTTTTCAGTTCTCATTTTTTGAATGGTTTTACCTACACTGAGATCTATCTTCTTTACCGCAACAATGTCATCTGATCTATCAATCATTGTTAATCTTTGACCTTCTGGGTTAGCTTTGGTGTTGGTTGAACCGTATTTCTTGTCAACACTTAAGACGTTACCTTGTCTTCTGGCTTCGTTTAATTGACCTTGAGTTTTGGCGACTTGAGCACGAGGTCCAGAAGCACCATGACGTGTTCTGGAACCGATAATTGTAGCAGGAGCATCCCAATCAGACATTTTTGAATTGATAATTGTTTGTTCTTTTAGTGTGATGAAATTGAAATTTGGAGGTTAAAAGTGGCAATTTTGGTGGAAATTTCGAGAATTTTTCCGAGGTTGCATTTTGTGGTGTTTGGATGTTTTCTCAAAATTTTATTCCATTTTCAAAGCGATGAGCTTAAATAAGTGTTGTTGATATTTATTAAAACATAGAAAGATGCCTTCTGAATTAGAAGAGTTAGTGGAATTCTTACACTCTCCAAATGTCAAGATAAGAACAGTTGCCTTGGATTATTTATTAGGCCTCTCAACTGGTCCTCAAGCTTCCATTTTCTCATACAATAACTACACACCAATTAAAGATTTGAAAATTTTGGCTAGAGATAGAGGTAAAACTATTGTTCAACAATCGTTAACCATTTTGATCAATTTATGTGAAGACCTACATATCAGGGATCTGATTGCTGAGGACGAATCCTTTATGAAGTTCTTGATTGGTAGTATTGTGGATTTAAGTAATAGAAACGCTGATTTAGCTTGTATCTTATTAACTAATTTAAGTAAATCTGATTCAATTGAGAAAATACATTCATGGACAATTAATGCTATAAATAAAGATATTTTCAAAAGTGATAAGGCCACTGATCTGTTGTTAGATATTTTCGTTAAAGGTTTTGATAAAAAACTAAACGAATTTGCAAATTTTGACTATTTAGCTTATTTTTTTGCTGATTATTCAAGATTTTCTGAAGTTAGAAAATACCTTACTTCAAGACAATCTTATGATGGTGTTATTCCAATTTGTAAAATCTTACCATTTACTGAATATTATGAATCTAAAATTAGAAGAGAAGGTGTTTGTTCCACTATTAAAAACTCATTGTTTGAAATTGAAGCTCATCAAATGTTATTGGATGAAGATAATGATGTTAATCTATTACCATACTTATTACTACCTATAATATCTTCAACTGACGCTGAACTAGATGAAGAGGAATTATTCAATTTACCAGATGAATTACAATTATTACCTCCAGATAAGAAAAGAGAACCAGTTCCTGAAATTATTGTTATTCACTTAGAATCACTATTGATTTTATGCTCAACTAGGGCCATGAGAAACAAGTTAAGAGAAAAATCCGTATACCCATTAATCAGAGAACTGCATAAAAATATTTCAAATGATGATATTGAAGATGTTTGTGACAGATTAGTTCAAATGTTAATGAGAGATGAAGAACCTGAAAAAGTCAAAGAAGTTGAAGAAGTCGAAAGTGATGATGATGCGATCATGGAAATTATATAGATATCTGTTTACAATATCTTATTAATAAAAAAGTACAATGTATATTTTTATTTGATTTTATTATTTATTGTGTGTTTTTCTTTAATACCAAAAATCCATTTTCATTCTTCAGTAACTTTTTGGCTAAAGTCTTAATTCTTTCTACATTATCTTTATGTTTGCTTATTTTCCATTTCAGTTTTGAGATTAATTGTTTTGGCGTGATTCTCTCTCCCTCCACAACTTTAAGAAGATCTTCCTCTGTTAATAGATCAGCATCAGATTCTTCCGATGGGATTTTTAACCCATCCTCTGATTTAACACTTGGTTCTAATTTGATTTTCTTATTATCAGTTCTTTGTTGATCAACTTCTTTATCATCTTCAATGAATCTTTTTTTAACGTTTGGATTCCAATCACCTTTTGGAAAAGTAATTAAAACTGATGGTAACGCTTTAAGAACAACCATACCAACAGGTTTATTAACTGATTTAACTTTTATTTTAATGATACTTGGTGATGATTGTTTGACAGGAACAGCTGGTTCTTCAATGACTTGTCCAGGTTCAGGTTCTGAATCAGTATTATCCTTTTCAATATCAGATTCGTTTAAATAAGGATTTTTCTCATCTTCGTCATCTGATTCATAAATACCATCTGTTTTCAATAAAGTCTTTTTCAATTTTTTACCCTCTTTGTCAAATGTTTTACGTTCACTGAACAGATCATCAACATCTTCATCATTATCACCTAAATTAGCAGATCTCATTTCTTTTTTGATCTTCTTTTCACTTTCTTTAACATCCTCTTCGTTACCATCAATGATTGGATTTTCTTCATCATCTGCAAAATCTTCATCGAAATCTAAATCATCATTATCATCATCTCTCTCACCTTTGTCGTCTTCTTTTGTACCTTGAACTAGTTTCAATTTCTTAGAAGTTCTTTCGTATCTGGTAAGTTTCTGTTCTTGTTCATCCAGATGTTTCATTAACCATCTAGGAATTGATTTGTTTGCTGCTAATTTCAACTCTGCTTCTTCCAATGTTAAAGTTGAGTATTTGTTTCTTTGTGTAAATTTATAGACTTTATCAATTGGACATAATTTGAATCCACCATCAGCATCTAAGATCAATAATGAATATACATCACTATTAGCAGCTTCATAACTACCAACAAATGTATTTTTACCATCATAATCTTCTAAAACCCAAGGGTAATATTCTTCATATCTTAATTTTTTAACCTCTTCATCAACAGCCCTTATTTGTCTAGTTTTACTTTTCATTGGCTGTTTATTCTTTCTTGCACCACCATCTGGAGCAATTTGTAACATTTGTTTATTTTTCTTCTCTTGTAATTTATCTTCTTCTGATTTAACTGGATCAGGTGCAACATTTGGATCATTTGAAAGGTCATAATTTTGATGATGATATTTTTTGAAACTACTATTTCCTTCTAAGATCTGCTGTTCTTCTTTTGCCTTTTCTTCCTCATCCATTTTCAATTTTTCCAAAGCAAATTCCTTTTGTCTTTGTTCAATTTCTGCTCTTGTTAGTTGATATTGTAAGTTCCTAGTTTCTTTTCTGTGCATTCTGATAGGTTTATTGAATCCATCAATATCAACAGGATTCTTCGTTTGGAATTTCAACAGATGTGTCTTTAATTGTGGGAAGTCCTTCAAATCAATTAAACTCAATGGATATTGTTTATAGTTATTTAAATCAACGGGTTCTTGTTTTGTCAAGCCATTGATGCTGTTTTTTGATGTATTTGTGGAGATAGGTCTCTTCTTTCTATTGAAGGGTTTTGGATGTGCTCTCAATGGATTGGAAGGTGCCATTTTCTTGCCTGTTGATTCCTTATTCCTCGTAGTTAATACTTATATATATCAAAGTTTGTTTGAATTATTCAAGAGAATTGTTAAGCGAGATTTGAAGTTACCCGGAATTGAGTTCACAATCTTGAACGAATTTTTGTGTCAAAAGAACTTTTAAAAGGAAAGAAGTCAGAAAACTGATTTTGATTTGGTGATATTCGCAATGAGAATGAGTCTCTGTGTGTAAATATTGAAGTGTTTCAGATTGCCTTTTTTGTGTCATTTAGACTCGTTTGAGGCCCACATTTTATACTCCGAGCCAGAAAAGCTCAAGAAGATAGACTGGAGCCTTCCAAATACAATATTCAACACAGCACAAGCACGAGCACAAGCACTCTCTCTTCACTCAGGCTCCACCACTTCTTCCAAGCAACACATTATATTGATAGTTGAAGCTCGTTTCGCTTATGTAATAAATGACTAACCAATCTCTGATCTTGAAAAAAAAAAAAACATCAACAATTCTCGACTTGTTTTAAAAGAAAATCACCAATCAATCCATTTTCTAATGTCCACTGCTGAAGAAAAATACGAGTTAATCACTCGTAACTTACAAGAAGTCCTTAATGGCCAAATCATCAAGAACGTTCTTGAAAACGAAGACCGTCCCGTTAAGATCTACTGGGGTACAGCACCAACAGGTAAACCACATTGTGGTTACTTCGTTCCAATGATCAAATTGGCTGATTTCTTGAAAGCAGGCTGTGAGGTCATCGTCTTATTAGCTGATCTACACGCTTTCTTGGATAACATGAAGGCGCCATTGGAAGTTGTTAACCATCGTGCCAAATATTACGAATATATCGTCAAGGCTATCTTAAGATCTATTAACGTTCCAATTGATAAATTGAATTTCGTTGTTGGTTCATCATATCAATTAAGTGCAGAATACACAATGGATATTTTCAAATTATCTAACTCTGTCTCACAAAATGATGCTAAAAGAGCAGGTGCTGATGTCGTTAAACAAGTTGCTAATCCGTTATTATCAGGTTTGATTTATCCATTAATGCAAGCTTTAGATGAAGAACATTTGGGCGTTGATGCCCAATTCGGTGGTGTTGACCAACGAAAAATCTTCGTTTTAGCTGAAGAAAACTTACCAAGTTTAAAATATAAAAAAAGAGCTCATTTAATGAATCCAATGGTTCCAGGTTTAAATCAAGGTGGTAAAATGAGTGCATCTGATCCAAACTCAAAGATTGATATCTTAGAAGAGCCAAAAGTCGTTACTAAAAAAATTAATTCTGCTTATTGTGCTCCTGGTGTTGTTGATGATAATGGTTTGATTGCTTTCGTTAAAAACGTTGTCTTACCAACTCAATTATTGAAATTTAACAAATTCGAATTCTTAATTAACAGACCTGAAAAATTCGGTGGTAAAATTGTTTACACCACTGTTGAAGATTTAATTAAAGATTATGAATCTGAAAAATTATCTCCTCCAGATTTAAAAATCGGTGTTTCTGAATATATCAATTTATTATTAGATCCAATAAGAGAAGAATTCAAATCAAATGAAGAGTTCCAAAAATGTGCTGAACTAGCTTACCCAGCTCCAGTTGAAGTTAAGAAAGTGAAAAAAGTCAAAAAGGATAAAGGTTCAAGACATCCAGGTTCTGCTAACAACAATAACATATCAGAAGAAGTTGCAGAAACGGCTGAAAATTTAAAAGAAACCAAACTTGAATAGATCTTATAATAAATTCGTCTTAACATCTACAGTTTTGTAATATAGTAGTTCATTGGTTCATTAGTTATAATGATATAAGGTCTTTGTGTCTATGAATTTCATTATAAGTGTTCTTGTTTTTTTTTTTTTTTCAGAAACTCTCCCAACCACCAATATCCAAAACACCTTCTAGTTTTCTTGTTATATAATTATTTACTTCATTATTTAACCACATCTTTCTAATAAATAAATCGTATTTATCTTCGTTTAACTTCAATAACTTATTTGACTTATGGATTTCAAGCTCTAAATTGCCATTATTATCAACATATGGAATAGGGTAGAATGAACCTTTACCAGATTTATTTAATAAAATCATTGAATTATGTTTTGGTAGCAAAAACATACCTATTTCTGAAAGACATTCATTTTGTAGATGATAATTACATTCTCCAAATTTCTTACCATCTTTATTCAGATTTGATTGTTTTTGGAAATTCAAAATAGATCCACAATTTAAACAAATTGCAGGATCAATTCCATATTTTGTATTTTTCTCTTTATTGATTAAACCAGTGAAAATATCATATAAATTGATTGGTAAATCAATCAATCTAATCATACCTGGATATTCAAGGTTCTTAAATTCAATTTCCTTTGATGTAAACGTGATGAACTTTAGAAATTTGTTGAATTTCAGATTTTCGATTGTACCTTCAGTGTTAAACAGCAAATAAAATTCATTTAATGATGGTAAATTTAATAATGAACACAATCTATCACTCTCTAAACCTGTAAACCCTCCAAGAGTTTCATTTTTATAATTTCCATTTTTACCATAAACAAAGATAGTTAATTTTCTCAAAAATGTGGTAATTGATTTATTAAGAAGAGTGTTGAATATTTTTAAAAGCTTCAATGAATTAAAACTTTCATCATTCATGAAATCAAACATTGGATGGGAGATTCTTAAAACTTTCAAAAGTTCGTACAAATTCTTCAACTGTTCATCGGATATTTTGATTAGTTCAATTTTCGATAATGATAAACCATTCTCATCTTCACTAAATAGCTCTTCTTTCAAATTAGATAGTAATGTACTCATTGTTTGAATGACGTAGTAGATGAATCCCAATCTATATAAAGAATAGTTAGTGATATCTAAAACTGGGCATAATGAAATCATAAATTCGAATATATCAGTTTCTCCGAATGAATTGTAAATTTCTTCAGTTGCAAAGTATTTCAATCTTGCTAACAGTTCAAGGTATTTTTTCATCTGAAAAGATCCATCAATATTTGAGTCTTCCATTGTCTCCTCTTTCTTCATGGTATTAACGGTAGCACATTGCTGATATGATAAAAATAATCTTAATATAGTGATTTGTTGATGTGTTACCTGATCTATTATAATACCATTATTATTACAGATCCCTCTATTGGAGATTTCAATATTTCTAATTAGTGAAGCAATTAGCTGATTTTCATCATATTTGAATCGTGGTGCAGCTTTCTGACGGATCTTCTTAGAGATTGAATCCCAAGCTTCATTCAAATTTTCATTAAACTCAATATTATTTTGTTTGTTCATAAATTTTTCTTTATAATTCTTATTCAAACGAATCCTAGCATTCATAGAATATCTTGAAAAAATTTCATTTTTGGCATCTGCACTCAAAATATCAACTTTACTGAATTTTTCTAAACCGTCAAACCACAAATTACCTTGAGCATCATTTTCAATAAATTTATCAAAACTATCTCTATTTTCACTCCATAATACAGGAAAGAACACATTTCCAATACTTTTACATAATGGACATATGAATTCATCATGCTCAAAGTCTTCGGGGACAGTTCTAGTGATTTGATGTTGTCTTGTTTTATTTTCAATTAAATATTTCTTATAACAAGAATAATGCATTGCATGACCACAGCTAGACGAAACAACTTCATGGAGTAGATGTCCTGGAGCTTGAAGATCAAATGATGGTCCAATGATTGTTTCAGTTCTGACAATATCAAAAACATGATCCAATTCTTCATTCTTATGAGTTGAATCATCAGAGTTGATATTTTTAGAATCATTATATGATTTAATCATCCAGTACTTGTTTTCAAATGGAATTTTTCTTGCTGTTGCTGTTTTATAAATATTGCAAACGACCCCCATTATTTCATTATCATCTTTACCCATTTGACATAAATAACAATGATGATCTGGAAACTTCCAACCTTTACCATCTGTTGAATCTTCATCATTATTTTCATTCATTTCACCTCCTTCATTATCATCATTCATTTCTATATCTTCATCTTCGTCTTTATCTTGGACATATCCATATTTTCCTTTTTCAACTTTCTGATTCTCCACAAACTTATTTTGTTGTTTCTTAAATTTCTCCATCAACTTAGCCTTTCTTTCTTGGATCATTTTTTTCTTTTTTTCCAAATCAATCAACTTTACTGATTTATCATTATTTGAATTATCACTTAATACAGTTGGATTATAATTTTCAACCTGTTCTTTCAAATATTCATCAATAGAGTTAACATAATTCGACAGTGATTTGAAGATTGCTCTAATCTTAGAATGATGTAAATTGAAAGACTCATTCTTTAGCAATTTATAAAGTAATGAACCAACACTTTCATAATAAAACGGTTCGTTGTGTTCATCAACCTTAATTTCAACAAAGAAATTTTCAGAAAACTTGAACGAATAAGAACCTTCTTTACTTTCGATTGAAATATGAATCAAATGTAATAAATATTCTAAAATTGTTTCTGATTTTCCAGATTCATCATCATGATTAATGAATTTTAAAGTACTTTTCAAAAATTGAACAAATAGTTTTGAGGTAATAATTTTATACAATTGACTGAAAATCGTACCTTCCAAGTTTGGTGTAACTGGAGGTAAAAAGACATCTGCAATTTTTCCATTAATCTTTTTAGCCAATCTATCCTTAATGAACTTAATAGCATTCTCCCTTTGATTTGCTGAATAATGAATATAAAATGGATTTATTTCATTTAATAATTCTTCCTTTACCTTGAAAGTTGAAGGCTGACCTATATCCTTGGGTGGTATCAGCTCAGTTACCTTATTTAAATATATATCCAAGCATTTTTCCTGTGAGACAAAATCAGGTAACTCACTTCTTAATTTACCATATGTTAAATTTTCAAAACATAATGTATGAATAATTTCTAATGAACAACGTTTTTCAGCAATTTCATCCGGTTTACTTAAAAATGAAACATCAGTTAATGTTTGAATCAAGAACAGTAAAAATTCTTCGACCATCAAAATTAAAGTCCTTTCATCATAATCATCATTATTACCAAAATCTTCTTTTAACCAAGGAATCAAGTTCCATCTATCAACAAATGTGATCATTGTAAAGTCTGGAGTACTATTAACCATCAATAATTGAATAATTGATAAATCTTTCATGTAACCTGATTCTCTGATCCCAGTATTTTTGTATATCTGCATTTGAGTCTTTATTGTTAAACCATTCCTAACCCAAAATCCAATTTTGATCTGTGATAGCATAACAAAAACTCTTAATGGATAATCCAATACCCAAGGTAGATTATGCACTAAGGAAGGATTAGAAAAGTTCTGTAATGTTAAGGAATCCTTTTGAGAAAATTGAATGAAACATGAGAAAAATGCATGAAGTGGATGTAGTATACTCATTGTATTCTTTGCAACACAAAATTCAATAGGCTTCATAATTCCTTCAATCGTTTCAATTTCATGAATGTTTAGTTTGCCAATATCTGTTTTTTCGAGTAGCCTATTATAAATTGGGGATTGTGTATCATATAATATAAAACTCATTCTTTCAAAGATCAATTGAATTAGTGGTAAAGAGTCAAAATTTTTAGCTTTCAGTAAACACTTTGCTGTTGTTTCAGAAATTGAAAAGATTAATGCATAAATATTGAAATAAATACTGAAATCATTGGTTTCATACTCAACATGTTCTAATGCTTCTCTTCTAACAATAGGTCTACCTTGAAACAAAATAAGTAAATCACATATTTGGTTGATAAAATTAGAATTTAAAACGTTTGCAAATGATTCTGTCTTTGATAGGATACAACAAATATCATAGAATACTTGTCCAATTTTTTTGTTCTTGAAAGAATTAGATGATAATTCAAGTGATATATCAACGTCTGCTGGATGAACAACTCTAGAGCATGTCAGAAAGCCGAAAATTCCTGCTAAAAATCTAGTCAGATCACCATGTTCAGTAATCATTGTTGCATTTTTAGTTGATGTGAAGATCTGTGAGGTTATATTTGTCATTGCACTTTGTTCAGGATGTTTGTCATAACGAAAAAAAAGTTCTAATAAAGTGGGATAAATATCAACATATTGACAACAGATTAAAGGTCTGAAGATTTCATTTGTTGTTAAGACTGAATTGAATAAGTTGTGTAAATTGGTTTTCAAAATCTTCCATAATTTTGTATCAAAATATAACAAGTATTGGAACCTTGAACCATGTAAAAATGCACCTTTCACTTTATCAGTAATAAATAGATCATATTCACATTGTTTTGTTAATTTTACATCAATATTCCAAGGTTGAGAGTAAATATTCCAATAATCAACACTATTTTGTTCCCTTGAGTTTGTTTTAGAAACCAACGGAATTTTATTAGCATATAACTTTCCAAAAGAGTTAAATTGAGGATCAGTATTCATTTTGACCCCCCACTTCCATTTGCGACAAAATGCTAACGTTAGTATATCCCTAACAATATTATAGTTTCCCATAAGATGTGTAGATGATACTTCAACTAACCATTGAACTATTTCAAGACACATTTCTTCTTTAAATACATCTCTTGAGCTTTTGATACAAGTAGGTAAACCAGTGGCGTTTAATATCTTTTGAGCATCTAATAATTCACCTATTTGGGAAGAAGTCATGACTTTTGCTCTACCAGTTGAATTAACTTCATCAGCAATCATTGCTGCGTATTTTTCGTCTTCATTAGTGGCAAGGCAAATTCTATCTATAGCTTCTTTGTATTGTTTATTGTGATCATTGTATAGTAATAATTCAAATTTATCACAAGACCAATCTGTGCCAAAATATCTTTCTTCATCTAAGTTGGAGGCGAAAGAATCTCTTAAAATGGACTCATTAGTTTGTGTTTGATCTTTTAAAAAAGGGTAATGAGCACCAGATAAAACATCAACAACATAATCTAAAGCGATCTCAAAAGTTTGAAAAACTGAATCTAGTAAATTCTTTGGAAGATCTCCTCTAGGAGTTTCAATTACGTTTTGATGTTTGCATTTGAAGTGAACTTTCCAAGCATCAGAATCACCACAGTCACAAACACCACCACTTTCTCTTTGAGAAACAGATCTAATAACATCATGTCCTTCATGTTGTGACTCATCAAAGCAATGATAACAAAGCCCACAAGTTTCATCTTTAGCACAAGTAATACATCTATAAACAGTTTCACCTTTTTTGAATTTTTTACCACAAGCTCTATTTGGATGATTTGGATCAACGCGATCTTTGTTACTGAAATAGAGATCATCACTTTCTAAATGTTGATATTTTTCAGGCGCTAAAACATGAGGCCATGAAGTTGGTAAAACGGTTTCATCAACTTCATAATCATTGAAAAAACTTTTCAGGAATTCACCTCTATGCGAGACAGTGAAGAACAAGACACGACGTAGGTCCACTTTAGTTGCCCTTGTGAACTCATAATCATAACGACGTGGGAATTGAAGTAAAGATTTTTTTAGTAAATCAGCATTATCTTTGAAGGTCGTCTGTATAGGATTATTAGATTGCATATTCTCTATCGCAGCAAATATATACAGATAAACTGAGCTGAAGATTGAAAATGAGTGTTTGCTTCTGTCTCAATTGAGGAAAAACTCTAGTGAATTTATAACTAATTTAGTTCAAATGATGCGTTCGCCTTCATTGTGTATTTTTTTTCGTTTTTTTTTGTTTTTGTGGAAAAAAGAAAGACGAAATTTATGACCGAAAAGGGAAGTGCGCATCTTGACATATAATTTGCGAAACTGATTACCCGAAACGCATGAAGAAGCTTTTGTCGCTTTTTTCTTTTCACAAGCCTTGAAATTTGTATTATGAAAATGATCAATTTAATCGATAATTTTTTTTTTCATTTATATTCTGGACAATTTGCTTGAAGTTGGAAGGTCGAAGCGCAGTTGACCTGGGCTGTTAGTTTTGAGGTTCGGTGTTTACTTTTTGCGGAGGGTAACAGGGAACGTTTCATCTTATGCTATTACTGATTTAGTAACCATGCAACTATTTTTAAGAGATTTACCAAATGAACTACTTTACAAAATTTTCCAAAATTTATCAGATTTACCAGATTTACTGAAAGTTGCAGCAACTTGTAAGAAGTTCAGAGATGTTATTAAACTTCTAGTAGTTTCATTTGGTGATTCTTCAATTCAACATACAACATTCCAACATATTACTAATGAATACCTTACAATTGATCTATCAAATGAATCAAATTTGATACATGCTAAATCAGTTTTACAAAAGTATCAACATATTATTTTCGAATACAGTTGTTTGAAAGGAATACATCTTTTAAGGTATATGGAATTCATCATATTGAATAAATCACCCAGAACAGGAACTATATCTGAATTATTTCTAACCATAGAAGGTACAAGAGATGTAGTCGCTATGTCTCAAGTATTTCAAGAAGTTCGAGATACACCAGATCATTTTTTGTATCAAGTTACCAATTCTATATTTATTAATGGATCAGATAAGGGACTTTTAACTCCTAAAGCATACTCTGATTCTCATGATTCTTTTCAATCGGTGCTACTTCTATCAAGAAATTTTTTTTTCACATCTTTAGAAACTTTACCATGGGTTAGTATTGTCTCCAATCCATATAAACCATTAATCATCAATGCCCCACGATTAAAGAAAATATCAGGACTTTACGATTTTGAGGAATTACCAAACACATCTGAGTTTCAAATTAAAAGAGTTGAACAATTCGTTCGTCAATCTAGTTCTCCCAATTTGAAATATATAGAAGAGGCTAACATCAAAAAAGGTTTGGATATTTCAATCTTTAACAAATATAAACGATTAGAATATTTGAATTTAAGGTTCACCAAAATTAATTTACCAGATGATTATATCGCTCTTACAAATAGGGTCTATATACCAACTCTAAAGACTTTAAAAGTGTCAGGTGGTCCCATATCATTAGTCAATATGGACTTACCAAATGTCAAGACTCTTGAACTTGAATTTACAGGGTCAACTAGTGTTAAAAGAAATAATCAAAAAGGAAATGAAAAAGATATAACATCTGACTGTTTAATTGAGAATTTGAAACTACCAAGCTTGAAAAACTTAGTTTTGACTGTACCACAGAGTATTTCGAACTCATTGGGATATATTTTGAATGATTTACGTGAAAGTATCGTCAATGTTGAATCATTCTGTTGTTATGGAAAAGTCAGAACATCTGATTTTAATGGAGTTCAGTTCAATAGACTTGAAAAGGTCATTTTGAAAGGTGGATTATATGGGGATGACGAGAATGGGTTTGTTGATAATGAAGATTTTAGGGAAGGAAGTTCAATGATTGAATATATTGAAGTTTCGAATCTATTCAGTTTTCAAAATTTGGTGCTTTTCACAGATACAATCTTTTTTAGTTTGACCACTTTGAAATTAAAATTAAATTTCAAATACTCAAATTTAACTTATCAGTATGTGATCAGTAAAGAAGAGTTTCCTGCTTTAAGACTTTTGGAGTTAACTGAAAATGAACACTTGGGAAATGATTTCGATTTCATGAATGTAAAACTCAAACTAAATTTACCAAAATTGCAACAATTGACAGCATCCCAGAACTTATTATATTATTGTATTATATGGCTTTGTAATAATGAAGAAGTCATGATAAATGAGTTATGAGTACTTGTATAGAAAGAAATTTAACAATCATCTTGTTTGAAATGATTAGGTTAGTTATTGTTTAATGAGATCTTGTATTCAAAACCATGTAACGATTATAGAGTACATTGCATATATTTGAGAAAAAGTTTTAAGTGGTATCTCTAAGCTCTATATATATTCGTCTCATAAATATGAAACGTTCAACATAGAGATCTTCATGACATAAAAATAATGTACATTGTAATAATGTTTACAGTCTGTGTCCCGTAACAATTTCGTAAGAATATAACACACAAAATCTAAGATTAATTTCACATTATTCAAAATAACACAAAACCACAAATGGGATTAGACTCATTTCCTGTTGAGGTGTTGGGTGAGATCTTTGATCACATAAATGATGTTTTTGAATTCATGAAATTGGTCCAAGTGTGCCGTAAGTTCCAAACAATTATCAAAAGCAAAGTGTTGATAATTACAGATTCATCACATGCATCAAGTTACTTCAATCAAGTATCAAACAATCATATATTCCTAAAAAACCCGAATATTGAATCCATGGACATGGTGAAACAGTACAGTTACTTCATTGTTGAATTTTCAAAGAAGCAAAGTAATGAAAAGAGTGCATTAAGTGACGATTATATTTTGAATATTGTCTATAATAAAAAATTTAAATGGCAGAAGATAGTTAAGGTGTTGTTAACTAAGGAATCTTTACAGATGCTAGTGAGACATGGAAGGATTAGTTCACAGCATACAGGAGTAGAATATATCAAATATTTAGAGAATCAGTTAAAGGATGTTCATAAAACGTTGTGTTTATATCCTAATTCAAATGAAGAATTTCAACTAAATCCAAGTTTGTCACAATTGGAAATCATGGGACATGAATATCATTTCTTTAAAGTGACATCATTACCTATAATTTATTTCCATATCAATGATAAATATGAATTCATTATAAATTGTAAAGAATTGAAAGTTTTAAAGGGAATTATCAATACCACAATGACAAAATCAAGACTGCCCGGTATAATCTCGTTTTTAGACCATTCTAAACTTCCAAACCTTGAATCAATTGAGGATATTTCAATTGAATCAGGTACTAGTCTAAAAGTTTTTGAAAACTTCCAAAATTTGAAGAACTTAAATTTACAAAGTGCATACCTAAAGCCAATTGAATTGAATGGTGAGAATCAATTTGTAGAATTAGTCAAATTGAACAATTTGACAGATTTCCAAATCACAGGTAATTCAATACATTTAGATAATATAGCATTACCAAACTTGAAAACTTTATTAATCCATTTAAATGGATCAATTGATAGAGAGTTCAATCAAACTCTTAAGTTCGAAGATATTGATTGTCCTCAGTTAGAGAATTTAGATATAGAGATTGGATTATTGAATAAAGGTTTAAAATACATGATTGATAAACTGAACAATTTTTTGAATCAAATCAAGACATTGTCCATTTCAAGCAATTCTGAGTCGTTTCCATTGATCTTTCATACATTGAAAATGAATAATTTAGTTGAATTGACGTTGAAGCATAATGATACCATAGTAGAAGAAGAAATCATACAAAATACTGATAATCAACCTGTATTGAGAAATATCAAAGAATTGAAATTCATAAACAATTTAAAAGTGTTAAATCTTACTGAATTTCATAGATTCAATGATTTTTTTTTACAGAATGATTTCAAATTCAATAATCTAAAAAAATTGATGTTATTATTCAAAGTGAAAGAATACAAACAAGAGTACGAGTTGAAACGTGAAAACTTCCCCAATTTGAATGAACTACGAATAAGGTATGCCAATAGATATGGACCATTGAAGAAATGTGATATATACATCAACATCAGTGAATTGAAGAGCTTGAAGGAGGTTTACTGTGATAAGAACTTGTTGGTGCAGGGTTATGAGGGCATGGGCATCGTGTATGAGTGAATAATGACATATAATTGTGGATCTGTAATAGCCGATAGAAGGAATCCGAGGATTATTAATTTGAACGGATAAACTTGTAAAAGAGTTGATCCATGTGTGATTGAGCCGGATACAACTTACTGTTAGCGGGTCGAAAAAGCTAGCCTTTAAAGCTTGAAGATATTGATTATGGCATCATCTGTGTGTCTTTCTCAAGTCCAAACGGATTGATACTGCCCGTTTAAGTGTGGTGGACCACCAGTCTCCGTTTGAGGGTGTAATCCTAGGCTGAAACGGATGGGTTCCTAGCCTAGAGACTTCCGCCTACAGCGAGGAGCTCCCCTCTCTAATACTTACAACTCTCTCACCTAACTCTGTGGAAAGCATCGGGGTCTCTGCCTAGAACTTCAGGGGAAGAGAGAAAGCCTTGCATATTTTTTTTTTTTAAACAGAGAAAGGAAAAGAAAAAATTATCTGAATAGCAAATTAGATTACAAATTAAACATTCTCCCTTTTTTTTCCAATTAAATCCCCCAATTTCTAATAAATTCACTGATTTCTTAACAGCATGAGTGGAGTTCATTTCATTGAGCATACAGTCGTCACCGTTTTTGGTGCTTCTGGTGATTTAGCTAAAAAGAAGACTTTTCCAGCCCTATTTGGTCTATATAGAGAAGGTAATTTATCGAAATCTACTAAAATTTTCGGTTATGCTAGATCTAAATTAACCACTGAAGAGTTGAGAGAAAGAATCAAGGGTTATTTAAAATCATCATCTGATGAAGTTGCTCGTAAAATTGAAGAGTTTTTATCAATGATTTCTTATATCTCTGGTCCATATGATACACCTGATGGATTCATCAAATTAAATGACCAAGTTAAAGAATTTGAAGACTCTGCTAACGTTAAAGAACCACATAGATTATTTTACTTAGCCTTACCTCCATCCGTTTTCATTCAAGTCTGTGAACAAATCAAAGCCAATGTTTATGCTAAAAATGGTATTACTAGAGTCATTGTTGAAAAACCTTTTGGCTCAGATTTAAAATCATCAAGAGAATTACAAGAAAATCTTTCACCAATCTTCAGTGAAGAAGAAATTTACAGAATTGATCATTATTTAGGTAAAGAATTGGTTAAAAATCTACTAGTTTTAAGATTTGGGAATGAAATTTTAAATGCTTCATGGAATAAAGAACACATTAAAAGTATTCAAATCTCATTCAAAGAACCATTCGGTACCGAGGGAAGAGGTGGTTATTTCGACAACATTGGTATTATCAGAGATGTCATGCAAAACCATTTATTACAAGTCTTAACATTAATCACCTGTGAAAGACCAATCTCATTTGATCCAGAAGCAGTTAGAGATGAAAAAGTTAAAGTCTTAAAGGCAATTGCTAAAATCGATACTAATGATATTTTAACTGGTCAATATGATAAATCTGAAGATGGAACAAAACCAGCATATTTAGATGACGAAACAGTTAAATCGGGTTCTAAGGCTGTCACATATGCTGCATTCCCAGTAAATATCAAAAATGAAAGATGGGATGGTGTTCCAATCATTATGAGAGCAGGTAAGGCTTTAGATCAAGGTAAAGTTGAAGTTAGAATTCAATATAAACCAGTCGCATCAGGTATCTTTGAAGAAATCCCTCCAAATGAATTAGTTATTAGAATTCAACCAGATCAAGCCGTTTATTTGAAATTAAATGCAAAAGTCCCAGGTTTATCAACAAACACTCAATTGACCGATTTAGATTTGACTTATTCTCATAGATATAAAGAATTCTGGATTCCTGAAGCTTATGAATCTTTAATCAGAGATGCATTACATGGTGATCATTCAAATTTCGTTAGAGATGATGAATTAGATTTCAGTTGGAAATTGTTCACTCCATTATTAGAATACGTTGAAAGTGAAGAATCTCCAAACCCAACTTTATATCCATACGGTTCAAGAGGCCCAGCTAACGTTACTAAATGGTTAGAAGATCACGGTGTTATTTTCACCAAAGATGGTAATTACCAATGGCCTGTTATTACACCTTCAAAGATCTAAAATGTTAAGCGTTTACGTGAGAGAAAAAAAATGATATAAATAAAAAATAAATTGGTTAGGTGAAATTTGATAGTGGAGAGAAGATTGTGCTTATTGTTCTTTCTTGTACAAGTTTGCTCAATGTGTGTCTGTGAAGTGGGTGTGTTTTCTCTTTTGTTTATTGCGTTGAGTATTTTGTATATTGGTTATTGTAGCTGTTTTTTTTTCGAGCTATATATAATCTTTTTTAATGTTTTTTAGTGATGTCCTTGATAGAATTTTTTTTTTGTAATTACTACAAATATCTAACATAATAAAATCACTTTATACAATGTCTCTTTTTATTTCATTTCATATATCTTATAACTCATTATCCCAGCATTGTTTAACAAATTTACTCATATTAACTTTCTTTTTACTTTGACCAATTATCCAAGGATGCAATAACATTTGTCTAGGACTTGCCCTTTCTGTTGGATTTTTTTTCAAACAATAGTCCAAGAATGATTTAAATGAAGTAGTCCATTCAATACCATCATCATCTGATAATTTTGGACTAAAATTCATGATTAAAGTTAAAACTTCGATTGGTGAACTTCCATTAATATCAATATCTAAAGGAAATTTACCCTTTGCAACTTCTAATAACGTTAAGCCTAATGACCAAACATCACTTGTAACAGAGTATGGATGGCCTTGAATTCTTTCAGGTGCCATATAATATGAAGTTCCTGTAAACGTTGTTGCTAATGAATTAACAACTTCTCCACTGACACCAAAATCACAAAGTTTGATTTCTCCATTGGAATTCAGTAAGATATTTTGTGGTTTGATATCTCTATGAATAATTTTATTTTCATGTAAATATGATAAACCTTGTAATACACTTTCTGCAATCTTACCAAGGACTTTTTCACCAATTATACCACCCCTTGATTTAACTTGTTTATAAATTGAATCTAAAGATTTACCATCCATGTATTCCATTGTGATACAAATTGAAGCATTTTCTTCATTCAAAAACATCCCATAATATTTGACAATATAAGGACTTTTACAGGATTTATTAAATTGTAATTCTCTTAAAATTTGCTTTTGTGTCTCTGCAGCTGAAGTATCTGAAATAATTTGCTTTAAAGCAAAAACAGTTCTACCATTAACAAGTTTACACCTACTAACAGAACCACCGATACCTTCACCCAGCATACCCAATTCCACAATTTCTCCCTTTTTAGATGCTAATTTCCATTCTTCCAGATCTAAATGTTCAGCATCCCTTTTCCCATGTGATAGAGTTAAAGTTGATTCATCATTATGTTTATCATTATCATTAAATTTATTTTCATTATCATTATTGTCGTTATTAGTTTTATCATTATTATCATTATTTTTGTTATTAGAATCAAATATTTGAATCTTGGGAACTAATTTACTTGATCCATCAATCTCGGCGATTATTTCACCACTAAACATCCCTGTACTTTCAGACATAGTTGAAGGTGTTGATGAGTGATAAGGAGAGTTGATATCTAATTGGGTCAATTTTGATGATAATAAAGAAGGTGTTGAATCTGAATTTATGAAACTCATAGGAGATGCTTGAGCACTTGTGACATTATTAACAGCAAGCGAGGGAAGTTTTAGACGAGGTGACTTGGGATTTCTAGTTCCCGATCCAGGTGGACGTAGTAGTGGAGGGATGGACATGTAAGCGAATGAGAAATCAATTGACTCGAAATGAGTTGAGTTTTGTCACTTTGAAAGGTTTATGTTTTTTTTTTTGAATTTTCCCAAAAATCCTTTTTTGTACACGCTTTTCTCGCCCATGTGACTATCACGTTTTAATTGCTTTTAAGACTTACGTAAGTTTTAGTCATCCCACTTACCTATCCGGGTGACCCCTTCGAAGAAAGGAGATTTCGCTTTCATCAAAATCAAAAGAAAAATCAGAAAGGCACATAATATATAAACAAACTATAAGTGACAAATAGATATGGCACCAAAGTTGGAAGAATGGGAAATCAAGAAATATTGGGAAATCTTTAGTGGCTTAAAACCAATAAACAACAGATTATCTGGTGACAAAGTTTCTCCAGTCCTAAAAAATTCAAAATTGAACGATAGTGACCTATCCAAAATATGGGAATTAGCAGATATCGATCAAGATGGTCATTTAGATTTCGAAGAGTTTTGTATTTGTATGAGATTCATCTTTGATTTAGTCAATGGTACCATATCCTCATTGCCTTCAGAATTACCTGATTGGTTAATACCTTCTTCTAAGGCACATTTAATTCAAGCTAAAAAGGATATAAATAATAATGGTTCTGAATTGAGAAGAGTTTCATCAGATTCTGAAGATGAAGATTTTAATAATGAACAATTCGATTGGTATATTTCCCCAATTGATAAAAAGACTTATGAGGATATTTATTCATCTGCTGCTGATAGATTTGGTAGAATTACATTTGATTCATTAAATGGTTTATATTCAACGTTACCCAACGTTCCTGATCAAGATACAAGATTCGCATGGAATTTAGTCAATCCAAGATCTTCTGAAACTATAGATAAGGATCAAACTCTAGTCTTTCTACATATGTTAAATCAAAGATCAAATGGTAAAAAGATTCCAAGAGGCGTTCCATCTTCATTAAGAGCAACATTTTCCAAAGAAACCCCAGATTATTCAATTGACTCTCATCAAGCTGATGTTACTCAAACATCTTCTACACCATCAACAAAACAATCATTTGGTAACAATTATCTAACAAGATTAAATGATTCAAATATAAATAATACCAAAGGTACTAATTTCAATGCAACAAAGGATAAGGATTGGGAAGAAGTTCAATTGAAGAGAGAATTAACTGATTTAGAATCCAAAATTTCCGCAATTGAAAAGATCAATGAATCGAAAAAAAATGAAAGATCAAACGTTTTGAACAATAACTCCAGTACAAATAATAAGAATCTATTAATCAGAAAAGAATTACAGCAATTATTGGAATATAGACAAAAACAGTTGATTGATGGTAATAAATCAGTAAATTTAGCAGAAATCTCAAGTGATATAGACACAGTTGAAAGTCAAGTTTTGATTTTAGAACAGTATTTACAACAAAAAAGAAATGAGGTTGCAGAACTACAAAGACAAATAGCAAGTGCAAGATAAATCATATACAGTGATACGAATGGATGTTAAGTAATAAAATATTAACTCAAGTGTAGCTTATCAAATAGACCGTCATTTCAAGGTGATTCAGTCACCTTAATAAATACTTTAGTAAATGCCAATAATTCTCCGATACCTTAGATTTTAATCGCCACAAACATGTACCAGAAAGCTAAATGTCACTGGAAATTTGTCACCCGAAATGAATGAAGGTGGAAACTTCTTTGAGTGAAAACAACAGCCGCAAATCAAATTAAAAATAAGTTAGATTTCGGTGTTTAAACCTTTTCCCCAGATTTTAAAACTATCATATACAGGAAGAAAAGGAAAATCCGTAAAGGCTGAATCCTATTAAATTCGATGTGTCTTCATAAGCTTATATAAGATTATGTACTCCCTAAAAACACCCCAAAAGTTAATCCCTTCCTGGTTTACCTTCCTATTCATCTTTCAATATCGAGTTTCACCAATTATGGAAAATGTAAATGTTATGGGGTTAAGCCCAAACAAAAGACACGGTAGGAGATTGGTAATATCTTCCTATCATCAAGTTTAGTGAACATCTCCCTCCAAGGATGACAGTGGTCCACCAGCTAAATCGCCCCGGAGTGTCGGGAATGATACTCCAGACTCGGCGAAAACAGTTTTATTTAGGGTTGAAAGCAATGCAGTGTGGAATTAAGAACAGGCTGTTGATACATAATGGATACACTGATTGGTGGTACTGAAGTAGTTGTAATTGGTATGTATACCACTTCTCCTGATATTCCACCCACTGGAAGGACCCCTATGCTCTTTTTCTGGGGGTTTTGCTACTTTCAATCGAGAAAAATCTGCCCATTTCTTTAAAATATAGCGGAATTTAGTACATATGGAACTTGAATAGCACGCATTAATGTTTATACGGCCTATAACTAAACCCAACAGTTCTAATTTGGACTCCTACATTAAATTACATCGGGATACGCTAAATGGCCACGTCTTTTCTATCTGATTTCTAATTCACTTCAATTATCCCCACCTTTTCCTTAATTGATTAATAAACCAATTTGTCATATATAAATACCATAATGATTCCCCCAAATTCCATGAAAACATTCTCTATTTCCCTTTTATAATAAAAATTGCAATTCATTAATTATGTCTGCTCCATTAACTGTCCACATTAAATTACCAAACGGTCTTGAATACGACCAACCAACCGGTTTAATCATCAACAACGAAATCATCCCAGCTGTCAACGGTAAAACTTTCGCTGTTACCAACCCTTCAACTGATGAATTAATCGCCAACTTACAAGAAGCTGATGATGATGATGTTGAAGTCGCTGTCAAAGCTGCTAAAAAAGCTTACGAGTCATGGTCTAAAGTTGATCCACTTGTCAGATCTAGAGCTTTATTAAAATTAGCTGATTTAATTGAAGAAAACGCTGAATTATTAGCCTCAATTGAAGCTTTTGATAACGGTAAAGCTTTACACTGTGCTAGAGCCGATGTTAGTCTTGTCCACAACTACATCAGATCTGCTGCTGGTTACGCTGACAAAATTGGTGGTAGAACTATTAACACTGGTGATGGTTACTTCAACTACACCACCAGAGAACCACTAGGTGTTTGTGGTGCTATCATTCCATGGAATTTCCCATTGATGATGTGGTCTTGGAAAATTGCTCCAGCTTTAGCCACTGGTAACACTGTTATCTTAAAACCAGCTTCTGCTACCCCATTAAGTGCTTTATATGCTACTACTTTAGCTATTAAAGCTGGTATCCCAGCAGGTGTTATCAACATCGTCCCAGGTTCTGGTAGAAAATGTGGTGAAGCTATCTTAAGACATCCAGTTATCAAAAAAATTGCCTTCACCGGTTCCACTGGTATTGGTAAAAGAGTTATGATTGCTGCTGCCGAATCTAACATCAAAAAAGTTACTTTAGAATTAGGTGGTAAATCTCCAAATATCGTTTTCAACGATGCTGATGTTAAATCAACCGTTCAAAACTTAATCACTGGTATTTTCTTCAACGGTGGTGAAGTCTGCTGTGCAGGTTCAAGAATTTACATCCAAGAAGGTATCTATGATGAAATTATTTCCCACTTCAAAGCTGAAGTTGAAAAATTAAAAGTTGGTAACCCATTCGATGAAGGTACTTACCAAGGTGCTCAAGCTACTCCAGATCAATTCGAAACTGTTTTAGATTACATCAAGAAAGGTGTTGAAGAAGGTGCTACTTTATTAACCGGTGGTAATAGAATCGGTACTGTTGGTCACTTTGTTGAACCAACTGTTTTCACTAACGTTGGTAACGACTTCACTATCTTAAAAGAAGAAATCTTCGGTCCAGTTGCCTGTGTTTCTAAGTTCAAAACTATTGAAGATTTAGTCGAAAGAGCTAATAACTCTGAATTTGGTTTAGGTGCTGGTATTCACACTGAAAACGTTAACAGAGCTTTAGATGTTGCTCAAAAATTAGAAGCTGGTATTGTCTGGGTTAACACTTACAACGATTTCCACCCAAGTGTTCCATTCGGTGGTTACAAAGAATCTGGTATTGGTAGAGAAATGGGTGCTGAAGCTTTAGATAACTACACTCAAGTTAAAGCTGTCAGATTAAAGTTAAAACAATTAGAAGCTTAGACTTGATGGTTTAAATTTATTATGGTTAGTTTTTTTTGTGATTGTTGTTTGAAACCTATCATTGATTGAAGGTTTGGATATGTAATTAGGTTAAATAAATTGGATTTATTAAAATTAATAAAAGTGTAGTACATAATTCGTAAGATGAATTAATATTTATTCATTTAAGTTGTTCTAAATCTACTCTTGTTCTTGTCAGACATTGGTCTCGAAAGTCTCCAATCATTTTGATCTTGTGAAAATCTATTAAATAATGGAACAATTCTTTCTTCTTTCTTTTTGGCCATTGTCTTATGGCCATTAACTTCAAAAAATTCCGGTGATATTTCAACTAACCATTTTGGCTCCACAGCTGTTACATGAACCATGTATTCTTTGGTAGTGTTTAAAATATTGTTGTATAGAACATATTGTGAACTATTTTTGATTGAAGAAGATGGATGAATATAAACTTGTGTTTGTTCTAGTAAAGTTTTATAACCTTCATTATTATCTCTTTTAGCAATATTTTTGAAGAATCCAGAGCATAAAGCTTTTCTAATTGAATCAGTATTAGCACCACAACTCAGTATTGGGTATCTGAATTTCTTGAATATCCTGATTAACTGGATTCTAATATCCTGGGCTCTTTTCAGACTTCTTTCTTGAATGAAATTCTCTTGACACCAATCTCTTGAGTAATCACTATTACACCAAGCGTTATAAATGTTTAAATAAGTCAAATGATCACCGTGTGGATGATTAAATCTTGCTTTCTTCCTATCTGCCATTTCTTGTTGTTGTTTAGGTCTATGGAAAATATTTGGAGTTGTAATCATTGCAAATATGCTAATCATTTCATCTGAACATTTATAATGAATTGATTCAATTAAAGTTTTAGAGATTGTGGGATCTGCTGGAATATTAACTAGATTTCTACCAATAATAGTGATTCTTGATTCATCATCAATTGCCTTTAGATAATATAGATCATTTAATGATAATAATATTGATTCTCTTTTAGGTGGATCCATGAATTCAAAATTTAACAAATCGTTAATTCCAATTGCCTTCAACATTAGAATTGTATTACTTAAATTTTGTCTTTGAATTTCAGGAACTGTGTTTGGTGACATTTCATTCTTATATGCTAATTCAGTATATAATCTAAAACATTTCCCCGGCCCAGTACGACCAGCTCTACCTGATCTTTGATTTGCTTGAGCTTGTGAAATAGGTTTAACAATTAAGGAATCCATACCTAATTTGGGATCATATGCGTTAATTTTAGCAAAACCTGGATCAATAACATAAAAAATTCCATCAATGGTTAATGAAGTCTCAGCGATGTTTGTAGCAAGGATTACTTTTCTTGAATTAATAGGAGTTGGTTCAAAGATTCTTGATTGCATTTCCGTTGGTAATGCAGAATAAACTGGTAATATGATTAGTTCTTTTAATGAATCATCTTCTTTTGTCATTGTTTTGATTCTTTCAGATAACACTTGAACAGAAGTTTCGATTTCTTCTTGACCTGTTAAAAATACTAAAATATCACCATTTGGTTCAGATACATGAATTTGTAAAATTGACTCAATTGATGCTTGTAGATAATCAAATTCAGGCTCAATTGTATACAGGATTTCAACTGGGAAAGTACGGCCTGGAATTTCAATAATTGGGCAATCATTAAAATATTTGGAAAATTTAGATGAATCTAATGTAGCTGATGTTATAATGATTCTTAAATCTGGCCTTTTAAGTGAAGCTTTTTTTAATAATGCAAATAAAACATCGGTTGCTATCGTTCTTTCATGTGCTTCATCCAACATTATGGCTGAATATTTAGACATTAAAGGATCAATCAAAGCTTCTCTTTGTAACATACCATCAGTCATGTATTTTATCACAGTATTAGGACTAACTTTATCTTCAAATCTAATTGAGTAACCAACTTCTTGTCCCAATCTAACATTCATTTCCTCTGAAACTCTCTTTGCAACTGAAGTGGCAGCAACTCTTCTTGGTTGCGTACAGCCAATCATCTTACCATTTGATGCAAATCCTGCTTCGTTTAGGTATTGAGTTAACTGAGTAGTTTTACCAGAACCCGTTTCACCAACAATAACAACAAATTGATTATCTCTTACAGTGGATATTAATTTTTCTCTCATTTGGAAAACTGGTAATGATTCTCTTTGTTCTTTCATTGATAAATTAGTTCTTTTACCATATGAGACATTACGTTTATTTTTAACTTCACCGGTGTTAGTTAAATCAACTTCTTCAATTCTAGAACTGCTTAAAATTGGATCATCTATATTTTTATTATTATTTGATTGTCTTTTCAATTTTTGTTCTTCTCTTAGTGCTTTTATTCTTTCATCTCGTCTCTCTTTGGCTAATTGTGATCCGCTCATAGCCATACGAGTTAAAGAACCCTCAGGTAATTTCTCGATTTTCAAAGAATCTAATTCATTCTTAGTGATATTATCAACTCCTTTCAAAAAAGGTGGAACTTTTTGCTTAACTTCAACGTCGATTTCAATATCATCACCAAAATCATTATCATTCTCATCATTCTTGTCATTATTTTCATTCAATTCTGGATAATCTTTAGCTGATAACGCACCAGCTGCAATTAACTGTCTGATTTCCCAACGTTCCGGTGATGTTAGTCTCTTCTTTTTATCAGAACTAGTAGAGACGTGTAGTTGTTGAATTCTACCCCTTTTTTTATCGATATATCTATCATCTTCCATCTCTTCACCTGTGAATTGGTTGACGTTTTTCATTGATAAATTTATTTTATTAGCATCAATTTTTAACACTTTAACATACACTTCTTGATCTCTTTTCAAAATGTCTGAAGGATGATCTATTCTTGATTTATCTATTTGGGAGATGTGAATCAGTCCAGAAACTCTTCCTTTGACACCAATGATGTTAGCAAAGGCACCAAAATTGGTAATGTTTTGAATAATACCTCTATATATTTTATTAACAATAATTTTTGAATCCAATTCTTGATAATCACGATCTCTGCAATTTTGTTGATGATTTCTTTTTCTATTTGGACTTCTTGAACGTTCTCTATTTATTTCAGGATCTTCCTCTTTCTTGAAATCTTTCCATTGATTTAATAGATTTTCTCCATCATATTTATCTATTTCATTTATTATATTTTCATCATTAGGTATTATTGGTTGGAAACTATCTTTGAAATTCTCTTCTTTCGGTATAACATTGTCTTCCTCTTCTTTCTTGACGTGTTTACCATGTTTAAAATGATCATTTAGCCAGGTGTGTAACGTTTTCAAGAACTCAGGTTTGAATTCCGCACCCATCTCATCTAGACTGTCATTAAATTCTTTAAAAGAATTCGAATTCTGGTATAAATCAACCACAAAATCAGCCACTTCCTCTTCATCCTCACCTGACTCTCTTAGGATTGCCTTTTTTATATCTTCTAATGAGTGCATCTGATCTGGTTTGATTCTGAATATAATGAGTTAGTGTTAAATAAGCTTAGATAAATTTATTTTCGATTATGTCATCCACTGAATAGTAAAATAAAAGACTACAGTCTACTCCGTTTCTAAAGATATTTATTAAAGAAAGGCCACTATTCATACATAAGAATCATCATCATAATCTAAAATTCAACTTCTCTGATACCATTTTTGTCAATAACTTTAACCTGTGAAAAATAGTTAGTAAAACATTGAATTTCAAAAACGTCATCTGTATACTCACGTAAAGACCCTTGTAGTCAAATGGAAGTCTTGTTTCCAATTCTTTGGTACAAAGTTTTAATAGATCCAGCCCTTCTTGTGTGGTGAAATCAGGTCTGTAGTGATGATCTAACAATGCAAATGTATAGAACCCAGCATATCCATGAGAAGCATAAGGAAGATCAACATTGGTACCTAGATAGTCTATCCAGTTCAATGATGGTTCGTCTTTCTTGTCATCATAACCGGCTATCAATACATTAACTTGATATGGTTTCTAAGGTGGTTAGTATATTGAATTGCAAGATGTTGAGAACAGAATTTGTAACTTACTCTTGATCTTAATGATTCTGCTAATTCATTTCTGGTGAAGTTAGCAACACCTTTTGGACTTAGTTCATAGTTCTCTCTAATTTCATATAATTGTATGTTAGCTTGAATGTATTCAGCAAATTGCACTATAATGGTTTGTTAGTGGCGAACATGAAGTAATCAGCCCAATAGATACATACCTGTGTCACCTGCTTCCCCTGTGAAGGCAATCAACGTGTGTTCACTCAATTCTCTTGTTTTATCGTCTTTGTTTCCTATGACTGAAATCCCTCTTGTAACAGCTTTTGAAGTGGCGATAATAACTGCATCCTTGACTTTGATTCCTAAAACGACGTCCATTTTTCCCAATTAAAGTGTTTTTTTGTGAAAGTGTAAAGAATTGAAATTGAAATTGAGCTGAATCTGATAGATTTGAACCTCAAACTGCCTGGAAAACTGGAATTCTTTTAGATTTTTTTTTAATGTTCTTCATTTAAAAGTTCGAATCTTTGTTTTTTTTTTGTTGATTTTTGAAAATTCCGGAAAATGATTATGTAATGATTAGGTAACATTAATGTCACGTGCTAAACGCGAAAATTCTATTATTTTTCCAGTATTTTTTACGCGTATTCTTTTAGACTAAACTGCCAAAACACATACAGACAATGCCTGCTTTTATGGATGATGCTGTGGATCTACAGCCTCCTCTAACCTCTAGCACCTCTTCATCACCAATAAATCCGAACCAAAGCTCAAGGGCGGACATCCCAAGCTCGTCTCCAACTAAATTAAAGAGTCAGAATGATGAACATGAAGAATCTATACAATCTAAGACTCCCTCATCATCAGATATGATATATTATTATGAGAGACTACTTCCGTTTAGATATGTTTTCCAATGGTTAAATCATTCCCCTAAACCACAATCTGATTTTACAATGAGAGAATTCGCTTATGAATATAGATCTGGGGCATATCAGCGTTATAATTCATATCAAACTTTAGAAGATTTTAAAAATTCAGTCATTAGAGCCAATCCTACCCGTTTTGAAGTCGGTGCAGTCTACTCAATCAATCCAGCTGATCGTAAAACTGTTCCAAAATCAGCTATGAAACCACTTGAAAAAGAATTGGTATTTGATATTGATTTAACTGATTATGATGACATTCGTACGTGTTGTTCTAAAACTTCAATTTGTATCAAATGTTGGCAATTCATCACTGTTGCTACAAAAATTTTAGATAAAGCATTAAGAGAAGATTTTGGATTTGAACATCTTGTGTGGGTTTTCTCAGGTAGACGTGGTGCACATTGTTGGATTAGTGATAAAAGAGCAAGATTGTTAGAAGAACCTCAAAGAAGAGCTATTGTTGAATATCTTGATATCTTGAAAAATAAAGGTACAAAGAGATTGAATCTACGTCGTCCATATCATCCTCACTTAGAAAGATCTTTTCAAATACTTAAGAATGAATTCATTCCATTAATTTTAGAAAATCAAGATCCATGGAGAGAGAATTATGAAGATTTACTTAAATTCCCAAATCCAAAGATTAATAACGTCTTGAAAGAATACTGGTTAACCAAACCCGGTAGATCAAGTTTCCAAAAATGGCAAGATATTGATGATATTTCTAAAAAATTACTAACAAAACAACATGAATTGAAATTAATCGTTGAATCAAAACAAGATTTAATTATGGAAACAATGTATCCAAGATTAGATGTTGAAGTCACTAGACAAATGATCCATTTATTGAAATCTCCATTTTGTATACATCCAGGTACTGGTAATGTTTGTGTTCCATTTGATTCTTCAAAACCATTTGATCCAACAACATCACCTAATTTAAGACAAATTCAACAAGAAATTGAAGAATGGGATTCAAATCATACTGTTGATCCAAATTCAAGAAAAATACATGATTATGAAAAAACAAGTTTGAAACCATATGTTGATTATTTCTCTACTTTTGTTAATGAAGTATTAAAATCTACAAACACTTCAACAAAACGTGAACGTGAAGATGATGGTAATCTAGACTTTTAAAAACACATTATTTATTGTATATTGCACCATGTATAAAAGTGGTTATTTAATATTGAACAGCAACATATAGAAGAATAAGATATAAAAAAATAAAGAAGTCAATTAAATAAAGGGTATGAAAATGGATTTTTAGAAATGAAGGACATAACTCATGAAAAAAGTAAAAAAAACTTCGAAGATCTCTAGTCAAAACATGGTAAATAATCAGCAATTAATTGCCAAATTGAATTTGATTTAGGACTTATTGCAACATTGGTAATAACAATACTTTCTTCACCGTCACCATGGGTCCATTCAATGATTTCTTTATCTTCAACAGTTTTAACAGAACCTGAACTTAAATCAAATTTAATATCCTCATAATCAAAGTGCCACATTGGTAGATGAATCCTTGTTGGATGATTAAATCTAGAATGACCTTTAATCTTCAATGTGAATGTAAGTTTTTTCAAATCAAAATATGAATCGATGAACTTTCCATTGATTGCAATAACATATGGACGAATCACTGCATCAATTGCTCTGATTCCATGACATGGTTTAACTTGTGAATATTTATCAGAAAACAATGGTGATTTTTCTTTATGTGTCAATGCAAAAAATTTATCCTCAGAATTAATAAGAGTACTTTCTGATCCACTTGAATCTGGAGTGGTGTTTATTTTGATGTTATTTTTGGAAGTTTTTGCAGAAGTGTCAATGGTTACAAAAATAGAATCATCTGAAAAATCGTCATCATTTGACCAGAATGAGAAATCTTCACAATTGAAACGATCACCCCACTTATGACAATTATCAGAAGTGTAACACCACCAAGAATGAGAAAGATTAGAGCTTTCTAAAGCAAAACTTAAGGCATCTAATGCAGATGTTTGTGAAGTGAATTCGTTTTCATCATATGCTCTTTTATTATCCATATCAAACGGCATACCAATTTCAGAAAAAATAATGGGAACATTTTCACCCAACAGTTCTTGACTTTCTAGCTTCATTTCATTTAATTGGTTCTTGAAACTGTTTCTAATTGCTGATTCTCCAAACACCATTCCAAAGACTGGATTAATATAACGACCTCTAACAACTCCTAGGGTATTAACATTATAAAACTTATTCCAAGTTTTGAACATCAACGACATTCCGTCATAGTAATGAGGACAAAAAACAGTTTTATTATCAATTATATCAGTTCCTTTTAATCTTGGTGGGATCTGTAGAGGTGGAGGTTGTAAAAACATTATGATATCATTCTTAACTGACCTGATTGAATCTTTATAATCTTTGTAAAAATCAATGAAATTATGATTAATAAAATGTTCTTCGCTGAATGTGAATTCACCATTTAGACCATGTTGAAAGTAATCAAGGATTAATGGTTCTTCAGTTTCCATACTCCATACTCCATGCTGAGCCCATAAACATTCACCTAGTTTCCAGCCTTTATCTCTTTTAAATCCATAATGTTTATCATATTCATCAGTTTCTAACCAAGCTGTAACTCCATTTGGGTCAACGTATTTAGATCCCACTTTTTTTGGTCCAGTAATAGAGATTTTGTATTCATCAACATCAACAGCAAAACCCATACCTAACTTCATTGATTCTAAGATAGTTGGACATGAATCTATTCTTAGTGGATAATCAGCAGGAATTTCAGTAATATCGGGAACGGATAAATATCCTGAGTTTGGTTCATTCATTGTTTCAACACCAAGGATAGTTCTTTCAAATAAAAATGGGGCTTTTTCTTTAATCCTTTTAACAAGATGAGTTACTGAATCAATGAAATGAGATTGCAAAAAATCTTGGATATTAACACCATTAATGATACATTTTGGTGCTAAGATTTTACCTGCAAAAAACAAAGTAAACATTGTACCGGTTGCCAATCTTCTGTAGTTTGTAGTCCACAGCATCTTGGGATATTGATCAGGATCCGGAGGAAAATTATTCTCAACCATTGCAGCTTCAGTGACTTTAAAATTCTTTGGATTAAACCCTGCGGCATATAATGTCCACATTGGAGCTCCATCACCACCACAATGTCTTGACCAGACGTCTTGGTGAGGATCTAGATATACATAGACCCCACCGATGGCATTAATGATCTTCAAAACTTCAATTGTATATTCAATGAACTCTTCGTCATAAATCCCAGGACCTTCATGTTCAATGGCCTCCCAAGTGAAGATATATCTGATTGAATTATAGCCCATGCTCTTGATTCTTCTAATATGATGTGCTACATCGGTTATTTCCCATGGTCTACCGACGAATGAAACATGATCCCCATCATAAAACACATCACCTTCCCCATCAACCAAGGGTCTATGACTTGGAAAGTATGGAGTTTTAGGGAACTTTGAGCCACCATCAACGTTGATCCCTTTCAATTGTACAGCTCTTCCCTGCTCATCAGCAAAATTACCATCTAAGCCAGGTCTGATTTTCCCTTCAATCATCGTTTCTTTGCGCCTAAAATAATAAAATTATAAATAATTACTCAAAAAAAGAGAGAAAGTGTCAAACTTACTGATTTTACATGATAGTGCGAATTCCGGCTTGTTCTGGCCTCGGAATTGGACAGAAAGAGTAAAAAAAAAAAATTTAGAGCTCATCGCTTTTGTAGAGTAATTTCATTTATAATCAAATAAAAACAAAAATGAGCCAAGAAGAGCAGCAACAAATCTCAGGAGATCCACAGCAAGAAGAATTCGTCGATGTTAGTGAAGTTCAAGACGTTGTTGAAGAAAACAACGAGCCAGAACCAATCAGTGACGATGAAGATATTGTAGATGCTAATGAAGAAGAACAGAATAACCCAGATGATAAGATAGAGATAGATATGTCCAATAATTCATGGACTTATTTCGACAAACATGAAGATTCTATCTTTACTGTCTTCACACATCCAAAAGTGCCATTAGTTGTCACCGGTGGTGGTGATAACACCGTATATTTATGGACTTCTCACTCACAACCACCTAAATTCGTTCAACAAATTAAAGGTCATAAGGAATCTATCATTACTGGTGCTTTCACTGGTGATGGTGAATTCTTAATTACTGGTGATATGGCTGGTAAGATCATGATCCATCAGTCTCAAAAAAGGGGTCAAGTTTGGAACTTATATGCAGAATTAGAAGAAGTTGAAGAAATCACATGGATCATTGCTCATCCAACACAACCAGTTTTTGCTTTTGGAGCTGCTGATGGCTCAGTATGGGTTTATCAATTAACTCCATCTTTAGAGCAAATAATGTCTGGGTTTTCACACCAATCAGAAACCACCAGTGGTACTTTTGTTAACACTAACGATTTAGATTCACTACATTTAGTTACCGTTTCTACAGATGGTTCAATTGTTGGTTGGAATGCATTCACTGGGCAAACTTATTTCAAATTAACCGAATCAGATTTCAGAGGTGTTGTTTTACCTTGGATCTCTTTATCTCTACAAGATAATTCAAATATTTTAGCTGTTGGTTCAAATGAAGGTAACTTAGCTATAATAAACGTTTCTAATGGTACAGTGTTGACCACATTAAAAGTCATTGAATTAAAAGAAGATCAAGAATCATTGGATGGTAGTATTGAGACAATTACTTGGAGTGAAGTCTTACCTTTAATAGCCATTGGTTTAGTTTCCGGTAGTGTTATTCTATTTGATACTAAAACTTGGAG
Organism: Phaffomyces antillensis; assembly: GCA_003707195.2. Taxonomy (NCBI): domain Eukaryota; kingdom Fungi; phylum Ascomycota; class Saccharomycetes; order Phaffomycetales; family Phaffomycetaceae; genus Phaffomyces; species Phaffomyces antillensis. The sequence continues at coordinate 196,132 of PPNI02000006.1, forward strand.
AGAAAGACATCAAATCAAATTAGAAGACGCCATTACAAGACTAGAGTTTGTTTCAGGTACCCCATTTTTGATTGGTTCTTCCATGAATGGTAAAGTTTATAAATGGGATTCAAGAACAGGTGAAGAGTTATATGTTGGTGTTGGTCATAACATGGGTGTTTTAGATTTTAGTGTCATTGAAAACGGTAATAAGATCATCACTGCTGGTGATGAAGGGGTTGCTTTAATCTTCAACACAGATCCATCTCAGCAACCAGATCCATCACAAAGTATTCAGATCAAAGATATTGATTTAACACAACAAGATTAGAAAATAGAATGAACTAAGTCTAATGTATTCGTTTACCTGTAGTATACATCTGTACGAAACACAAGGGTCAATCACAGTTAAATAGTGGCTTATAATATAAAATTGGGCACTCTCGAGTCTCAGGGCTCCAACTTCGATTTTGACACAAAATTAACAAATTCCCTTTTCGGCCGAGTCTTTTTCTGTAGAATTTTCTAGAAAACTGGCAGAATCTTTAAAGCTTCTAGCAAATTCTAAACAATTATTAATCAAATGAGGTAAATGTGGTTATAAAAAGGGACTTCTCGTCCTTTGAAATCATCAATCTTTTATCTTTATCTCTATTAACAACAAATACTTTCAATACAAAAAATGTTATCTTACTACCCAATTAAGCAAAACCACTGTTATACCTCAGATCCATTTGAATCTATCTTCTTTCAACAACCAACACTCACGAGATCTCCTTCATTGAGACTAACTCCAAGAAATCATCAACGTCACATACAAACTTCTCCTTCATTATTTGATCTTTTTGATTTAGTTGATGATTCTGTTCGTGCTCCAGCTCATCATCAACATCCTTATGGATATCACTATAATGGTCATCATGCACAATCTACTCAAAACCCAAGTGTGTTAAGTCCTCGTCACCATCAAAGAGTCCAAAAGCCAAAGGTTCAAGAACAAATCAAACCAAAATTACATATCACTTCAAATGGTGTTCAAAATGATAAATCTTATATTTTACAAATTAGCAAAAATTTAAACAATGATTTTGAACATTATTCAATCTTTTACGAAGTTAATGATAAAGAAACACTATTGATCATTAGCTCAAAGAAAGATAATTTTAAAAAAATTTATACTTTTGAAAACGATTCTATTGATTTGAAAGGTATCACTTGGAAATCAACAAATAATGGTTTAATAATCACCATTCCAAAAGTTTCAAAACCAATCAAAGAAACTGAAGATTCAACTACCAAATCAGTGCAAACTAAAGTTTTACAACCTTCAACTACCCCATTGCAAATCTCAGTTGAATCACCAAAACGTCAAAAGGCTGAAACTTCTAAATCAAGAGTGATTTCAATTCCAATTGAATTCACAAACTCAAAGTATAGTGCAGTTCCATTATCCAGAAAAAACTCACAAGTTTCAACATCATCCGAAACTGATTCTGAATTATCTTCTACTGCTAACTCTGATGTTGAAAGTGAAAGTGACGTTGAATCTGTTTCCAAATTACCAAAACTTACCAAAAGAGTCTCTTTAGAAGAAGTTGAAGATGAAAGTTTAATAATGGACTTAGACTAGATAAAATATTTTTCAATGATTTTGTATAATAGCTACTTTTTATTTTAATGACAGTTTTTTTTTTGCTTTTTGCTTAATTTCATAAGTTTTACGATATAGTAGTATCGAGTTTTCACACTCATGAGTAAGAATAATTTAACGTTCTTATCTTTAAGTTTGAATCTAAGTATCTAATTAAAATTATTATACAACACAACGATATTAAAAGTGCTAATATGGAATACCATTAGTCATCTTTTGGAACTTATCATAAACAACAGTGAAAATACTTTCGTAGCTCCTTTTGATTAATCCCTTTAATAGGAAAATGACTTCTTTTTCAGATTTGTTTAAAAAGAATCTGTTTCTCAAATTCTTAATTGTTTTCTCTCCATTAAAACAAGGTAATCCAGATCCTAACATTGGAGTAACATTACCGATAATTAATTCGAAATATGGACGTGCACTCAAAAAACCTTTAATGAAAAGTTCTTCAAACATCTTAAATGATTCAGTATTATTAGAACCGCCCATGACTCTAACCATTTCTTTGGTTAGTTTGAATGGAACAGCTTCAAATGTAACACCACCTGGGGCAATATCAAAACAGAAACCAAAATCAATATGTAAAATATGACCTTGATCATCATACATAATATTACCATTATGTCTATCTTTGAATTGCAATAAATATGAAATAATACTGTAAGCAGCTAATGATTTAACGAAATTATTTCTTGCATTTTCGAATTCAACTGAGTTTTCTCCACCGAATTTTGTAATAAAATATTCATATAGTCCATTAACAGCTTCTCTACCTAACATATCTCTTGAAATAGAATTTGGCAAAACATCAATAACACCACAACCTGGTGCAGTCGCGGTAACTCTATATGGGAAACAATACAAATCCAAACCCGAATTTTCCCAAATACTTTTGAAAATTGAAATCAATTGAAGTGCTAAAACATCTTGTCTACAATCATCACCAACTTTAAAAATAGCACCTTGCCATTTTTCAATTTTAACTTCTTTACCATGGATCTTTTCCTCTTTACGGATTTTGAAAGTAGCCATAAATGGGGCTTTAGCATGCGATTGTAATGGTTTACCTGACGATCTATTAATATCAATAACAACACCATCTGGATTGGATGGTAAATAAACATTTTCAAGAATTTCAACTTTTTGCATTTCTTCATCAATTTTAACTTTCTTCTCAGCTTTTGTTTTCTTAATGTATGGTTTTAATTTACCTGAAATATCAGTGACTTCATTAAAGAACTTAAATTCAGAATGATAAAATTCCAGATCTTCTGGGCTGAAAGATGCAATCATTTTATTCATAACATCATCCAGTAAGTGTTTAATTGGATCTTCAATCATGGCATCTTCATCTTTATATCTATTGGCTAAAATATTCCAAATAATTTGATGAGCAAATAATTGATCAATTTTACCAGTTTCAACAATCAGTCTACCCACATAACCTAAACTATCATTTCTTAAACTTTGAACAATTTGTGGAACATAAAAGAATGTTAGATTAATATCATGAGACTCTAAGGATCTCATATTATATTGAATGACATATGGATTTTCAGAATATGGAGGTTGGAATAAATTGATTGAATTTGTTGGGGAAATTGGTTTCGATAATACTAAATACTTGTAATGAGCTGGTGATTCCAATAAATATTTAACGTTCTGTTTATAACCAATGGTTCTTAATGGATTTTGATTAACTAAAGCAATTAGTACCTTTTGTAAATCTGGGAATCTTTCAACTAAAGCAAAAGCTAAAGCTGGCTCTAAATCATAGGCATACTTAACTATGTCAGTATTAGGATTTTTGAAAATGTTGAATTCAATTGGATTAGAAGAAGTTAACCAAATCATCGATTTACTGATTTCATCACTTAATAAGATCAAAACTAATTCTCTCTTTTTAGATAGTTTTTGACCAACCTCTAAAGAACTAATATGTTGATAATTCTCAACTAATAAATTAACATCAGATTTAATTTTCAAAGTATTACCACCAAATGGGAAATGAGAATTATTGTTAAACCAAGATAAGACGCCATTAAAAATTGCATCTGTTAGAGATAAAACGTATTGAGAACCAATTCTTTGATGTAGCTGTAAAACATCAAGAGCGAATTTGATCATTTGAGTTCTAATTAACCTTGCAAATGGATGAATACTTGCAATTTCTAAACCCTTCAAACCATCTAAGACAACACCTGTGAAAATTTTTAGTAAATGATCACTTTCAAATAATGTACCTTGAAAATGAGATGAGAAAAATCTTATAACATGTAAATGAGTTTGTAAATAATCAGAGACAACTTTTGCATGATAATTAACTTGATCTTCATTTGATGGGGAATATGTCATCTTTAAGAATCCTTCTTCAGTCAAATCATATTTTTTTGAGAATAAACCTTTACGAGCTTTAATAGAATTTTGCCAACAAATAACAATCTCAGATAATAACAAATATGATAAATCATCTTGACGTTCTTTAATAATACCCAGCCAAATATTAGTTGCAACTTTCATTGAATCTGACGATAAGTATTCAAATGGCAATGTAACTAATTCATGAACTAAACCAGCACTATCGACTTCATCTTGTCCCAGAATTAGAACTGTTGCAATTAAATCCAAGATTTCAATCAATCTTCTTTCTTCAATAACAACACCATTTGAAATATCAGATTTAAGTTCAGAAAGTCGAAGATCTTTTAATTTAACAACATCTTGAGAGCCAACCACATTAGCTTGATCGGCCAAATTTCTTGCTCTCCAACCGTATTGAGACAGAAAACCGGCAACAGAATTTGGATTTTTTAATGGTAATGATGACAAATTAGCAACTTCGGTATCAGTAGGTAAGATAGTACCAGCTAGTTCAACTGCAAAAGAAACGCCTAAATCAACGCCATTCAATCTTTGAAATAAACCTAAATCTGAAATATAAGCTTGTAGTAAACTTTTCATATCTTGATTACTTTTTTGTAAAGACAATTGACACCAGATTCTAGCACTTTTCTGAAATCTCTCTAAAGTTGAAGATCTCCATTTTGAAGAGTCAGTTAAAGTTATTTCCGTTGTTGAATGCTTTAATTGGAAAACTCTTTGTGGTCGATATTTATTCCTACCTGAATCAACAATACTATCAAATAGTAAAGTTAAAATATCAAGTAAAGTGAACAAACTATGACGGTGACACAAGGCAGATGGGATTTTATATAATAACAGATCAGCGACTTGGAAGGAAGCATCTTGTAAATCATAATTTCGATGACAACAGAAAACAAAAACTTTATTCAATTGTTTGGCAACTCTACTTGAAGTAAAATATTCATTGCCGCCTTGAGCTGTTAATTTGATAAATTTTGAAGTTACTGAAATAGCAATTGAACCAATGAATTTCTTAATACTAGCACTATTAATTGAAGGATCGGAAAAATATTGTAAAATAGTTGAACAATCACCAATATTTGTTCTTAGATTTTCTAATAATGAAGTTGCTGATAAAAACATTAACTTTGGATATGATAAAGTACGTAATTCCAAACTATTGATATTTGAGATGCCACCAATAATATGTTTTTGATCTTTAACGTTATGGTTAGAAGATCCTCTTCTCAATACAGCATTTAGCTCGAATGAAGTTTCAGTATGTAATCTTGGTAATTCAGAAGCTAAAGGTGGAGAATTTAGTGCAATGATTTCCAATTCTTTCTTATACGCAACTGTTAAAGGTGAAGTCTCAGTGTAACCATGAACGACTAGATTAAACCAGAAGTTTCTAAAATAATTAATAGTTTCAGTATCATCTTCGGAAAATACTAAAGGATTAATTTTTGGTAATAAAGCAGCTAAAGGTCTAAAAGTATAAGAAATTTGTTGAGCAACTTCAGAGATTTCACTATGAGATCTATGATGTTCTGTGTTTTGCACATCACCTCTCGAAATGCCAGAAGATAATAGTTCGTTTAGATAACTTCCGTATAATGGATGATCTAGAGCAGTTTCCAAGACTTTAGCAATCTTAACTTTTGCTTGAATGATAGCTTCTAAGAATTCCAGATCTTTATTAGTTTCTGACTTACTGATATTATTATCGAATAATCTAATCAAAACTAAAAATTCCTTGATTGATAGAGTTGGAGCAATTGAAGCTAATCCATCTAATAAGGCGAAATCTAACTCTCTTGAAACTTTTCTATATTTTTGAGATAAGACTGTAACACATAAAACTGTAATGGTTTGATCATCATAACGATTAGCAATTTCAATGATCGATTTAATTGAGTTTTCAAAAATTAATCTATCAGTTGAGTTTGATGTAACTAATAAAGAGTTTGATTTTTCTGAGCTAATAGAGTTTAGTGTGTTTGTTCTTGAAGCTTTTGACGGTTTTTTATTGGATGAAAATGTATTTCTTGCACTTCTTAATCTTAAATCACGTAATGCTGCAATTGGTTCACCACTTCTGTCGTTTGATAATAGATTAACTAAAGAATAGATGGTAGTAACAATAGAATCTTGATCTAAAGGCTTTAAGCCAAGTGCTAAATTTCCTGATATTTCTTTGATGAAATCTTTATCATGAATTGAACCACTATTTGAAATAATAAGAGGGAATGAATGGATTAAATCACCACTGATTGTTTTATTATCTTTATAAATTAATAATGAACCTAATGAGATGATGCTAGAAGATAAACCTTTATGAATGATCTCACTTTCATGGGTCAATGAAGAATGAATAATTTCAATAATTATATCTTGACTAACAACATCAATTAATAAACCAGAACTTAAAACTTGTAAAGCATGACTTTTGATTTCGAATGCCAGGTCAATACGTTGATTTGAGTCTAAATTGATATAAGTAGCACCATGATCTAATGAATTGACCTGTTTCAAAGAATTCGTGTTCAAGGTGTTAACCATTTCAATATCCTCTTGTAATATATTCTTCAAGGATTCAACTTTTGAATAAGCTTCAGGCTCAGAATCATAATCAAATGCTGATTTTTCTAACAGATAAGAAAGCAAATCTTTATTTGAGTGATCATTTGTCATATCAACTATTGATAAAATAATTTCATGAGATAATTGTTGAATCAATTTACAAAATAAAAGTGAACAGAATTCATCCCCACTTGTTTGATATTCTAACAAATAAGTGTAGTCAAGTTCATCTTGTAATGCAGATGAGACCAGAGATTCAACGTTATCTAAAAATTGTTCATTGGTAACTTCAAAAATTTCTTTGACTAAAACGACATCAAATTTGAATTTTGATTTAATTAAAGATTTCAAAAACCCAATGAAACCGAAATAACTAGTCAATTTCAAGATAGGATTGCCTTTAAATTTAGTTAAGTATTCACTGAATAGTTTATATGTCTTTTTAGATAGATTTGGGAATTTTTTAGTGATTTCCACAATTGCAGTAGTTAGAATATTTGTTAAATAATCCCAAGGTGATGGACTTAATTGGTAGCTTAAATTTGATTTGAATTTCTGGGTTGGTGATTCCAAGAGATATGGGGCTAGCACATTCAGTAATTCATTGGCTCGATTATAGTTTTGTATTGAACTACTTGCTTTTGTTAAAGCTAATATAATTTCTAACTCTTTATGAGTTATTGGAACTTTTGATATATCATCATTTGAAATCGCATTAGCTAATTTGGCAAAGTCATCATTTGGTTTAGAGTGAGCTTTAGCATCTCCGTTGATGAAACCATTGACTTTACCGTCACTAATAGAGATATATTCTTCAGTTGTTGATAGCGATAAAACAGCTAATTTTTCTAAAGCTTTGGATCTGATCGTTCCTCGAGGAATCCTGGCAGTTCAAGTTAGTAACAATATACTCATACTCTAATCTATTTGATAAAACATACCCAAAGAACTCCATCCTCAATTACTTTCCTCAGTTTGTTTGAAGATTTTAAATTAATACTCTCTCAATATTGATGTTTTCGAAAATACGTTTGTTTTCGGTGTTTGGTTGATTATGTCAGCAGAAAGCACATGAATTTATCTAGTCTGTTTCATTTTCTTCTTCTGAGTGTGTGAGACTTTATTGCAGTGGTTCGTTGATATTCAGTTTCTGGCTAAAGAGCTCCACTGTCGATTTTGAATCATGTTTTGTGGTTTATTTTCAAGCACTTTTTCCAATTGTACAAAAAAAATTCCCAGGTGTACACAAAATCAAGAAATTACACAAAAACTCAAATGAGGAATATATAAATAATAACTATAAACTATATGGAGATGGAAGTATAAAGAGTTCTACTTTCATGTATAAGACAATAAAACCAACTATAAAATACAAATTGAAACAAAGCTAACAATAAATTAATAACACATTTTCTAAAATTGAAATAATGATTATATTATTCACTTATGAAAAAACAGGTAGGTCCCATTGAATCTATTTCTTCTTTTTAAACAAACCGAATTTCTTCTTCTTTTCTTCAACTTTCTTATCTGAGTTAATATTAGAAATAACACCTAAGGGTTTTGGTTCTTGTTCAGCAACTTCAAAGCCAATTGGTGAAGATGATTGAATTGGTGATTCATCTCCATCATCTAACTTGATAACATGTCCATTATTCTCATTATTACTACTACTTGAATCAACCAAATCGTTACGGGATGCAGAATTTGATAATTGTTGAGGTTGTGGTTGTGATAATTGGGAAAATTGTGGAGGTTGTGATGAAAATGAAGACAATTGATTAGCAGACATGGATCTTGATTGATTATTAAACTGTTGGTTATTATTATCAAGTGTATTACTTAAAGAACTGGAAGAACCATTGTAACTTGAAGAATTTGAAACTTTGTGAGGTTGTGCAAATGATGATAATGGTTGACCAAAGGATGAATTAGATGAAGATGATCCACCACCTTGTTGTAATTGGAATCCATTCGGTTTAGTAAATTGATTATTAAAATTCTGTCCATTATTCAACATTGAAGTTGACATCATTGAATTGGAACGACCATTATTAAAATTATTATTATTATTATTCATAGTTGGTGGTGGTTGATTGTATCTTTTGCCGTTGATTGGTTGATTTCCATTCATGTTCAAATTACGTTGTGAGCCAGTTTGGTTTAAAACTCTGTTATTGAAACTATCACCGATATCATTTGCAAGAGGAAATGAAGATTTTCTATTCTTTCTTGAAGTTTTTTTGAAATTTGCATGATTTGAAGTTCCATATAAATTTGAATCAGATTCTAAAATTGGCATAGTTGAAATTCTACGTGTTTGTAATGGTGGTTGCAACTGTTGTTGTTGTTGTTGCTGCTGCTGGTGCTGTTGCTGTTGTTGAAATTGATTTGATTGTGAAATGCTATTGAATCTAGTTTGTAAGTTTTGTGGAGGAGATGCTTGAAATTGTTGGTTATTATGACCAAATTGATTCAATTGTTGAGATGAAGGTTGACGATTCAATGGTTGTTGATTGAATTGATTCAACTTCTGAGATGAAGGTTGACGATTTAGTGGTTGTTGATTGAATTGATTCAATTGTTGTGATGAAGGTTGACGATTCAAAGATTGTGGTGGTGGTTGATTAAATTGATTTAACTGTTGGGATGATAATTGACGATGCAAAGGTTGTTGAAAATGTTGTTGCACAGGGGCACCATTTGGACCTCTATTTAAATTGATTGAAGATAATTTCTTATTTAGTTCCATTTCTCTATTCATCAATAATTGTTCTCTTCTTTGTAATTCAATTTCTCTTGAAGATTTTTCTGAACCATTTTCATCAACTTCAGGAACAATAGGAACATCAGTTGGTTGAGATTGTGATGGTGGTTGTTGTTGGATTTCAGGGGAATCGAATTGGGCACTATATACAGCAATTCCTGTCAAATCACGTAAATCTGGGGTCCCATCAACCGAAACTTGAGGAGGCAACTCTTCAGCTTCATCCAATGCCTTTCTTAGATCTTGAGAAGATTTTCCTAATTTCGAAGATTTTAAAGAAGGTAATGAACTTGTTGGAATTGGAACAGGAATAAGATTGGCGGCCTTAGATTTATTTAATTGAGATTGTAAATCCAATATTTGAGATTCTAAAGATTGATTCTTGGATAAAGATTGCTGGAATTGTTCTTGCAAACTAGAATGAATTGATTTTAGTTCATTTAGTTCCAAAGATTGATTACTTAAATGACTATTACAATCCATATATTTGGAATTTAATTGATCATAATTTTGAGTTAATTCTTGATTTTTGATGATTAATTTTTCAACTTTGATATTTTGTTGATCAAATTGTAAGGTTTTGTCATTCAATTCAATTTTTGTAGATTTTAATAAATCTTTTAATCTATTCGTTTCAGTTTCATCTAATCTTTGAAAAAAAATTGAATTCTTTGATGAATTTAATTTCTCAAATTGACAAATTGTAGCATATAAGAATTCTAAGTATGGGGTCTTGATACCATAATCATCAGCTAATAAGATAGGTTGTAATAATAATAAATCAATGTTTAAATCTAACTTATGGAATAAATTATAAAATAATTGTGGAGATTTAATAAATTCAACCTTTGAATTAATATTTGATCTACTTTCGTAATTTGAAGTCCAATTTTTGAACAAATTAGATTCATTATCAAATCCATTAGGTAATTTACATCCCATAGTCTTAGCAACAGTGATTAATTCAGTGACCAACCCACTTAATAACGGTTTTGCTAAGATTTGATTTGATAATTTTGAAGGGTTTTGTTCTTCGAATAAGATTAATAATGGATCAAAACAAATCTTTGGGATTGCTAGTTTCCATTGTTCAACTAAAAATTCCAAAAATGTTGAATTTAAAACAATTTTCAAATCATCTTTATTATCAAATTGAAACAATTTTGATAATGCATTTAAATTTTGTTGAGTTGATTTTGAATATTTTGAAGAATTTGTGTTTGATTCACCTAAATATAATTCACGTTGTTTGTTTAAAATTTCATATTTATTAGTTGAAATATATCTAATATCAGAAGTCAACATAATTGAAAAGATAGACAATGGTAAATTTGAAGGTAAACAATTTTTCAAAAAAGTTTCCAAATTAATGAAACCTGTAGACTCTATCAAGATAATTGAATTCTTACTCAAATATGGAGTTAAATTATTGGCAATAATCGAAATGTCTTGTAATGATTTGGAACTGATTAAAAAAATATCATATTTGATTTCAGAATTTAGTTGATGGAATTCATTGACGGAAATATCAGGAATGAACTGAATATCTTTGAAATTGTCATCAACTATAGAAATTGGTTGCTTTGGATCCAATTCATCGTTGATGGTATGGATGTTAAATTTCAAAGAAGATTGTAGTTTATAAGAATAGTATAAGAGGTTCGGGTTTGAACCGATGGATAAAACGTTCAAACGATTACCAGGCATGATGAGTATGAAACGAGTGAGATAAACAACTGATTAATGTAACAAAAAATAGCAATATGGATAATAAATTGAACCGGTTACAAAAATAAAAATGAAAATATTTGTATAAATAGCTTGACTGGCAAAGTAGGAATAGCCCGGCAACACAACAAAAATCGACTTAAAAACGGTATAAAAAAAAGGTAAAAGAGTAGAGGAGCTTCACGGCGATGGGCAACTGAAAGTGACTGGACCGAATGGACAACTTGCTAATTTACTTTCCTGAATTTGGATCAAAACTGATAAAAAAAAATATGTTCCTGATCGATTTCAGAACAATTTTCAAGCAAAGAAAAGTCAAAATCTCATCTCGAAAGGAAGGAAAAAAAAACAAAAAAGCTTAAAGCCGAAACTCCGAGATTTGTATCACGTGATAGCTGATTTTTCGCGCTTTTTTTCTTTTTTTTTTTCCCTCCTTTTTTTTTTCAGAGTGAACAACAGCAAGAAAAATTGGTGAAATTTGCCACTTTTACAAGTAAATTCCACTGAAATCTTCAATTTCGCTCCAGAAAATCGTCTTTCACTACTGAAAAACTTCTCACTTAAGCTGGAGAATGAACTGTTAGTGCGGTATTTTGGTTTTATATTGTTTCCTTTTGTGTTTTTAAACAAGTTTTGACAGAATTCATCCATACATTCATCTACTAAACCAATTTTTGTGTCACTGGATTTTCATTTCAATTCTTCAAATCTCGATCCCTTTTTCTATTCTTCACATCATCTACTATATTTGCTACATCATGGCTGTTCCTGCTAAGAGAGACAATGGCTCTATTGAGACTCATGACCAAAACAAGAAACTAAAATTAGCAAAAGATGGAAATAATGATAAGTCACAAATATCGAATAATACCGGTAAAAGTAGTGCTAAAAATAATAATGAAATGATTAATGACAAACTACAACAATTCAGAGATGCTCCATTAGAAGATTCCATCGATTATATTTCATTGAAAAGTTCTTTATCCTTATTACAATCACGATTGAAAACAATCAAAAGTGATATCAAAGAAATGAACGCTTTCAAACAGAATATCAACTCATCACACGACGTTAAAGGATTGACCAAACTCATATCAAGCAATTCCAACTATTTGACCGAAATCAGCTATAAAGGTGTATTTGTTAAATGTCCAGAAATAAATTGGAAGTTAGACTATGGTTTAGACATTGATGAAATCAATCACAATAGCAATGACGATGAGCTATTCAAAATAAATGATCATTATGAGATCATCAAAAGAGATCAACTATTTGGTTTTGATAAACTGAAATAAGTGTCAGGATACATTTATATCATTCTTATTATTACTACTACCATCAATTGCTAAATAATCACGGAGAACAGAGATCTTAAAGACACAAGGACACTTCTTATAATAGCAACAGTCTAATTCCCTCATTTTCAATTCATGATGCAGTCGAACATTAAAAACAAGTTGCTACGATTTTCATCTACTCTACATAAACAGTTTTTTTTTTTTTCATTTATATTGTATTTATCGTAGTTATTATTCCACTTATTTGTATTCATCAATGGCTTTCTTAATCCCAGCAGGGTTAGCACCAATAATTTTCCCAATGGCTTCCCCTTCTTTAAAAAGTATGAATGTTGGCATTGCAGTAATTCCATATTCTCTAGCAATATCATTAGATTCGTCAACATCAACTTTCAAAAATTCAACATCTTTATATTCCTGGTTGAATTTCTCTAAGATTGGAGAAATTGCCTTACATGGACCACACCAAGTAGCAAAAAAATCAACAACTGTTAATTTTTCATTTTGGATTGATGATTGAAATGATTTCAAATCATGAGATTGTTGAATTGTGCTTTGGAATCTAATGGTGGTGAAACTTGGTCTGATGGCTCTCAGTTGGAGTGTTGGACGGAGCAGAGTTCTGGTGAGTGACATGATTTTGGTTATCAATTAATGAGTTTCAAATTAGTGCGAGAGAAAGATTTGAATTATTAATGTTTTTTTTTCTCGGGTTGATATTATGTTAAATATTATACAAATTTGCATATAAGACTTATTAGTGAATTGCTTGTAATAAGACAATACAGCATTTAGATTTATTGTTCATGTTTTACAATTTCAATTTTTTATACACTTTATATACACACTCATAAAAATTGTAACCCAATACCATATTGGATTCCTTTTCTAACAGAATCATTCTCATGACAAACTAAAGGCAAAACGAAATTCAATTCAAATCTAGCAACTTGATGTTTGAAAACTAGCCCAAATCCAAATCCAACAGAAGGTTCACTCATCAATTTCTTAAAATTTTGAACTATTGTTTCATCTTTTTCATATCCTATCAATCTACCAAAATTAATAAATTCATGTAATTTAAATGCTGAATCACTAGAGATGAATGGTAATTTATGAAAATGACTAATTCCACCATTCAAATATAAATCTCCTCCTAATGTATTGTTTAACCCCTTTGGACCTAACCCATTGAAATAAAACGATCTGACGTCATTAGGACCACCAATGTAAAACCTATCCATTAAATGACTTGGTTTATTGAATGAATATAACCAACCTGAATTCAAAGATATGTTTAAAATCTGGTTAAAACAATGATTTAATCGATATGAGAATGTTGATTCAATTGATTGTTTCAAGAATTTCCCAGTGTTGAACTTATTTAAACCTGATAACTCATTGGTTATTATAAGACTTGAGCCTGAAGTTGGCAGAGTTTTATCATCTCTTGAATCATAATTGAATCTATAAATCAATGAAGATTTGAAATCTTCACCCGAATGAAATAATACATTATTTGAAGCTTTTTTAGAATCAACGTTATTGATACTTCTTAAAACATTTTCAATTGAGAATTCATGATTGATAGAACCAGAATTAATAGTAACGACTTTATTATTTAATCCTAAAATTGATTGATCATGAGAAATCCAATCAATTTTTCTATGATTTTGGAATATTGAATTTTCCATTCTTAGATTAGATTTATTAAAAATTGGTGTTGTATAGTTCAATAAATATGATGATTTGGTTCTTGTCCCTGTAGTGGCATCAAAAATTAAGGATTCTCCTCCACCAAAGATGTTTCTCCATTGAAATGTCATATAGCCATCCCCTTCACCATTTCCTATATTTGTACCTGTCTTAGCAAAGAATTTCTTTATTGGTGATAATTTTAAAGTGGGCTGGATGATTAGTTTATCATTATAGTTATTAATTGATTCTAATGCAATACTGGGTGGTTGATCCAACACGCTCAATTTCATGAAATTTGAATTAACTAAATCAACAGATTTTAACAATTCATTGAAATTTTTACACTGTAATAATGGATCTATTTGACTAATAATGAACGAGTCACGAAATTGCTCTGTTCCTTGTACGACAACGCTTCTAATATCAATTGCTCTGGTGCTGTTTTTTTGGAACGCCTTTAATAATTGATCATTTGTTAGTTTTTGTAAGATTTGAATTTTCTGTAATTCTAATTGTTCGAGTCTCTCTAGATGTGGGTCTTTCTTAGGTTTGAAATTCGATTGTACCTTGTTGATGACACTGTCCTCTTCTTTTAAATCGAGTGACATTATATGTGCAGTGAGGTCAACTGATGGAACTGAATGTTTTCTATTCAAAGAGCTATCCAATAATGGAATAGAGAATAGAAAACTGTTATGTAATCATGTTATGTAATTATTATGTAATCCTCGTATAGCTCGCAATTAGCTCGTTTAAGCATCAAACGAGATTTTTCGGTTAGAGCAGTCAAAGTCGCGTGTTTATTTTTAATTTTATGATCAGACCATCACAAGCATCAAACCACAAACGAGAGATCAAGGTGTATAAATACAGTATTCTCACCCACCCTCTTTTCTTTCTTACTTCTCTTCACTCCTCACTCATCACGTAATGTCTCAAGTCTTTGACTCCATATCCCTTCAACACACACTCCCACTCGCTTCTAGTTTCAAAGAATCTCTACAGATCGTCACTAATGAGTTACCAACATATCCATTAATAGAGAGAATATGGGCATCATGGTACCATTACATGCAAAATGATATTCTAGCCACCGGTTTACTATTCTTCTGTCTTCATGAGTTCATGTATTTTGGTCGTTGTTTACCATGGTTTATAATTGATAAGATTCCATATTTCAATAAATGGAAGATTCAACCGACTAAGATCCCAACAAATAAAGAACAATGGGAATGTTTGAAATCTGTCTTAATATCGCATTTCCTTGTTGAAGCTTTACCAATTTGGACATTTCATCCAATGTGTCAAAAATTAGGAATCTCTGTTGAAATTCCATTCCCATCAATAACTAAAATGTTTTTACAAATCTGTTTATTCTTCGTATTAGAAGATTTATGGCATTATGTATTCCATAGATTATTCCATTATGGAATTTTCTACAAATATATCCATAAACAACATCATCGTTACGCTGCTCCATTTGGTCTTGCTGCAGAATATGCCCATCCAATTGAAACTTTATCTTTAGGAGCAGGTACTGTTGGGATGCCTATTGTTTATGTTTGGTACACTGGAGATTTACACCTTTTCACATTATGTGTTTGGATCACATTAAGATTATTCCAAGCTGTTGATTCTCATTCAGGTTATGAATTTCCTTGGTCATTACACCATTTCTTACCATTTTGGGCCGGTGCTGAACATCATGATTTACACCATCATTATTTTATTGGTAATTATGCTTCAAGTTTTAGATGGTGGGATTTTACTTTAGATACTGAAGCTGGTCCTGAAGCTAAAATTGAAAGGGAGGAAAGAATGAGAAGAAAATCTGAATTAAAAGCTAAGAAATCTATTTAAAATTATAAGTTTGCATTTAAATATAATTTTTGGAAAAATCTTATATACAACAAATTAAATAATGATTGATACTTGTAATCACTTATATTACAATACTGAAATTATCTACATTTTCAAATTGAATTAAACTTCTAAATGTACATAATACTAACAAAAACTAATTATATAATCTTTTTTGTCTTGTTTCAAATCCTTGAATTTAATTAACAGCTTCTGCAAATTGAATCATTCTCTTGATACCAACTAACCAATGTCCTCCTTCAGTAGTATGGTTGGTGGCTAATTCTAAATGTTGAGTTAATGCTCCTGCAAAATCCCCTCTCTTTAAATTTTCAACCAATGCGGTCAAAACTCCAATTGATCCACTGGTTAATAAATCTTGATTGTTTAAATGATCAAATAAAATATTCAATCTCTTTTCAGTATCAACGACTTGTTTAACATATTTTTCTGGAATTTTTGGTTTGATTTCTGAAAATGTACTGTTAAGTGTTTCATAAATGAATAATTGTTCACTTGGAATATGAGAACGATCACCATTTGGATATTTAACCTTTACTGGTTCGGAAGTTACTTGTTGTTGTGATACTGGTGCTGGAGGTAATGATGATGAATTCATTGGTGGTGGTGGATAACCGAATTGTTGTTGTTGTTGAGGTGGTGCAGCTTGTTGTTGTTGTAATGATGCAGCAGCAGTCATTGGTTCATTTCTACCTCCTCCAATTGGTGGTGGTGCTACTCCATTAAATCCTCCTTGTGCTGGTGGGCCTTGTTGAGCTACATTTGGTGCATATGGATTCTTTGGAGTTGATGATGGTGGTCCTGATAACAATGGAGTAAATGGTTTAGTTGGTGGTGTAGTACCAACTGGTAATTGTGGTGTAGTAAATTGTTGAGCTGGTGAAATTGCATATGGGTTCTTTGGACCTTGGGTTGGGATTGATGCTGGTGGCATAGATCCATTATTATTCCCTGGATTAATTGATTGTGCACTTGGTTGAGAAACTGGTGTATAACGAGTGTTAACTGGTGGAGCAACCATTGGTTTCTCTTCAGATAATGCTGGATGATGAGTCTTTCTTGAAAGTGCTCTTGGTGGAGGTGGAATGGCTGGTGGATTATGGAAGGAAGAATTACGGCTTAAGGGGTTTGGTACAGCAATTGGTGATGTTGCTTGCACTGGGGGAGCAAAACCAGTTGTTGAAGTTGGTGCAGATGAGCTAACTGGATTATAAACTGCAGAAGGTGGAGTTGAACGGGCTGCAGTTGGAGCTTTATGGAAATGTGATGGTAGATCATTCCATCCATCTGTCGTATGTTTTTTGCCATTCTTTGGTGGAGGTGGTAGTGGAGTTGAAGCTGCTAAATTCTGAGCTGGTGTAGCTGGTTTATATGGATTATTGGTTTGTGGGCCTGTTGGTTTATAAGGATTAGAGATAGCTGGAGGTGGAACAACATTAGCAGGTTGACCATATAAACTTGCTGTTGCTGATGATGGTGGTTGACCGTATGATGGAGGAACAACACCTTGCTGTAATGGTGGTTGGACTTGTTGGTTAACAACTGGCGGTTGAGTCATATAAGGATTCGATGAAACTGAACCATGAGGTTTAGCAGCAGATTGGGTAACTATAGATGGAGTAGCTGAATTGTTGTGATGAGATAGATTACCATAACGATTGGAAGCAATCCCACTTAATTTGTTTGTAGCTCTTGCTTTAGAATTAACAGCTGGAACAACTGGAGTTGATGAAATGCCAGAAGCTTTCATGATTCTTTCTTTTTCTAGTTTAACAGTTGGTACTTCATCTGATAATAAAGCTAAAAATTTACTAGCTAAATCAAATTGACCACTTGTGGAAATAATAGAAGTATATTCTAAAATAGTTGATAATAATGGTGAATCACTGTCTTTAATTGGTGCATCTAATTTTAAAATTGATCTATAAGCACTGAACTTTTCCACAAATTCAGTTAGTGAATCAAAATGAGCATCATATGAAGAAGTTTGTTTAGATTTCAAGATCTGATCTTCCAAAGTTTTCAGTTCATTAACCCAAATGTCACTAACTTTTTCTAATGATGAAGCACTGATATAACTTAGAATAGCATCATTACGATTGTTGACTGGATCAGCATTTAAGATTCTGTCACCTAATTTATTGAAATGACTTCTATATTCTTCTATATTTGCAGAGGAATAAGTTTTAATCGCATTACCAATTTCTCTCCAGTTTGAAACATCAGCATTTTCAACCAAATCTGAAACATTATTTGATGAAATACTGTATAATAAACGAGCCGTTGAATCTTTTGAAGCATTTTCACTTAGATAATAATTCAAAACTTTTTGTTTTAATTCTTCTGGTCCATTCAATGCAATGATTAAAGCTTCAACAATTTTATGTTCTTTCAATGAAATATCAACGGCTTTAGTTAGATTTTTAACTAATAAAGCATCAGTTAATTCATTTTCAGTTAATTTGAATTCGCCAGATGGGACATATTCCTTTGATTGTTCAGTTAAATTATTGAAAAAATCCTCAGTTTTTTGTGATGTATGATCACCATTTGTTGATTCTCCTTCATCGTTAATATTAAGTGCAATAAATCTATTGAAAACATCGGTTGTGTTATCTTTCAATTCATCTAATAATTCCCAATCTGATTTATTGATTCCATCATATGATTCTTTAAGCCTTGATTCAATAATCTTATTAAAATCTTTAGATTCTAAAGCTGTTTTTAGAACTTCATTTTCTTTTGAGCCTGGTAATTCAGCTTTATCAATAACAATTTGAGAAGTTTTATCACCAGTTTTACTTAACTTAACGATTTTACCGCCAAATGCAAAACTAACAGAAGAAGGTCTACCATACCAATTTGGTGCTTGTTTAACAAAAAATTCTGGTTGTTGAGTATCAGTATCAGAAATTTTATTCCAAAAATCTGTTTCAGATGTTGAATTCATTCTATTAGAAACTGGTGGTGATGTATCTTGTAAAGTTTGTATCACGATTTTTTTATCTAAACTTGCAGTTGCAAAATAATCTGGAGTTGAAGGAGCAAATTTAGTTTTGAAAGCCCAGTTGGAAGTTGTGGGATATTGTGCTAATCTTTCACCAGTCAATGGATTCCATAACATGGTTGTATTATCTTTACCACTTGATAATAATAAAGATGGGTCTCTTGAGTTCCAATCAACGGATAAAACACCTTTCTTATGACCAGTTAATATAGTTTCTGGAATATTAGAATTTCTCAAATCCCAAGTTAGAATTAATGGGACACCATCAGCATCTGAAGCTGTAACTAATTTTGTACTTTGAGTTGGGTGCCATGCAACAGTGGATAATGAAGCTCTTGAACCGGTTGGAGAAGTGTAAGATAATTGTAAGACTTCTTTTTTAACTTTCAAGTCCCAGATAGAAGTATAACCTGATGAGCCAGCACTGGCAAAGATATGACTAACGGAATTGTTCCATGAAACAGATTGGATAACATCAATTGGGGTAATGGCTGAACCTGGAGCAAAAGGAGCCAAGTTAGATAACTTCTTAGTATCCCAGATATAGATTTCACCATTAGAGCCACCTGAAGCTAAGACATTATGTTGAATTGGGTTAAATTGTAAAGATTTGATGGAACCAGTATGTTTTTCACCTTTAGCAACCGCGTCAACTTTTTTCTCTGAGGTTAATCTAGAAGTGTTCCAGAATTGTATGGAGCCGTTTTCTAGGGCCCCGGCTAGCAAGACGTTGTCCTTTGACCAATCTAGATCGTGGAACTTAGCATCAGCCTCAATGGTTAGAAATGATTTGCTTTCATATAGACTATAAAAATCTAGGGATGATGTTGAAGAAAAACTGTCGTCAATGACACCAGCGGCAGTACCAGCAGCCAGGGCAGGGATGCTGTCACCAGACCATGCAAAAGTCGCAGTATTGTGGATCTCGTTGACTTTGACCATAGTACAATTGCAATTGGAGCTGTGGATGTCGTGAAGAGTTTGTTTGTTTTTTCTGGCCAGTTGTCGATTTCAATTTCGATTTCAATGTTGAAAAACAAGATCAGGTCAAAATGCCGCGAATATTTCTGGTTTGGGATTTACTAATCAGGTAATTTCCGCTTTGGGGCAATGTCAAAGTATTTTTAGTTTTATTGCTTATAAGAAGCTTTCGTTGTAAATTAAATAGCTAGCCTAGACTGAAGAGATGAGCAACGAAGAAAAGAATAGAGTGGAAGAAGTGGATGATGATGAGCCTGATGAATGGTGGGTGTCTTTTCTGTGTGTTTAAATCACTTTGATCACTTGAACTAACTCTATTTCAAGGGACAAACGTATTAACAAGACTGGTTGTGCAGGTGAGTATATCAAGTATAAACTACACTTAAAATCATTACTAACATGTGTTCTGCTACAGAAGAGAACTTGAAGCTTACTCTATGTCATGCTGATACTGGTGACTGGCGTCAGTGCACTAAGGAAGTGAGTATACTAATTATCCTCCTACACTGGTCATCGAGGTACTAACTTATAACAGATGCTTGAATTTAAAAAGTGCTGGGATGCAAATCAAAATAACCTTAGAACTTCAACCATTGAAAATGACGAACAGATTTAAGCGTGGAGTTGAACAAATACTTGTATATATGAATTTAATGCTAGCTTGTAATTACCACATGCACAATGTGAAGGCTTCGAAAGATCTAGAAAAAAAAATGAAGTTTTGAAATCTGTAGTATTTAAGCAGCAGATCCCCACCAATTTTAATCACCATAACTAGGCAACCAAGTGATTCAATTAGATTGATCTCGATACAATACAATTGCAATAATAATGTCTGCATCTCAACGTCCTAGAGTATTTTTTGATATTTCAATTGGTGGCGAGCCAGCTGGTCGTGCTATCTTTGAATTATTCAATGATATCGTTCCAAAAACTGCTGAAAACTTCAGAGCTTTAGCTACTGGTGAAAAGGGTACCACCTCATCTGGTGTCCCTTTATCTTACAAAGGTTCCAGTTTCCATAGAGTTATAAAGAGTTTTATGATTCAAGGTGGTGATTTCACTAATCATAATGGTACTGGTGGTGAATCAATTTATGGTGAAAAATTCGAAGACGAGAACTTTCAATTGACCCATGATAAACCATTCTTATTATCCATGGCCAACTCCGGTCCTAATACCAATGGTTCTCAGTTCTTCGTTACCACTGTTCCAACTCCTCATTTAAATGGTAAACATGTTGTATTTGGTAGATTATTATCAGGTAAATCATTGATTAGAAAAATTGAAAGAGGTGAAACAGATTCTGGTGATAAACCAGTTAAAGACGTTGTTGTTACTGATTGTGGTGAATTACCAACTGATTACGTTATTGAACCATCAGTTGCTGTTGATGATGGTACTGGTGATATTTATGAAGAAGTTTTGGCTGATAACGATACCATTGATGTTGAAAATCCAGATGACGTTCTCAAAGCCATCTCTGCTATCAAAGAAGTTGGTACCAAGTTATTTAAAGCTGGTGATTTAGAAAAATCCTTCCAAAAATATAATAAAGCAGCAGGTTACATTATTGAGTTTTATGCAGAAGAATTATCAAAAGATAAGAAAGAAGAACTCAATAGACTTTCAGTCTCAATCAGTTTGAACCTAGCTCTAGTTGGCCTTAAATTAAGTAAATATAAAGAGGTCATCAAAGCTGCTACAGATGCTCTTGAAACCGAACAAATTGATTATAAGTCAAAGGCCAAAGCATTATATCGTCGTGGTACTGCGTACTTTAGACTAAGAAACTCTGAAGATGCTTTAGAAGATTTGAAGGAAGCACTGGTATTAGCTCCAACTGACGCTGGTATTAAAAAAGTCTTAGAGGATGTTAATAGAAGTGAAGCAGAGCGCAGAGCAAAAGAAAAGAAAGCTTATAGTAAAATGTTTGGTTAGTCAATCCAATAATATAGAAGGTCTCTAATAATAAATACACCTTGATCGTAATAGTTTTTATTATGGATTCTCTTTGCAATACAAACTTTTCAGTGCTGAATATTTCAAAGTCGTTACGGTTACACAATTTTTTAGACGTTACCAGGGCTTCGTAAATTTGGCTCTCATGTGCGTATTTTCCAGCACATGAGAGCACCAGTTGTGCGGGTATATCTTGTCACGCTAATGATTTCGCTGAAAAAAAGTGAAAAATTAAAAAAATGGACGGGGGCAAAACAAAACAAAGAGAATATCATCAAACAAAGGAACAACACCGAGTTTGCACAGAACTCAACCTTTATTCCTATCAATTTTGAACAGCCTGAACTATAGCTATCAGTACATACTAATTTCAGCTACTATAACATCAAATTTGATCGTGAATTATATCAGGTTATACTCGAAGTGCTCTAACATTTTGACTATTACATTCGACATTAAAGACAACTCATTTAATTGAAGTTGTTTATTTATAGAAAAAAGAGAGTATATTTCATCTGCTTTAATAAAGGTTTCAAGTAACTGGGTCATCTTGCTGCTTTTTTATAGGTGTTCAAAGACTTCCTTATATATTATAGAGAGGAAGGTGTTTTCCAGTCCTTTTTGGTAATATAGAATAAAAACAAAAACAGTTGATCTTAATTTTGAAAAACTCTCTTTAAGGAGAAATAGATTCATATTACAGCTCTTTTAAACTCATTCATTAAGTTTATAATTCAATAAAACCAAAAAATCAACAAAAAAAAAAAACTAGCATTACATATTATAAACAAACAGACAATTTACTTACTAACATATACATAAAACATGGTCCAATTTCCTTACTCTAGTGCTGCTTTGCGTACTGTCAAAGAGGTCCAATTTGGTATTTTATCACCTGATGAAATCGTGAGTTTTCTATATCAAATGAGATAGCCTTATGAACTTTTGATACTAACAATTTTTATTTTAGCGTGCTATCTCAGTTGCAAAAATTGAATTTCCAGAAACCATGGATGAAACTCAAACAAAACCAAGAGTTGGTGGTTTAAATGATCCAAGATTAGGTTCCATTGATCGTAATTTCAAATGTCAAACTTGTGGTGAAGATATGAATGAATGTCCTGGTCATTTTGGTCATATTGAATTAGCTAAACCTGTTTTCCATATTGGTTTTATCAACAAGATTAAAAAAGTCTGTGAATGTGTTTGTATGCATTGTGGTAAACTATTATTAGATGAATCTAATGATTTATTCAAACAAGTTGTTAGAATCAAAGATCCAAAGAAAAGATTTAATGCCGTTTGGAATCTATCAAAAACTAAAATGATTTGTGAACCTAATTTCCCACCAGAAGAAAATGGTCAAGTTACTTCAAGAGGTGGTTGTGGTAATGCTCAACCAACTGTTCGTCGTGATGGGTTAAAACTTTGGGGTACTTGGAGAAAAGGTAAAGAATTAGAAGAAAATGAACAACCTGAAAAACGTGTATTAACTCCTGGTGAAATCTTGAATGTTTTCAAACATATTCCTCCAGAAGATTGTGTCAAATTGGGTTTCCATAATGATTTTGCTCGTCCAGAATGGTTAATCATTTCAGTTTTACCTGTTCCTCCTCCGCCAGTCAGACCATCAATTTCATTCAATGATACACAAAGAGGTGAAGATGATTTAACATATAAATTATCTGATATCTTAAAAGCAAATATTAATGTCCAAAAATTAGAATTGGATGGTTCTCCACAACATGTTATCAATGAATTTGAATCTCTACTACAATTCCATGTGGCTACTTATATGGATAATGATATTGCAGGCCAACCACAGGCTCTACAAAAATCTGGTCGTCCAATTAAATCTATTAGAGCTCGTTTAAAGGGTAAAGAAGGTCGTATTAGAGGTAATTTAATGGGTAAGCGTGTTGATTTCTCAGCTCGTACAGTTATTTCAGGTGATCCAAATTTAGAATTAGATCAAGTTGGTGTCCCAAAGAGTATAGCTCGTACTTTAACTTATCCAGAAACTGTCACTCCTTATAACATCCAAAAATTAACAGAACTAGTCCGTAATGGTCCAAATGAGCATCCAGGTGCAAAATATGTCATTCGTGATAATGGTGATCGTATTGATTTAAGATATAACAAACGTGCTGGTGATATTGTTCTTCAGTATGGTTGGAAAGTTGAACGTCATTTAATGGATAATGATCCAGTTTTATTCAATCGTCAACCTTCATTACATAAAATGTCCATGATGGCACACAGAGTTAAAGTCATGCCTTATTCTACTTTCAGATTGAATTTATCTGTTACTTCTCCTTATAATGCAGATTTCGATGGTGATGAAATGAATTTACATGTTCCACAGTCAGAAGAAACCAGGGCTGAATTAATGAATATTGCTGCTGTCCCATTACAAATTGTTTCCCCACAATCTAATAAACCTTGTATGGGTATTGTGCAAGATACTTTAGCAGGTATCAGAAAAATGACATTACGTGATTCTTTTATTGAATATGATCAAATGATGAACATATTATATTGGATTAGTGATTGGGATGGTGTTATTCCACAACCAGCTATCTTAAAACCAAAACCTTTATGGTCTGGTAAACAAATGTTATCAATGACTATTCCAAAAGGTATTCATTTACAAAGATTTGATGAAGGTACTACTTTGTTATCACCAAAAGATAATGGTATGTTAATCGTTAACGGTGAAATCTTATTTGGTGTTGTCGATAAAAAAACCGTTGGTGCAACTAATGGTGGTTTAATTCATACAGTCATGAGAGAAAAAGGTGCTGCTCAATGTGCTGAATTATTTGGTAAAATCCAAAAAGTTGTCAATTTCTGGTTATTACATAACGGATTCTCTATTGGTATTGGTGATACTATTGCAGATGCTGGAACAATGAAAGAAATTACTGAAGCTATTGCTATTGCAAAGGAAAAAGTTGATGAAGTTACCCTTGAAGCTCAACAAAATAAATTGACAGCTAAACATGGTATGACTCTAAGAGAATCTTTTGAAGATAATGTTATTCGTTATTTGAATGAAGCTAGAGATAAAGCTGGTCGTTCTGCCGAAGTTAACCTAAAAGGTTTAAATAACGTCAAACAGATGGTAAGTGCTGGTTCTAAAGGTTCTTTCATTAACATTGCTCAAATGTCAGCTTGTGTTGGTCAACAATCTGTTGAAGGTAAACGTATTGCGTTCGGTTTTGCTGATCGTACTTTACCACATTTTGCTAAAGATGATTATTCTCCTGAATCAAAAGGTTTTGTCGAGAATTCTTATTTAAGAGGTTTAACTCCACAAGAATTCTATTTCCATGCCATGGGTGGTCGTGAAGGTTTGATTGATACTGCTGTTAAAACTGCTGAAACAGGTTATATTCAACGTCGTTTAGTTAAAGCTTTAGAAGACATCATGGTTCATTATGATGGTACGACAAGAAACTCATTAGGTAATATCATTCAATTTATTTACGGTGAAGATGGTTTAGATGCTGGACATGTCGAAAAACAGACCATTGACACCATTCCAGGTGAAGATATCGCTTTTGAAAAACGTTATAAAATTGATTTAGTTAGTGAAAAGACTTCAATTAAACCTTCATTATTAGAAACTGGTCGTGAAATCATTGGTAACACTGAATTACAATCACTATTAGATGAAGAGTATTCTCAATTAGTTGAGGATCGTTCATTTTTAAGAAAAGTCTTCAGTGATGGTGAACATAACTGGCCATTACCAGTTAATATTCGTCGTATTATCCAAAATGCTCAACAAATTTTCCATATTGATCGTTCTAAAGCCTCTGATTTAACAATTGAAGAAATTATAGAAGGTGTTAAAGATTTAACAACTAAACTGTTGGTTTTGCGTGGTGAAAATCCATTAGTCAAGGAAGCTCAAAAAAACGCCACTACTTTATTCCAATGTTTGTTACGTTCTCGTTTGGCTACTCGCCGTGTTGTTGAAGAATACCGTTTGAATAGAATTGCTTATAGATGGGTTTTAGGTGAAATCGAAGCGCAATTCCAAAGATCTGTTGTCCATCCAGGTGAAATGGTCGGTGTTGTTGCAGCCCAATCTATCGGTGAACCAGCTACTCAAATGACCTTAAATACTTTCCATTTTGCAGGTGTTGCTTCTAAAAAAGTTACTTCAGGTGTTCCTCGTTTAAAAGAAATTTTAAATGTTGCCAAAACAATGAAAACTCCTTCTTTAACTGCTTATTTAACTCCCGAATATGCTTCTGATCAAGAAAAGGCTAAAGAGATTAGATCTGCTATTGAACATACTACTTTAAAAAGTGTTACAGTTTCTACTGAAATCTATTATGATCCTGATCCACGTTCTACTGTTATTGCTGATGATGAAGAAATGGTTTACTTACATTTCGAAATTCCTGATGAAGAAATTGAAGCTTCCATCGATAAGCAATCACCATGGCTATTACGTATCGAATTAGATCGTGCAGCTATGAATGATAAAGATTTAACAATGGCTCAAGTCGGTCAAAAGATCAAAGAAACTTTCAAAGATGATCTATTCGTTATTTGGTCTGAAGATAATGCTGAAAAGTTAATTATTCGTTGTCGTGTTATCCGTGATCCAAAATCATTGGATGAAGAGTCTGAAGCTGAAGAAGATCAAATGTTAAAACGTATTGAAAGTAATATGCTGGAAGCAATCACATTACGTGGTGTTCAAGATATTAGTCGTGTTGTTATGATGAAATATGATCGTAAATTACCTGATGAAACTGGTAAATTCACTAAAGTTCCTGAATGGGTTTTAGAAACTGATGGTGTTAATTTACAAGATGTTATGTGTGTTCCAGGTGTTGATTCCACAAGAATCTATACCAATTCCTTCATTGATATTTTAACTGTGTTAGGTATTGAAGCTGGTCGTGCTGCTTTGTACAAAGAAGTTTACAATGTTATTGCTTCAGATGGTTCTTATGTTAATTATCGTCATATGGCTTTATTAGTTGATGTCATGACTTCAAGAGGCCATTTAATGGCTGTTACTCGTCATGGTATTAACAGAAATGATACAGGTGCTTTAATGCGTTGTTCATTCGAGGAAACTGTTGAAATTCTATTTGAAGCTGGAGCAGCTGCTGAATTAGATGATTGTCGTGGTGTTTCAGAAAATGTCATCTTAGGTCAATTAGCTCCAATTGGTACGGGTGCATTTGATGTTATTGTCGATGAGTCTATCTTAAAAGAATTACCAGCTAGTAATGGTGCTGTTATTCAAGAATTCAGTGAAGCTCCAGGTACTGAATATGCTGAAAATGGTAGTGCTACATCTTATGAATCTGAAGCTAATGCCACTCCTGGTTATGGTACTTTTGCTGGTGTTGCTGACGGAGCATTCTCTCCAATTGGTGAATCTGGTCAAGGTAACACCTCAGGTGGTTTCACTGAATATGGTGGTGCTGGTACAGATTATGCTACTTCTCCAGGTTATGGTGCTTATGGTGGTTATGGTTCTGCTGTTTCACCAGGATTTGGCTCTTCTACTTCTCCAGGGTATGGAGCTGCTACTTCTCCTTCATATTCACCAACATCTCCATCATACTCTCCGACATCTCCATCATACTCTCCAACTTCTCCATCATACTCTCCAACTTCTCCATCATACTCTCCAACTTCTCCTTCTTATTCACCAACTTCTCCAAGTTATTCACCAACCTCTCCTTCTTATTCACCAACTTCACCAAGTTATTCACCAACATCTCCATCTTATAGTCCAACATCTCCATCATATTCTCCAACATCTCCATCATACTCACCAACATCTCCATCATATTCACCAACATCTCCATCTTATAGTCCAACATCTCCATCATATTCACCAACATCTCCATCCTATAGTCCAACCTCTCCATCATATTCACCAACCTCTCCATCATACTCACCAACTTCACCAAGTTATACCCCAACATCTCCATCATACTCACCAACCTCTCCATCTTATTCACCAACATCTCCATCTTATAGTCCAACTTCCCAAAACTCTCACTCGGATGCAGATTATTCACCAAGAGATACTGATAAGAAGGATTAAAAAAATGAATTATATGTAGAAAAAATCTTGCCTACAAATAAGTGTGCTATATTTAAAAAAAAGAAATGACATAAATGATTATAGAACAATTATTAATAATTATTTAGTTTGTATATTATAAAAAAATACCTACAAAGAGGTCTTTTGTTGACGAAATTTAAATATGATCGTTTTTAAAGATTACATTTTGTACAACAGTATATAACTGTAATATTCACATTCTATGCATTTGCCTTCTTTGAAATCAACCCACTAAACATATCAAATGAATTGCCATCTGGTTGTAAATGGAATTTTTGTCCAGTTGGTCTATTTCTCATATCAACTTCCTCAGCCAATAAAAGTCCATAATCATCAGTGATACCAATGATCTTAGTTCTTGCATTCCCATGATCTTTCAAATGGACAATCTGTCCAGTATGAAACCAATGTTTGTAATACAATGGTAATAATGGGCCAAACCCTTCTCTTTTGAAACGTTCAAATAGAGTCCCCATATAATACATGTATTTAGCAAACAATAATTCAGGAGATATTGGATCTATTTTAGATTTACCTTCCCTGATTCTTTTCTGATTCAATAATTCTATTGTTGAATTGATTGAAGTTGTTGGAGCTGCATTAAATAAGTTGATACCTGTCCCCACAACAATTCTATAGTTGTTTTGTAAAACATTGGTATTTACTAAAATCCCTGAAATTTTAACATATGTTGCCTCATCTGAAATGTTTGAGAGATCCTTATCAAAGAATTCAGGTTTTATTGTATATACGTCATTTGGCCATTTGATCTTAATTGGTAATTCATCGTAACCTTCACCAAGATTTTTAACGGCTTCAATAACAGCAATACTGGTTAGATATTGAACAAACACAACAGGAGCATATTTTGATGCAATTGGAAGATCTAACACTAGTGAAGATGCAAAGACACCTGGTGGATTAATCCAAACGTTACCACTCCTACCTTTGCCTGAAACTTGAACAGTAGCAGCACAGACGAAACCAGATGGGATATTACTTAGAATATTAAAATTTTTATCTAACATTCCTGATGTTGATGTAACGACTTCACCATATAGTAAAGTTGAGCCTGCTTCTGATCCATTCAATGAACCATAAGATTCTTGTAAAATTCTGAAATATTGTCTGATATCGAAAAATGATGAGATTTTTCGGTCTGGTAAACTACCAGTGAATGCAAACAGTTCTTTAGTGACTTTATCAGGATCTTCAAATTCTTTTTGTTTATTCATCTGGGTTGAGACAGAGTGTTCTTCACCTTTATGGAGCCTAAATTCATCTTGATTTCCCTTAATTATATCTCTATTTTCTCCAACTAATCCAACATCAGAGATAATGTTATTAATAATGTTTGAAACTAATCCATCAACAGGAGATGATAGTAATAAAGGAGTTAACCTCGGTCTAACTACCTCATTCTCATTGACCTTCAGTCCTAATAACTGTAAACAACTTCTTAAAAATGATTGGCGAGAATCATTATGTTCTATTAAACCATTTACTATATCTAGATCAGTCGAACTTTGTGACATTAATTCAGGAACGTATTCTGGATGAGAACCGATCAATACAGCAGCACCACTCCCAACTGCACAATACACTGCAGAAGCAGGAATCTCACCATATAACACATCAGGCTCATCAGCGTATCTTCCTAAAATGGTAACATTATCATATTTATCAGCATCAACAAACACTGGACCACCATTGTAATAATGATAAGAATAATCAAAATCAAGCCCCAAAACTTCTTTATTGACTTGGATCTTCGCTAACCTTGTACCACTTTCAGTACCGTATTCAAATCCAGTATATGCACCACCTCTAGCTATACCTGGAAACAATCTCAATTCTCTAGATCCACTGACTTCTAAAACAGGATTACCAACTTCAAATTCACAACGACCTGAGCCATAATATGCCCCTGCGCAGAATCCTAAGAATTTACCACCCTTTCTAATGAATTTAGTTATCGTTTGATTACCTTGACCGTTAAAAATTTTACAAACTGGTAAATCTGCTCCACCTGGTATAACTAACAATGAGGTCTTTGCAGGCCATGGTTCTTGTAACAAAGTCTTTGAATCTACAGCAAGGACGGCATAGAATGGTGATAGAAACCTTCTTAATGACTCCAGACAGTGCTTAACTGAATCTGGGGTTGTTCCTGGTCCTAAAGTTGTTTTGTTAGATGAGATAAATGGGTATTAAATGAAATGACTTTAACATACCTGAATACACTAAAACGTTCATTTTTTTTGCAATTGTTGTGTGAAATGATTTTGAAAATGAGAAATGGCTGTATGGGAGAAATTTCACAGCCTTTAATAGCATAAAATGGAGTTCAAAAAAGCGTCGAATTTTTTTGATTCTCTTCCCAACAATTTCATCTCTGATTCGTTTGATTCAAATTCGATGATTCATCAAAATTTCCTAATTCGGGCTCAAGTACTTAAAAAAAAAGTGAAATATTTTTACAAATTTCGATGAAAACGCTCTTCTAAAAAAGAAATTCTGGACCTGAAGCCGTTAAGTTTCTGCTGTTAAGTTACTCTGATAATGTTCCGTGTCTCAAATCCATTATTTACGTTTATAAATCGTTCCAAAAACCTGATTTCTCGTCAATATGTCTCAATAAATCAATTAATACTCATTAATCCAACACTCAAATCCAGTACATCATCAATAATTCGTGAATTTTCTTCATTGAAACCGCAGTTCATTGAAAAGAAAAGATTGAGAGATCAAATACCCAAAATCAAAGAAAAAGTCGATCAATCTAAACAAAATATCAATCAATTAGCCAAACAAACTAAAGATTTAATACCTGAACATGAAAACATCTACACAGTACCAAACATTCTAACATTCACAAGACTAGTCAGTGCCCCATTAATTGGTTACTTAATCGTCCAACAACAAATATGGCTTTCCCTGGGACTGTTCACTTATTCATGTATAACTGATTTCATTGACGGTTATATTGCAAGAAGATTTAATATGCATTCCGTTGTGGGATCAATTATAGATCCAATGGCAGATAAAGTATTGATGGTGATATGTACGATTTGTTTGACTCAAGTTGGTCAAATGCCATTATATTTAGCAACTTTTATCTTAGGAAGAGATCTCCTTTTAGCGTTATCTGCTGTTTACTATAGATATATCTCATTACCTTCCCCAAAGACAGTGATGAGATATTTTGATTTCAGTATTCCATCAGCTGAAGTGCATCCAACAACAATATCTAAATACAACACGGGTTTCCAAATGTTATACATTGCGGGGGCTGTTGCTAAACCTGTTTTATTAACCGTTATTGATTCGTCTTTGATTTCTCTATTAGAAGGTTCATTTGAATATTTTGGTTATTTTGTTGCAACAACCACTTTATTAAGTGGGTTATCATATGTGTTCTCTAAGAACGCTGTTAAGATCTTAACAAAACAACAAAAGAAATAAATACAAAAGACTTATATATATAGATAAATTATTATGAAATAATGCTTCAGTAACCTTACAATGTAATTCTTGAGTAATTGGATGGGATATTAAAGCAACTTTATATACACAATAGAACTATTTATCGACTAATAGTGATATCATCAATACGTAAGATTGATTTAACAGTTTCAGCAGCTAAAGTGATAGCACTTGTACTGACTAAAACAGGTTGTAAAACATGTTCATCATAAGTATTTGAAGCACCAGAACGTCTTGCTGAAATACCTGCATTACGTTCACCATTTTCATGTTTTAAACGTAATTCAGTGACGATATTTATACTGTTCAAACCTGAGTTTTCGGCTAATGTAGTTGGAATAACTTCAAGGGCATCAGCGAATTCTTTGAAAATAAATTGCTCTGTACCTGATAACTCTCTTGATTCTTTTGCTAGAGTTCTTGAAACTTCAATTTCTGGAGCACCACCACCTGCAATTAATGCCTTTTCTTTAACTAAACAACGGATAACACATAATGCATCATGTAAAGAACGTTCAGTTTCATCTAAAATAATATTATTAGCACCACGACAAACAATTGAAGCAGTTTGTTTGGTATTACTTTTAATACCTGTAATTTTAACAATTTTAGAACCTGATGATTCAATTTCTTCAATCAAATCAGCAGAGCCCAATCTATCTTCTGTAAATAAATCAATATCTGAAATTGGTTTACATGCTAAACTTTTACTTAGAAAATCAATTTCATCACGTTCAACATCTTTAATAACCATGATTCCTAATTTGGATAAGAAATGTAAAGCTAAATCATTAACAGCATCTCTTAAGATAGATTTTTGAATTAATAAAACGTTACATTTGGCCTTTTTAATTTTTTTGCAAATGTTTAATAAATATGCTCTTTCTTCTTTTAGAATTTTATCCATTTGTCTATAATCATTAACAACAACATTATTTTCCATATCTGGCTTTGGAGGAGATATTTGAAACTGAACTAAACCAATTCTTGCCTTTTCAATTCTTGTTGGACCACCAGCATTTTTAACAACGTTTTGAGTTAATACAACACCATCAACTAATTCAGTATCATCAATGGTACCACCAACTTTTTTAATTAATCTAATATCTGAAAGATCAACGTTTGTTGATTCACTGTTCACTATTTTCAAGACTGAATCAACAGCTAATTGAGCTAAAGATTGAGAATATTGACCGACAATTTTAGAACTCAATGAAGTTGAAGCTGCTCTAATTAAGGAATCTCTATCATCTAATGAAATTTTAATTGACATATCTAATAAAATTTCAACTGATCTTTTAGCTGCTCTTTGGAAGGATTCAGCGATCAAAGTTGGATGAATACCTTTATTTAATAGTTTTTCAGCTGCACCTAATAAAGCACCAGTTAAAATAACAACTGAAGTAGTACCATCTCCAGCTTCAACATCTTGCGCCCCAGAGACATCAACTAACATTTTAGCGGCTGGGTGTAAGACAGCCATATGTTTAAGAATAGTGTGACCATCATTGGAGATGATGACTTCGCCTTTACCAGTTTTAATCATCTTATCCATACCTTTTGGACCTAAAGAAGTTCTAATGGCATCGGCAACGGCTCTTGCGGCTAAGATGTTTGCCTTTCTGACTTCTTGAGGCTTTTCTCTGTTTTTGAAAGTGGCGTTTGAAGGAGCAACAGCAGCAGTCATTGTGATGATTGTTCAATCAGTGAAAGAAATTGATTAATTATAAAGCATCAACTCTATAAATTTCGATTTGTTTTCGCTGAATTTTTCGCGTCTTTTAATTCCGGGTGATGTTTTTCTAATTTTATGATTTTGCGATGAGCTTCTTGTAAGTTCATCACTTTAAGGCTTCGAATATCACCATCAACATGTCTGAGTTCGTCTTTAATGAGTTGAATGTCACAAGATCGCACGTCATCAACTGTGCTTTCTCCTCATGGTACCCAAAATACAAGCAGCATACCACAAAAGCTAGAATTATAAAGCCACTACCTCAAGCCTTCATAGATTATTTATCAAGTGATGGGATAGATCTGCCTGATGATGGCAATTATCCTGTTAATATGGGTGATGGTGATGATGAATACAGTGATTGGTCTGAGGATGAGCCTGAGGATGATGATGAAGATGATGGTGATGATGATGATGATGAGCCACAAAAACCAAAGAAATCAGTCTCTGAAATATTCAAAGAGTTTCAAGAAGTACATGATGAGATCAAGAACACTATCAGAGAATGGGGCCCTGTGACGCCTAAACTGAATTGGTCTGCTCCAAGGGATGCCACCTGGATCTTAGCCACCAACACAATGAAGTGTGATAATGCATCTGATGTCTATCTGCTATTGAATGCCTCCAATTATATAATGCATGATCTCAGTAATGCCTTCAGTGATGTGACTGAAGATGAGACTAAAGAAGAAGAAAATCAAAAGGACACCCAGCACGATTATGAGCTGGTGTTAAGAAAATGGTTCAATGTGAATCCTGCTCTGGAGTTCAGAGTGTTTGTGAAGTATAACAGAATAGTTGGTATAACTCAAAGGGATTTGAACTATTATGACTATTTGGTTGCTCTTAAGGAGACCTTCAGAGATCTCATTGATGGGTTCTTTGAAGAAGTTCTAGTCAATACGTTTCCTGATGACAATTACGTGTTTGACGTTTATTTACCACGTCCATTCCAGAAGGTTTACCTGCTAGACATCAATGCCTTC
Source organism: Phaffomyces antillensis (assembly GCA_003707195.2). Lineage (NCBI taxonomy): Eukaryota > Fungi > Ascomycota > Saccharomycetes > Phaffomycetales > Phaffomycetaceae > Phaffomyces > Phaffomyces antillensis. Next base: position 230,350 of record PPNI02000006.1, read on the forward strand.
TCGAGAAGAACAGACCCTCAACTGTTCACATGGCATGAAATCACAGAACTCAAGGACGACGAAGAAGATTACGAGTTCAGACTGGTCACTGAGACAAACAAAGGCAGGTTTGCAGTCAAAGAACACACCGAGAACCAGGTGCCAAAGGACGTTGTTGATGCCAGTCTGGACTCTTCAGCAATGGCTGAACTAGCAAAAGAATGGAAAGAATTGCAGATGAAGATGGAAAAGGAAGAAAAAGACGACTGAGTCTTTATTATACAATAGAAAACTAATAAAAGAAATAGAACGGTGCTTTAAACAGTAGTTGCTACGATGAATGAAGCCATAGAGGACAAAATCTTGATCATAAACGGTGGTGGTGAGAAAGTGGGCTGTTTGTTCTTCGATATGCTGGAGAGTTCTTTATTCTTGATAAAAGACGTCTATGCCGCTGAGAAGAATCATGAAGAATTGATCGATTCTTTATTGAACCAATTCCATCCTTCAATAGTGTTGATCAACTCACGTCTCGATGAGTCTATTAATGAGACAATCAACAACAGAAGCTCTGAACTCAACTACACTGTTGATATCATCACTTCTAAACTGTTTGCAATGGGTCTTTCAAATGAGATTATTGATGATTTGATTAATTCACAGCCAAACCATTCAAAATTCTATCCCTTGTTGGCTGATATCAAATATGATAAGAACATGATGTTTACTGTATTCTTCACCATCAATCACTAGTCTACATACTTTTTAAGCGCTTTTACTAACTAATAGTAGAAAAATTGTTTACATTCATTAAAGATAATAGTCGAATCAATACAGTTAGAGAATCAAGATGACGTTGAGTTCTTAAGTCTTATTAAGGACATTCAAGTCAAAATCCCAACTGATCAATTATATATTGATAGAGATTCGTATTATGATTTACAGATCCTCAAGAAATCAGGAGATGACACTGAAAACAACTCAGTCTTTCAACTATTGAATCGTACTAGCTCCCTGACTGGCCAAAAGACACTTCTTTCCTGGTTTTACTCTCCATTATCTAACATTGATTTGATAAACGAAAGGTTAGATACTATTCAAGCTTTAAATGATCCTAAAAATGGAAGATTTACTGAAGATATATTGAGTTACATGAAACATATTCCAAATATCACCCAAACTTTATCATCTATTCAAACTGGGAAAGCACAGGTTTCATATTGGATGAGATTAGAGACATTTTTAAATTATTCAGTCTCTCTATATTCTTCAATCAATGACTTATCAAAGAGTTATAAGTGTCCTATTTTCACTAAAATTTTAGAAGAATTAAGTCCAAAAATCTTATCAAAATTACAAAATCGAATCATCTCCACAATTGATTTTGATGCTTCCAAAGAATGGAAAAGAGTTTATGTTAAAGATGGCTTCAATGAAGAATTGGATGGATTTAAATATAAATACAACGAACTAGAAATAATTTTACGTGATTTAGCTTATGATTTGTCTTTAAAGTATACTCAATTCCCAGAGGAATCAATTAATGTTGTCTATATTCCCCAACTAGGCTATTTAATATCATTAGAGATTAGGTATAGAGACTCTATGCCAAATCAATGGGAAGAAATTTTCCAAACCACTACAAATGTCTATTATAAAGATGAAATCACTGAAAAGATGGATACAGAATATGGTGATATTTATCAAATGATTGTTGATCTAGAAATAGAAATATTACATGATTTACAACTTAAATTTGATAAATTTGATAAATCTTTAGTTAAATTAGGTTCTCTCTTTGGTGAATTAGACGCTATTTGTTCATTAGCTAAAAGTTCAATGGTATTGAATTTATCAAAACCTGAATTCACAAATGATCCTATTCTAATTGTTGAAAAGGGTAGAAATATTGTCATTGAAAGTCATTCTTCTTCATATATTTCAAATGATATAAATTTATCTAATGAAAATGTTTCTGTTATCACAGGTGCTAATTCTTCCGGTAAATCAGTTTATTTATCACAAATTGGTATGGTTTCATTTTTAGCCCATATTGGTTCTTATGTTCCTGCTAAATCTTGTAAGATTGGTATAATGGATAAAATTTTAACTAAAATGATAACAACTGAATCTGCCGAAAGACATGAAAGTTTCTTTTATAAAGATTTATTAAAAGTTTCAAAAGCAATTAATTTCAAAACAGAGAAAAGTTTATTACTTATTGATGAATTTGGAAAGGGAACAGATTCAATAGGTGGTCCTTCTTTATTAGGTTCAATAATTGAAAATTTGAATGAATCAAAATTAGGCTCAAGATGTGTATTCACTACTCATTTTCATGAATTATTCAAAGATGGAGTTCTAAAGTGTCAAGATTTAATAAATCATTATCATATGGATGTTTTATTTACTCAAATTATTAATAATGATCATGAAGAATTCACTTATTTATATAACTTGAATTCAGGTCTAGCTGAAAATAGCTTTGGAATTCAGTATGTGAAACCTCTCCCTCTACGTTTTTTTTTTTTTGAGATGTCAATTTACTAACTATAGTATAGATGTGCTAAAATTTGTGGTATTCCCAAATCAATAGTTAATAGAGCTTATGAAATAACGAAATCAGAAGAAAAAGCCCAAAATGAAGAAGCTAATAACGAAGATATTTTCAACACTTCAGTAAGTCAACTTCTAATATCATCCACAATAAACTCATACTAACTATTATTAGAAACTCATTACTAGAGAATTTTTATTATGGGAATTAGAAAAAGAAGAATTATCGTCATTACAATTAAGAGAAAAACTTGGTTCAATTCTACAATTGTCATAAATACCTAATTTCTTAATCCCATCCTCTATATTTACACAAAATTTAATGAAACAAAATTTAATATGCTATTCTTAAAATTTGGTAGATTTTGTTAAGTTCTTCTTAATACCAGTAACTTCACCACCATACGCACCAGTTGGAGTAGAGAAAACGGCACGAATAGATTTAAGTTTCTTCTTAGCAGCTTCATATTTTAATCTCTTCTTAACTCTTGAATTTCTATTTTCTTTCTTTCTACGTGGAGTCAAACCTTTATTCTTCAAGATTTGGAAATTCAATGCACGTTTACCATCTTCACCAACACTTTCCTTCAATTCAGCTAGCTTACCTTCTTTAGCAGCTTTGATAGCATCATGATGAGCAGCTAAACGATTAGCTTTACGATCAGTAGTTGCCTTTTTAACGGTTTCATAATAATCGTCACCGAATTCATCATTAACTTCTTTAGAAACTTTAATATCTTCTTCATTAATATCATTAGCATCTAAATCAGCACCATTACTGTCATGTAAACCACGTTTACGAGCTTCTTCAATTAATCTTTGTTGTCTTTCGAATAAACGTTCCTTGTATGGAAGATCTAAATCACCAGTAAAACGTTCACCTTTCTTTTTAGCTTGCTGATCAATCTTAGAAGTGTAGAAACGTAAAGATTTCTTTCTTCTTTTCTTTTCTTCCGCATCAACATCTGCAATCATACCTTCAACGTAATCTTCCATGTCTTGTTCTTTAGCTTTTTTCAAGATACGTGGTTTGGAAATATCAATGTTTAGTTCTTTTACTTCTTCCTCTTCTTCTTCTTCTTCTTCTTCTTCACTTTCTTCTTTTTCTTCTTCACTGTCCTCATTATTATCAAAGCTATCAGGGTCATTTTCGTCTATATCAATAATCTCTTCTTTTTCAGCATCACTAGCGACTTCAGCTAATTCTTCATCGTCATCATCTTTTTCTTCTTCATCTTCTAAATCTTCTAACTCATTAGCTTGTCTCCATAATTCTTTTGAACTCAATATACTTTCCATAACTTCATGATCCTTCATTGAAAATGGCTCATCTTCTTTGATCAATGTGATAAATATGGATAGGTACGATGAGATAGAACCCAAATAAGCAGACAATGCTGTGAATTTGACATTTGCCACTTCACTTGAATCTTGACGAATTTTCAATTCTTGTAATATTGGTGACCATTTTGTAAATTCTTTAGTTAAGGGTATAAATTCAGGATGAGAAGTGTTGATTAATTTTTTTTTAGTTTTTGTATCTAATTTTGATAGGTCCTTTAATGATTGTTGTTGTTTTTGTTTATCATCTTCATTAAAATCTCCAAGATCATGCTTTTTGGCAGCTTTAGTCCATTCTTCCTCTAACTCTTCATCAACATAATCTTCCATATTCAACTCTTCCAGATGTTTCTTTTGTAAACGTAGTGCTTCTTGTTCAATTGCCTTGGAAGTTTCTTCATCTTCTGATTCATCAGCACCATAGTAATCATTCTTTGATTTACCCCAAGCACCTTCATCTTCTTCCAAATCATCTAAATCGTCATTTTTTTTACCAAAATATTCAGCATCGTCGTCGTCTTCTTCTTCTTCCATTTGATTATCGTCACTTCCATCAGAGACGTTCATGATTTCTTCATCACTAAAGGCATCATCATCATCGTTTCTATTTCTTCTTCTTGTTAAATCTCCAGCAGTATCGAGAAGGACCTGTTCCTTTTCAGCGTGGAAAGCGTCAACTTCATTCAGACCAAAATCTTCCTCGACGACTTTCTTGCTCTTTGAGTTTCTAGCCATCTTGATCTGTTAATTATTAGTCTTTCTACTTCTCTCTTACCAAATGAAATAAAAATATTAAAAAAAATTTATTGCGATGACTTTGCCGGGTGACACCTCCAACTATCTAAACAAAAAAAAAATATTTATAAGTAAAAACATTCACAAAACACCACAGAATCTCTCAATTAGACACTCCTAAAATGTCGAATAAACTCCCTCCAGGCACAAGACTAGACTCACTGTCACGTCTCTCGTCTTCCTCCTCTTCAGGGACCTCCAAACCAGGCATGAAATTCAAACCGAAAGTCGTTGCAAGAAGAACAAAAGAAGAATTAGCAGCTAATGCACCAACAATTAGACCAGACTCAGCAACCACTGCACCTCCACGTAAAACTAACTCTGCCAGAGGTGGTCGTGGCGGTGCTCGTGGTGGTAGAGCTTTACAAGGCACCCATTTAGTTCAAGCGGGTCCCTTAGCTTCCTCAAGTGTGGAAACTACGCAATCTTTACATAGACCAACTTGTTCAGGTGTTTCATCAGCTGCACCATCTTTCGTCTCTCGTTTGGCTAATAAAGAATTAACTCCATTATCGAGAGAAAGCACCCCAGGTCTAGATAGTGATGATGAAATTGATGATTTAACAAAGATTAATATGAGTGAAGAGTATAGGTTTTCCAAAGAAGAATCTGAATTGTTCCCAGTTAGAGCACCAAGAGCAAATAATAACACAAGTAATGGTCAAGAGGTATTCACTACTAGTGGTAATACCCGTGAAGCTACTCCAGATGTCCAAATGCTTGATGCTGATATGATAGTTAAAGACGAACCCACAGATAATGATTTAAATACAGTATTACAACAAAGAGATCAAGAAATAAGTAAAAGATTGCGTCAATTAGAACTAGAGACAGTCGATGTTAATGGATCTGAAGAAGATAAAAATAATTTGGAAATTTTAAACGACCATAAAACTCTAGTGAAAGAAATACTAGAGATCGATAATAAACTAGATAAATTCTTAATGTTTCAACTACCAAGGATATTACCTAAATTCACGCATCCATACGCTCCTGCTTCAGTGAAGGCAGAAGATGGTAGTTCAAACCCAGAAGAGAAACAACCAAAAGTCCCAGTTGAAGGCCAAGTAGGTAAATTAAGAGTTCATAAATCAGGTAAAGTCACAATGAAGATCGGTAATGTGGTGATGGACGTTGGAAGAGGCTCAAAAACTGATTTCTTGCAAGATGTTGTGGTGATGGACACAAGTGAGAGAAAAGAAGGGTTTCTACTGGGGCATGTTGAAGATAAAATCGTTGTTACTCCTTCATTCCAATAGATTAATAAATGCATTTAATATAGAATAACGGGTATTTAGTCTCTAATCTACACACATCGTGCTAGTCTCTACTCTCATATACCCATAGTGTATCTCATATACCCATAGTGTATAAATTGACATACGTGGTGATTACATAAGTCGCACTATCTTATTTTTGTGACACTAAAATTCCTTTATTAGTTATAACTCATCACCAACGCCAACAAAACACGTCTTTACTTCATAACTATTAGAATAGAAACTTTCCCTCCCACCGTTAAAGACATTTATCACTGCTAGACTTTGCTAAGCTCAACCCTCAAGAAAATGGTAAACAAGCAACCAAATACTTTCCTATCAAGAATATTTGGTGTCAATTCACAATTACCCTTGAATGATTCAGAGAGTGAACTGAGGAGTATAAGAGACCATCGTTCCCCAAATTCAAGTCAATTATTCACTAATTCCTCACCATATAGAGACAGCGTTAGCTCGAGGAATTTAATACAATCTGAAGGGGAAGATGATGATAGTGATAACGAACTTCTGAGAAGTCATCATGAACAATTCTCAGAGACTGATGATGACGATGATGATGATTACAAAGACGGTGAAGTTCCACTATCTATTATGATGCATGCTGTTGAACCTGAATTACGAAAAGATGATGATAACAATAACAACAAGGCAAATCTGATGAAAAATGGTTTCCATAATCCTTTTGAACCAAACAATAATACAAATTCCCAGAAAAATGAACCTTGTTTTGATTCCTCTCCAAGTCCAACTTCAATACCAAATACAATCTCATATAAAAAGGACCAAAGATCCAATACTCAAACAATTGATGAAGACAGAAGAAAAAGAACCGAATTTGGTATCCTCAATCCAAAAGAAAGAGCTTTGTGGAAATGGGCAAATGTTGAAAATTTAGATAGATTTCTTCAAGATATTTATGGATACTATTTAGGAAGTGGATATTATTGCCTTTTACTCTCGAAAACTTTTGATTTAGCAACATTAGCCTTTATTGTTTATTTCTCAACTTTTTTAACTCAGTGTGTTGATTATTCAAAATTGAAACTACCAAATACTAGAAGTCTTGATGATATAACGGTTGAAAAATGTTATTCAGCTATTGGATCTAGTACAAAGTTCGCTTTATGGTGTTTTTATCTTTATTTTTTCTTGAAAATACTTCAATTATACTTTGACTCAAAAAATTTAACAGATATTCATGATTTTTATAAATATTTGTTACAAATTACAGACCAAGATTTACAAACCATTTCATGGAATATCGTTGTTCAACGTATAGTTGAACTTAAAGATCAAAATGCGATTACTTCAAATGTTTCTGTTTCTGATAAAAAAGCTAAGAAAAGAATTGATGCTCATATTATTGCTAATAGAATCATGAGGAAAGAAAATTATTTCATTGCAATGTTTAACAGGGATATAGTTGATTTTAATTTGCCAATTCCATATTTTGGTCAAAACATGTTAACAAAGACTCTAGAATGGAATTTACAATTATGTATATCAGGATTTGTATTTAATGAATCAGGACAAATAAGACAACAATTATTAAAAGAAACTAAAAGAAACGAATTATCACAAGAATTGAAAAGAAGATTTATACTTGCAGGTATTTTAAATATCATCCTAGCACCATTATTAGTTATTTACTTTATTTTACTTTATTTTTTCCGTTATTTTAATGAATATAGGAAAAATCCTGGTTTAATTGGATCAAGACAGTATACTCCATTTGCTGAATGGAAATTCAGAGAATTCAATGAATTATATCATATCTTTCAAAAGAGATTGAATTTGAGCGTCCCATATGCATCCAAATATGTTGATGAGTTTCCAAAGGAAAAAACGGTCATCATTTTAAAATTTATTTCATTTATTTCAGGTTCTTTTGCTTCAGTTTTAGGTATTTTATCGATTGTTGATCCAGATATGTTTTTCAATTTTGAAATTACAAAAGATCGAACAGTTTTATTCTATATTAGTATATTTGGTACAATTTGGGCAGTTTGTCATAATTCAATTCCTGAAGAATATCAGGTTTATGATCCAGAATACAGTCTTCAAAAAATTGCTGAATTAACACATTATTTACCACAACGTTGGGATGGTAAGTATCATACAGAAGAAGTTAGAAGTGAATTCTGTGAATTTTTTTCAATGAAATTAGTTATCTTAATTAGAGAAATTGCAAGTTTTGTTTTAACTCCATTCATTCTATGGTTTTCATTACCAAATTCAAGTGATAGGATTATTGATTTTTTTAGGGATTATTCTGTTCATATTGATGGATTAGGTTATGTTTGTACATTTGCAATGTTTGATTTCGAAAAATCTAAAAATAAGAAAATATCAAAATCAAGAGGGACTTATTATAAATCTGATGAAGATAAAATGATGAAATCTTATCTATATTTCTTAGAAAGTTATGGAGATAAAGATGAAGATAATAATAATAATCATACTAGTATCAGGAATAACAAGAATAATAGTGATATCAACCCACCACAATTACAACTACATCTTCCTAAAAAACCAACCCCATTAAGTCAATCAATGTATAAGAAATTAAGCCCCAAACCATTAACAAGAGGCCGTGCAACTACTCAAGGTCAAGGTCCAGGAGATTGGAATTCAATTTCTTATAACATTGATCCAATGGGTCAAACCAAAGTTAATAATTTAGATCAAAGAGTGAGAGACACTACTAATAATTATAGAGGACAGATTGAAGAACCATTAGGTGAATCATTTTTAATGACATTACCCAAAACTGATGTCCAAAGTTATAAAGATGATGATGAAACAGGGGTTACAAAACCTGGTGTATTAGGAATGGTTAATCAATTTTATAAAGATTATCAGGTCTCTCATTAATTTACAATTTAGGTTTTTGATATTGGAGTTAAGAGTTGGGTGGCTAACTAGTAAATATTGTTTTGATTATATTATGTACCTATATTATATATTTCAAGTATCAACCAATCTTGTACGAGTTTTACAAATGTACCTACACCATGATATTATGAAGAAATACATAATTAATTTGATAATTTGTGAGTATATGCTGACGTAGTTAACTGATATACATGAACATTGTTGGCCATTTGATTGGGTTATATCTTTTTATATTTTATGATAGATAAGATAATACTACACTACACTTACTCGATACAGCATAAAAAAGAATATATAAATTTATATTAATGATAATATTATTATTCTAATAATAAATACTTAATAATTACTTTATAGGATTAGTATTATTATTACAAATATTAATAGTTTTGAGTTCATTTTTTTTTTAACTTTTTTAAATTTGAATCATAAATGTGTTTAATATTTTTAAAAGCTAAGTCCGTCGGAGGGACATCGGAAATAGCTAATAATTAAATCTGCTGTAAGACGAGCTACGTCTTTAATTGGATTGAAGTGTAACTTGTTGACTATAACATTCTGGAACTAGGTTTCCCAACGTGATTATATTATCAGATATACATGAAATAACTCAAGTAAAACTCTACGACGTCATAGGTACAATACTTAAGAGTCATGATTTATCTAGTATGGATTAATTTGATTATTAACGCAGTAATAGTATCACACTATCAGTAGTATTGTACAATCATTCAACTTCATCACCTGTACTAAATATTAATTGGGTAAATTCAGGTCAATATATATAACACTAATCTATAATTTATTCAAAGAAACTACGTAAATTTATCATATTAAATAGAATGGATTTAATATACAATGTTTAAAATTCCCATATTTATTTTTTATTTTTAGCAGCTTTCTTTTCTCTTGCATATTCATTCTTTTCGGCACCCTCAACTGTATTAATAGTGTTAAGAATTTTAGACATTTTAGAATGATATTGTTCATAAGCTTCTTTCTTTTCTTTAATTTGTTGTCTTGCTTCAAATCTTGAATCTTTTCTAATTTCACGTAGTGTGATTTTTCTTTCTTGTTTAATCAAATGGTTCATCTTCTTCACTTCTTGTCTATGTCTATCGTTATCATAAGATTTCTTTTCTGGGTTGAAATTTTCTTCATATCTTGGTGCAAGTGAAGCAATTGCCAATTTTTTATGGGATTGTAAAGTTAATGGAACCCTTTCATCTTCAGAGAATTTCAATAATCTTTTGAATTTCAATGATAATGCAGTCAATGGTTTAAAATCAGGATATAATTCAGTGTATGATTGCAATATTATTATAAATGGGTTCGAAATTTCGATTAATGCAGATTTTTCCTTCCATGTATCTAATGCTAATTCTAAAACTTGTAATATTTTCTCAAAGATTAATGATTTATTTGAATTTAAGTAAGTTTCATCATCAATATTTGAGATTTTTAGATTTAATCCTTCTTCCATTGATTGAATTGATGAATCCAATGGGAATTTTGTATCTGCTTTGGCAAAGATTTCATATTTATCGTTTAATTCAGTTGGTAGTAAACTTAATAATGCCTTTTGTAAAAAATAAGTAACTTCAGGAATATATCTTTTTGAAATTCTTTGATAAGTTAAAAAGACTTCAGAGATGAAAACCCCTGATAACAAAGAAGTTAACGAATTATATTTTAATTGTTCCAAAGCTTCACCCATAACAATTGAAGAAGGTGTAACGACTAAATGGAAATGATCTGAAGTCGGGTAAAATAATCCAATTAATGCAAAAAATGTTAAATCTGAAATTCTTGGGAATGATTCATTACCTTTTAAAGTATGTTGAATTCTTTCATGAATTTCTTCAACTTTATCACGTAAAGCTTCAGTTAAATCAGTACTGTATTTTTCCATCAATTTTTTGATCATTGAAATTAAACCTTGTTGAATTTCATTAAATTTTGGGTCTTCTGTTAAATTAGATTCTGATAAATACAAAACATGTTGGAATAAGATAACAGTGAAGATTGATAGTTTTTCTTTATTACCAATTTGTAGTTGTGGTGCATAAGTTGAAAGGATTTTATTGACTTGATTTAAAGTGTTTTCAAATGGAATCTCTTCTAATATATCTAGAAATTGTTCATGAGATTCTGGACAAATAACAGTGATAACTTTTTGTTTTTTAGGTCTCCCTGAGTGATCATTTTCATCTTCTTGATCATCTTCTTCATCGATTTTAGCTTCTTCATCTTCATCGATTGCAAAGCCTTCACCTTCATCACCACTTTCTTGCTCCCAGAAATCTTGACCTAAATCATCAGCACCTCTATCTTGATCATAATCTTCACCTTGCATACGTCTTTCTCTTGCTTGTTCCAATTCCCTCAATTTAGTGGCTCTTTCTATTCTAATTTCTTCATCGGTTTTAGTTCTATCTGCTGGAGCAGCTCTTCTTTCCATATTCAACTCTCTAACAGATTGCTCATAATGTAAAATATTTGGATCTTTAGAAGTATCAGCAAATTGATCTTGTTTAACTTTTTTAACAGAACCTAAAGCTTTCATAACATCACCAAAATCTTCATCTAAATCCAAGATTTTTTCATCATTTTGTTCTTTTAGTTGCTGTCTTTGTTGTTTATAAAATTTGGATTTTAGGATAACTTCTTGCATGACTTCAGCTTTAGTTTTCTTTCTTTGAACACCTTCTTGCTCTTGCTCTTCATTGTCTTGAAGTTTTTCAATTGATCTCTTCTTTGGTTTCATAAATTCATCATCACTATTATCATTCAAATCATCTTCATTAAAGTCATCAATTGATTCACCAAAATGAGTTAATTTTTCATCACTAATACCAAAAGCTTCTTCTTCATTATCAGAATCTTCTAAATTATATAGATTCGATCTTTTGGAAGCACCACTTTGCATTTGTCTTTCTCTTGTGAAACGTTCAAGCATTCTTTCTTCAGGTGTCAAAGTTGTATCTTTTTCACCAAAACGTCTATCTTTAATTGTACCATTTCTATTTTTTGTTAATTTTTTAGCTTCCCATGCTGCTTTTCTTGCATCTTCACCAATTTGTTTAGAAATACCTGGTTTCCCCTGTGCACCTCTTTTGAATTTATCATCAGTTGCGAATTTTTGTCTGTTTGTTTTAACTTCAAATGGATTAAATTGTTGTCTAATTTTATTGATAACCTCTTGTCTTTCATCTCTTCTTGAATCAGAGGGAGCCTTTCTTGTAGTCTTCTTGCTCTTGACGTTTTGTTGTCCTGTAAGACCATTTTCTTTCAAAGCAGCTTTGAGTTTCTTCAACTGAGAGCCTGCCATTTTTTTTCTTTAATATTAAATTAAATTAATTTGAGCTCATCGCTTTAAAATTTTTTTTTTCTATAAAAGTATACACCAGCCACAAATATTTCCGAATATAGATTTCCGCGAACTGATGACATAATCTATATATGGCTAGTGAGAAATCAACGAAGTTCAAAAAATCAAAAAAATCAACAACAAAAAATTGGCTTGAAGAATGAAATTCATTCAATTTTAAGCGTCAATTCCCGTTAAATCAATCACAAATTCTATACAAAATGTCAAGAGACGCTCCATTGAAGGCAGAAAAGGACTTTACCGAGACTTTGGATGAACAGTTTCCTCAGATCGATCTATTGGCTAAAGTATGTATTTCCAGTGGCAATTTATCAAATTAATAAATACTAACACATATATTTCAGTCTGATTACAAAACTGCATTAGAAAAATTTTTATTCTTGGAGAAACAAACTCGTCAAGCTTCAGATTTATCATCATCTAAAAGAGTCTTAGTTAAAATTGCACAATTATTAGGTGATAATAATGATTGGGAAGGATTAAACGAACAATTAGTTTTACTTTCTAAGAAACATGGTCAATTAAAATTAGCAGTTCAAACTTTCGTTCAAGAGGCAATTGAATATTTAGATAAGACTCCAGACTTGGAAACTAAGATAAAAGTCATTGAAACAATTAGAACAGTTACAGAAAGTAAAATATTTGTTGAAGTTGAAAGAGCAAGAGTTACAAGAGAATTATCACATATTAAAAGATCAGAAAATAATATTGATGAAGCAACTGATTTATTAACCGAGTTACAAGTTGAAACTTATGGTTCAATGACTTTAAGAGAAAAAATGGAATTTATCTTAGAACAAATTGAATTATGTATCTTGAAAGGTGATTTCATTCAAGCAACTATTTTATCAAGAAAGATCTTAGTTAAAACTCTACAACAAGAAGAGTATCAAGATATTAAATTACAATATTATGAATTATTGATTAAAATTGGTATCAATAAAGATGATTATTTAAATATTGCTAGATATTATCTATCAATCTATGAAATCAAGAGTATTAAAGAAAACAGAAACAAATGGGAACCAATTTTAACTAATATAGTATATTTTATAATCTTATCACCATATGATAATTTACAAAATGATTTGATCAATAAAATTGATTTAGATAATAATTTGAAAAAATTAGAATTGCATCATAAATTTGTTAAATCATTCATTACAAAAGAATTAATGAGATGGCCAATTATAAAACAAGTTTATAATGAAGAATTATTAAAATCCGAATATTTCAAAGATCCTGAGACTGTGAAATCAAGTCAAAAACATTGGGAAGATTTACGTTCAAGAGTTATTGAACATAATTTAAGAGTTATCTCTTCTTATTATACATCTATAACATTATCAAGATTGAATGAATTATTAGATTTGTCAGAGATTGAAACTGAACAATTCATCATCTCTTTAGTTAATAAAGGTGTTATATTTGCTAAGATCAACAGACCTGCTAAAATCGTTAGTTTTGCTAAACCAAAAGATTCAAATGAGTTGTTGAATGAGTGGTCCAATAATGTTGATGAATTGTTAGGACAAATTGAAACCATTGGTCATTTAATCACAAAAGAAGAAATGGTTCATGGTATCAAATCCAAAGCATAGAAAATGTATGTATGAAATAACATAATAAATAAATAAATAAATAAATAAATAAATATATTTTGTCAAATAGTGTTAGTTTCTATCGTTTATTCTCTTTATCTTCTCTTCTCTTCTTAGCGTTTTGAACCAATTCATCCCATCTTTGTTTTAATTTTTTGATTTGTTCTTCTAATTTGCTATTATCTTTATTTAAAAGATCAAGTTTAACATCAAATTCTTTCTTCTTATTCAACTCTTGTTTATTTAAATCTTTTTTCAAAGTGTTCAAATAATTCCTTAGATTATTCTTCACTTTATTATGGAAACTTTCATAGACTTGTAAATTCTCACTATAATTAACAATCAATTTCTTCAACATATAATTTTCAATCTCCAATTCTTCAATAGTTTTACCTGACTTCTTCACAGGTTGATCAGGAATGGGAGTCTCTATCATATTGTTCAAATTAGGGGCCTTTATGAGATTATACACCTGAATTTGGAATTTAGTTAAGGGATCAATCTCATCAACCACTGGATTACTATTCCCCGTCATTATAATTGACCCTGTGGAGATGAAATTTTCGAGAGGTGTTTGAATGCCTCTTGCAGAGGCCAAAGACGCAGAAATTGAGTTATTTTCAGTGCTTGTTTTGTTATTCAAGAATGAGTTATTATTGGTTATAATTGGTGAAGAAGAAGTGTTAACATTTTGATTACTTGATTGTTTTAGAACAGGTTTTGAGTTATTCAACAGCGTCAGTTCCTTCGATCTTCTCAAATGCTGCTCCACTAACAGTCCCAATGCCAGATTGATCTCTTTATTCTTCGTTTTCCCAATATTCTTTTTAAATATCTCACTTGCTTTCTTATGGAGTGACGAGGCTTCATTAAATTGTCCATTTGTGCTCAAATTTTCTGCTTTTTCCACCAATTCGTACGCCTGAGGGCCATGATTGTTAGTGTTTGTAGATATTTCACCAATAAGAAGCACTCACCTCTGCCAAAGTCATGACGTTTGTATTTCCATTTGTATTGTGGTAAGATTTCGTTATCACAAAATCGAAAAACAAACTCTATATAGTAAGAGACATAATTATAAATCACAACAACAACTCCACACTCATTCACTTTAAGAAAAAAAGCCCATACTGGATGGACGACGTCGTCTTCGATAATCAAGATGAGTTCTGGACCCACGTCCAGAACTCAATACGGCCTGAAATTGGTGTCATTTGGACCGAAGAGATTGTCAATTCACTGTTTGTACGTTTTATAAAGACAGTTGCTGATCATGTCTATATTTATATCAACGATGACCAGGACATCTATCGTTGTGGACTGTATCTGATCCACTCAGAGCTATACGAGAACAACAGGCTCTTTTGTATAGGGAAAATCTTATCATTTTTGAACGTATTGGGATTGGATTTGAATATGAAATTTATTGCAAGTTATGTGTTGTTATTAGACTCTAAGAATGATTCTTCGTTGTTGCAGGTGATCCAAGAATTTGATGGTTTTAGTGTGCTTTATAACTCTTTATCTCACTCGTTTGGAAATTTAGCAATTTTAAATAAAGATTCAATTGAAGTTGGAACGGTTCAAATCATTAAAAAAGTCTGTACCATTCAATTAGATTTATTGTTTCAAATATGTAAATATTTATCAATCCCTTTGAATGATCTTTTATTGATCGATGCATTTTTCATTAATTATATATTTGAATCTTTAATAGTTGCATATAATGAAGAAGATGTTTTCAATTCAGCTAAATTTAAATTCATTTTATGCATTAATGAACAGTTTATGATCTACCAAAGAGAGCAAAATATTCCCAATAAGGTATTTGAAGCATTATCTGGCTCAAATTCATCTAATTTTAATGAATGTTTGTTGGTTTATTTTAATAGAGAAGATGATCGATGTTTACAAATAATGATCTCAAAGATCTTATACCTGATATTTAGTGATGCTAAAACAAGTGACATGTTTTATCATAATGATTTGAATGTGCTGGTGGATGTACTAGTTAGAGAGTTGTCTGGATTATCAGAAGACGAAGAAGCAACAATGAATACTTTTTTGAGGGTATTATATCAAATTTTAAAAAAGAAACAGTTTCAATCATTCTTATACAAAAAGGATGAATTGAAAACTTTATTAACCTTTTTATCAGGTGAAGGAGATTCAACTTTTTGGAAGATTTCAGAGACTACAAAAAGACTAGCATTACGATGTCTATCTTTAAAATGGATTAAAGATGATACTACTAATAACGTTGATGAAGAATTACCACAATTAGAATTAACTAGTTCAAATACTTCTTCTCTATCTCTCAATTCAATATCAAAGAGACCTCCACCTCCACCACAACCAAGAAAACAGCTAATGCATACTAGACAACAGATCTATACAAAGTCGTCAAAAACTAATGGTTTACGTTGAAAGTATATATATAGAACATGCATTAAAATTATTATTGTTATTATCATCATCATCTAGTATTATTAGTAGCACCTTATATCCCTTGTCCATCAATATCGACATCAACATCAATATCATCATCATCATCAAGATAAGAATCCGTTTCAGCATTTTTATATTCATCAATAACATACTGGACTGATTCTCTTGATTCATCAAATTCATCTAACCCATTTTGAAATAACTTACCATCCCTATAACCACCAATGAATGCAGTTCTCTTCATTATTTTATCGTATTGTTGGCATGTTTTCTCTAATAACGTTATTATTGAGGTAGAATTTGATAACATTAAACCACTTGGATAATCTGAATTTGAAGTTTTATAATGTTGTGATTTTTTACCATAAGCAACGTGTAAAGTTGATGAACTCCATGGGACAAATTTAGAACGTTGTTGTGCCTTGATTATTGCCTTTTGAACATCACTGTGTTCAAAATTTCCTTGTAAAACGTTAAATATTGAGATATATGAATTATGTACTTCATCAACATCAACCATTTTCAATTTTTTATCTAATAGTTCTAAAACCACATCATAACCTGTTGATTTTCTAATTGATTTACCTTCTGTGACAAAATCTGTTGTATATGACGTATAACTTGGTATTAAGAAATGTAAATCTGGAGTTGGAATTAAAGTTGATATCACACTTGTTAATGAATTATACATATATCCTGGATATCTCAAAGTATTAGTTGTACTTGATACTATTGTAGATATCAATTGATTTGTTTGACTTATTGTAGGACTATTATTCTGGAAGACGTTGATTGCATTTTTCAATAATGCACTATTTTCGATGACAATATTTGCATCTGATGAATCAATCAATCTTTTTAAAGTTAAAACTGTATTATATGGTTGAACAACAACATCTGAGGATTGAACACTCTCTGGGAAAACAGAGTAAGTTGTACTCAATTTTTTGTTATAATTATCTGCTAATAGTTCTAATAAAAAGGAACCGACACCTGAACCGGTACCACCTGCAACTGAATGAAATAACTGGAACGCTTCCAAGTTATCACAAGAGTCTAATTCTCTATCAATCATCTCCATGAATAGCACCTGTTTACTATCAGCGTAATCATAACCCTTTGACCATATATTCCCAGCACCCAGCCCATTACTTGAGACGTGTACGTTTCTATCATTAAATAAATTATGAGTTTGTTTTGTAGTTATATCATTAATTACACCGGGTTCTAAATCCACAAGAATAGATCTTGGTGTGTATCTGTTATCCCCATTATTACTGAAGAACACATTAGTTTCATCTTCTCTTTTCTCAGTGACGTTACTTAGCCCATCAGAATCAATACCGTGTTCATTACAAAGTTGATTCCAGAACTGATGTCCGACTTGATTTCCACACTGACCAACCTGAAGCGTTAGAATTTCACTGATTTAAAATGTTAGCCATTAATCACACAAAAGCACACAGTGATATTCCAACTTACGGCATAATTGATTGATCTTGACGCCAAATCTGTTAAATTTTATGCTCGTCGTTTGTTTACATTTTTTAAAGATTTTGTTTTTGTTTTTTTGTTGATGTGCACGGGCCTCAAAACCTTTCCCTTTTAGGCTGGCGATGAGCTCATCTCATAAATTCAATTCTCGAGATTCTAAGTACAAATTTGTTTGAACACTTTTAAATCTGTTAAATTCATGTCAATTTCAAAAAATTCAAGAGTTGCAGTCATTGGATCCGGAATCTCCAGTCTGACTTATACTTACTTCCTTACTAAATTAAGACCAGACTTGAAAATAACGGTATTTGAAGAATCTCATGAACCATCAGGATATATAAAAACTTTACATCAAAAGCATAATGAAGATCAAATTATGCTACAAAAAGGTCCAAGAACGTTAAGAAGTATCAGTCCCGGAACACTAGTGATATTGGATCTTATAGACAGATTAGATCTTAAGAATGAAGTCAAGTTCATCAAATCATCCGATGTTTCTAATAAGAAATGGTTAGTTGCTGAAAATGGGAAAGATTTAATTCAATTACCAACTTCCAAAAATGATTTCGTGAAGTTTTACATGAATGACTTCTTTGATTTAAGTAGGATATTCTGGTCTATTTTAAAAGAACCATTTATTGCCAAAAAGTCACATACAAAAGATGAATCAATCCATGAATTTTTTTCAAGAAGATTCTCTCCATTATTAACAAATAAATTTCTAAGTGCAGTGTATAGAGGCATTTACGCTGGGGATGTCAAGGAACTTAGTGTTAATGCCGTTATGCCAGCTGTCACTAAACTTGAAACTGAACATGGTTCAATCATCAAAGCTGCATTTGCCAAAGCTTTAAATAAAAAACCAAAAGACATTGATCAAACTTCCCTTTTATCTGAAGATTTAAAAAGATATGGAGAAGTGTTCAATGTTGAAGATTCAAAATTTTCAACTTCAAAAGAAAATTTGAAGAATTATCCAATGTTGTCTTTTTCAAATGGTTTAGCTTCATTCACTTTAAGACTTCATAAAGTCTTAGATAATAATCCTCAAGTTGAATTCAAATTAAACAATCCAATTACCTCAATAATTTTTCGAAACAACCATTTAATCATAAACAATAAAGATGAATTTGATTATATTAGATCAAGCATCAACTCCAACAGTCTATTAAATATTTTAAACATCTCTAAACCTGAATTCAATCTGCAATATGTTGATATTTATATGGTTAACATATATACCCCAAGAAATGACCTGAAGATAAACGGATTTGGGTATCTTGTACCACAAGCTGCTGAAAACAAAGAAGAACTGTTAGGCTGTATATTTGATAGTGATATTGAAAAAAATTCTAATTATCTTTATCATAATGAAGAGACTCCACAAAAGGAATACACCAAACTAACATTGATGTTTGGTGGTCATCAATGGTTGAATAAAGTAAAACCGAGTGATGAAGAGATGATCAGACGTACACATGAAGTGCTTAAAAGACATTTGGGAATAGAGTTACAACCATCAGATATAATCGATCATAGTTTTATTCCAAAATGTATACCACAATTTGAAAGAGAGTATCTTACTAAGAAAGAAGAGTTCCATAAATGGCTGAAATCCGAATATAAAGGCAAAATAGTCCAAGGTGGAATGAGTTTTGGAAATGGTTGTGGTGTTCCTGATGTCGTCATGAACAGTTTCAATGATGCTTATGAGGCTTCTAAATAGATTCAAATACACACTCTCTTTTATACTTTTCCTAATTAGCTCTTATTTCGCGATGAAAAATATCTCTTCCATTAATTCTACTCTAAAAACCCCAAACAGTGCAAAAGATGTCCACCAATTACACTTTATACGTCTCAAATTTACCATCTGACCACATTGACTTGATAAGGCAACAGTTATACGTCCTTTTCTCTACATATGGGGAAGTGCTCAACATAAATACCAAAAAGGAACTACCTAGACAAGCTTTCATAATATTTAACGACGAACAAGCAGCTTCATTAGCATTGAGAGAACTTCAAGGGTTTCAATTTCTTGGTAAAGAATTAAAGATCGAAGTGTCCAAATCCACAAGCCATTTGATTGAAAAATTACAAACACAATGAGATACAATTTAAATAATTGAATTAATGAATTAATGCATCTGTTTTATTAAAAATGTAAAATAACACATAGAAAAAAACCACAATAAAAACACACGATTTATATGTAAAAAAGACACAATACCCTTCATCTATTAAAAAGGATCCATTCTCTTTCGTTAATGGTATATAGGAATATATACAAGGAAGAAATCATAAAACACATCACAAATTATCATAAAGCCTTTTTCTCAAGTTCAAGCTTCAACCATTATTGGGAATGGCTGTTTGCCTTTATCTTTATTCTTACGTCCATCACTATCTGGAGTTTCAACAACAGTATTAGTAATGGTTTTAGCCTTAGCTATGCTTTCACCATTACAAATCTTGATGATTTCATCTTTGGTTAAAGTTTCATATTCAATTAAACCTTGAGCCAATCTTTCTAATTCTACTGATTTTTCATTCAACATTGCTCTTGTTCTTTCTTCACTTGCTTTTAATAGATCAACAACTTCTTGATCAGCAGTATCTCTCAATTTAGCAGACCATGATTCCCATTTTTCGGCTAGACTGATAGGACCAACTTTTTGACTCATACCATATTGAATAACCATTGCTCTTGCTGTACTTGTAGCATTACTTAAATCAGATCCACAACCACTAGTAGTATTTTCTGGACCATAAATCAACTCTTCAGCAATTTTACCACCCATACAAACGTCTAATCTGGCTAAACATTCTTTTCTAGAAAGATCAACTTTATCCATCTCTGGTAATTGGAATGTGATACCTAAAGCTCTACCTCTTGGTAAGATGGTAGCCTTATATAGAGATGTAGCACCTGGAGTGTATAAAGCCATAATGGCATGACCAGCTTCATGATAAGCAGTCATTCTTCTACTTGCTTCAGTGATAACCATTGTTTTTCTTGCAGCACCCATTAAAATCTTATCTTTAGCCCATTCAAAATGATTCATATCAACAGATAATGCATTTTGTTGAGATGCGTAAACTGCAGCTTGATTAACTAAATTCATTAATTCGGCACCTGATAAACCTGGAGTACCTCTTGCGATAATAGTTGGATCAACGTCTTTGGCAATTTCAACATTTTTCATATGATGTTTTAAAATTGCGGAACGACCTCTAACATCTGGTAAATCAACATTAACAACTTTATCAAATCTACCTGGTCTTGTTAAAGCTTTATCTAGGGATTCTGGGAAATTGGTAGCACCAATGATAATAATACCTGAAGTTTGTGAAAACCCATCTAATTCAACTAACAATTGATTTAAAGTTTGTTTAGCATAAGCTTGATCTCTTGGGTTACGCTTACCACCAATAGCATCTAATTCGTCAATGAAAATAATAGCAGGAGAATGGGCTCTTGCTTGAGTAAACAATTCACGAACTCTTTTAGCACCAACACCAACGTATAATTCATCAAATTCGGAACCTGACATAAAGAAAAATGGTACACCAGCTTCACCTGCAGTAGCTCTAGCTAATAAAGTTTTACCAGTACCTGGAGGACCAGTTAATAAAACACCCTTTGGTAATTTACCACCTAAACCTGTGAATTTAGTTGGATCTTTTAAGAAATCAACGATCTCTTCTAATTCAGCTCTTGCTTCATCAGCACCTTTAACATCATCGAATTTAACAGTGACTTTTGAAACATCAATTGATTTATCATTTGAATCAGCATTTTTGAAAATTGTACCATTTTCAACTAAGAATGTGAAACCTTCCATAGCACCCCAAGTTAATAAACCAATTGGAACCAACCATTTGATCCACTTGGAAATCATACTGAAAGTACTTTCAGTGACAACGACATGTATTGGTTCTTGTCTTGACCCGAAATTCAATCCAGGACCAAACTGGGAACCACCAGAACCTGAAGCACCAGCGATATTACCAGCTGCTAAACCTTGTAGGACTTGTTCAGCTTCTTTAACTTTCCCAACTTTTTTCAAAGCTTGACTATATAATTGAGCACATTCTGCAGAATTTGCAATTCCTTGACTTTCATATCTTGTGATGACGTGTTGAGGGTAATTAGCATCTAATAAACTTTGATAAAAATCAGCTTGAACTTGAGCATTATCTGTTTTTCTATTGGCTAATTGTTCTTTCGAAGCTAATAATTGTTGAACTGAACTCGAAGCAAATCTGATACCATTTTTAGCGATATAATTTGCCATCAATGGTGATCTTCTGAGAGTTACAGCTCTTAATGAAGCAGAAGATAATGAGATGGTTCTTAACATTGTTTGAAAAGTTTTATAGTATCAGTATCTATCAGTTTTTGTAAAGGTGTTTGCAGATTGAATATTTTAATGTAACAAAAGACTTAAAGTGAGTAAAATAGTCAATTTGTGAAATTTGATAAATTTACACTCAAATAGCGAGTTTTCCGACAGATTAGATATCTTTCTGGGATTGAGATGTTAAATGATTTGCTCTAATACACGAAAATGTGTAAAAAGTTGATAACTATCACAATAAAACGATATGAGTTAATATTTCTTTTTATTTTGAGATTGAAATTTGAAGCTTTTTTCCAAAAGTTTCGGTGGCGGACTCTCGGGGGTTTGAAATAATTCCGAGGGCTTCTACAAATTCCGATTAATAGTGTAGTGGTAAATAAGAGTGTATTCCATGACTATGCTGTTAGACTCGCTGCACCAGATCGTAGATCCGTTATTTGTAAATCAGTCAATGATTCATTGTTTTCAATCACAAGAGAATGTTCATTAGCAAGATGTAATAAACATATGAAACAGAAACTAGTTGATAAATCTTTCTTTTGTTCTCTTGGATACATATTGGCAATATCTTTCACCACCGCACTGAATTGTTTGCTGGCTTGCTCTTCTTCCTTAGGAATATCTGCTTGTTTGTCATGTTCAGCTTTATGTTTTTTCAAAACCTTCCAAATATTATCCTTTAGAACTTTAACATTAACATTTTTAGCAGTTTTTGAGTAATTGAGTGTATTTGATTTTATATTTGGATTACCTGAAACTAACTGTGTACCAAAGTTAGCTGGTCCTTCCGGTTCATCATCATAATCACCCCCAAAGTCAAAGTCGAAACCTTGATCATCATTGTTATAAAATGGATTATCTTCTTCAGACTCTTTATTATTTTCATAGTTGTTAGCAAAATATGTAGCATCAGGAAGTTCATCGTTTTTATTTAAATTGTCAGTAGTTGAAACAGCAGCTTTTGTAAATAACTTCAATTTTTGTAATGGCTTCAAAAATAATCTAGTTAGTTGAGCAGATGTAAAGTATGTATCATTTGGCAATAAATATGAATCCTTTGATTGCCATTCTTCTTCCGGTAAAGTTGCAGACAAATTACCCTTTGAAAATATTTTCTTCTCTTGTTTTATATCTTGTTCTTCTGTCATTTCTGTCAAGAAATCAATTACAAAATCTTCTTTCCTTCTTCTATTTCTTGGTGCTTCTTCACCTGGTTGATGAAGTTCGGCTTGTTTGACTTTTTTCAATTGTTTAACTCTCCAATGCTCAGGACCTGCCCAGTTACGTTTCAGAGTGTTATCAAAGTAAGCCATTAAATCTTGATCAACCACACTTGCGACCACACCAGTTAAATTAGCTTCATTTTCTTCTTCATTTTGTTTGTATTCGTCTTCGAAGATAACAGCAGCAGCTTCTTCCTCTAACTCACCATATGGTTCTTCTTCCCCTCCACCACCGAAGTCAAAATCAACATAATCATTATAAGTACTGTCAGCATTATCTGGAGGAGGCATTTGTAGATCTGGATATTGAAAATCTTTATTTTGTTCATTAACATCATTCATTAATGTCTTTAGTTTACCAATATCACCAAGAACACTCCTCAAATGTTCAAAAGACGGGCATAACGTATATTTGTCTAAATCTTCATCTGATTTGAAAATCAAATCTTTGAATCTATCGATAGCAATATCTTCATCTTTCAGACCTGACATCTCAATGTCTTCGTCATTCTCTATTGCTTCCTCTTCTTCTTCGTCAACATCATCATCATCCTTAACTGTTAAACTATCTTTTTCATCATTTGTATTGGTTGTGCTTGCATCAAAGACAACTTTTGAGTCTTTGTCGACGTTTAAAGTGTTAAGTAACAAACTTTTAGCACCACCTTCATCAAATTCTGCTAAAGTTTTCTTGAATAATGGATCAATAGCCAATTCTTGAGAAAGTTTCTTGATCTTCAAGCTTTCAAAAGAAACTAGCTTATCACCCGTATCTTTCTTTCTAGACTTGGATTTCTGTTTAGATGTTTCGTTTTCATTATTTGCTTCATCACCATCATCATTGTTATCTTCATTTTCATCACTTTCTTCGTCATCAGCGTCAACTTGATTTGATTTCTTTGTTGCCAATCCACTAAGTAATCTACCTGTTTCAGTGGCAGCAGAATCAATTCTCGAGGAGTAGATCTTAACACAACCATCTAAAGTTGCACTTGCTTTCTGAAAATTAATGTTGTTATCTTGTCCTCTTAAAACGTTTAGATCATGAAAATAATCAATCAAGGCAAAGTTCCAGCTATTAGTCGAGTTAATCTTGTTATCGGTAGCCATCTTGATCCACTCTTCAAAGTTAGCCATCATGACACCTCTATCCTGTTGAATCACAGGAGGTGCAACATCATCTAATAAGGAGGTATTACCAGCTTCTATGTTGTTTAATTCCTCCCGAAGAAAGGCAGCACCGCTCATACGACGCTTGTTAGAGTCCTGGAACCTCTTCTTCATCACCTTGGACTGAAAGTACGCCATCTTCTCTGGGTTTGGTGCTCTGATTGGGGTATATTTGAATTTTGCGTTCTTTGTGATGTTTTTATTTATCTAATTTCATCTGTTTACATTATCAAATTTCACCTGAGTAACGACAAACTAGAAACATCCAAACACCATTATTTTATCATAAAGAAGACCATCGAGACACTATTTAAATTGTCTAGAAAATGATATTAAACGATCAAGTACAGAACCATGAGTACCAGAGTCTCACTAGACGAACTATACCGTCGCTCAAGTCAGTACCGTTTATGGTCCTACAAAGTTGAAGAACTAGCTGAAAAGAGAAGAGCTGTCAATGAAAAAGGATGTGTCAGAGTTGATGAAAGATTATTACAACATCAAGAAGTTGATCCATCACAAATTGAAAAAGTCACAACAGAAGAAGAACTCAAACTCATATCATTTCATTCAAGAAGAATAAGTGGTCTGGCTAGACATTTCAACATGCCATCACAAGTAAGAGCAACTGCAATTTCATTTCTTAGAAAGTTTTATCTTGTTAATAGTGTTATGGAATATCATCCAAAATTAATCTTATTGACTTGTTTATTCTTAGCTGCCAAATCAGAAAACTATTTCATCAGTATCAACACATTTTGTAAAAGAATTCCAAAAACTACACCTGAATCAATTTTAGCTCTAGAATTTGAAATTTTACAATCTTTGAAATTTACATTATTAACTCATCATCCATTCAGACCTTTGTATGGGTTCTTCTTTGATATACAAAATATACTAGGAGATGAAGTTCCAGTGAAAAAATTAGGCTCAATCTATGATGAAGCAAGAAAATTAGTTGATGAAACGTTGATTTCTGATGTCGTTTATCATTTCACTCCACCACAAATTGCATTGGCATGTTTCAAAAAAATTAATGGTGAAATAGTGCAAAAATATCTAAAGAAGAAGTTTATTACTGAAACACAAATCAAAAAGGAAAGCAATGATTTTAAAGTTAAGGAAGAAGAAAGTTCTGAAATAAAGAAAGAAGGTGAAGATGACGGTGAAATTAAAGATAAACCACCATTAGATACTCAAATGTATGATCAAATGTTAGAAACGATTCAACAATGTGAAGATATGATTAAAAACGCTCAAAATCCAACAAAGGAAGAAGCCACAGTCATAGATAGAAAAGTTCAATATTGTTTAAACCCATCATTGATATTGAAAAGAAGAAGAGAAGACACAGTTAGTTTAGAAGATTCCAACAAAAAACCAAAATTAGGCTCAGCTGGACCAATCAGTGACGTGAATGGCACACCAACACCTGCTTCAAACCCATCTTCTACTGCATAGTAAATATTACAAATAATAGATATAGTCCATTTAATACTTGATCCTGTATTACGTCGATGTCTCTATTGTACAAACTAGTTTAGATTTTAAATGATATACATTATTTTTTTCAGTGTCAAATTGTATGTAAAAAACTATAATATTCTAGGGATCAAACACGAACTTTTAAACCTGATGCTGGTGCACCAATGATTGTTAATCCAGTAATCTTATCTAATTTACCCTTTTCAGAAATTTGATATTTAGCACCAGTTAAAGCTTCTGAAGTTGATGGTGAACCTTTATAAATTGGAGTGTAGGTTGCAGCACAAACATCAAATTCAGCT
Organism: Phaffomyces antillensis; assembly: GCA_003707195.2. Taxonomy (NCBI): domain Eukaryota; kingdom Fungi; phylum Ascomycota; class Saccharomycetes; order Phaffomycetales; family Phaffomycetaceae; genus Phaffomyces; species Phaffomyces antillensis. The sequence goes on from PPNI02000006.1 coordinate 256,677, forward strand.
TCTGGATCAAAATTGATTTCAATAGCATCACGACCAATAGAATCAGATTTAGCTTTGATTTTTTTAGCTTGTTCAGCTTTTGGACCAGTTGAGATGATTTCTAGATATTTAGAAGCAAAATATGAAGCTGATGCATAATTCTTATGTTTGAAAGATTGACTTAATGCAACTTGATAAGAATTAGCTTTATGCTGTGGAATCAATTCAGCTTTAGTGAAATAAGTAGCTAATTCCAAGCTACGTTTGATATCACTATTTTCAATAGAACGACGTTCTAGTTCAATGGATAAACCTAAAATGTATTCACGAGCAATGGTCAAAGCTTCAAATATTTTTTCTTCATCATCTTTATTATCAACTGCAATAACAGTAACAAGATATATCACTTTTCTAAAAGTTTCAATAGCTTCTTCTAATTTATTACCTCTAAATAGTGCAAAACCTTCATTGATAATCTTCGATATATCTTCAAATCCAGGTATTAACGGCAAGACTTTTGTAACATCATCTTCTTCAATATCTGAACGAATATAAGTTTGAACAGCTGGGGTACCTTGAGAAGTTGGTAAATATAATTTAGAAGCTTCATAAACTTGTAAGAATCTTGGACGTAATGGTTCAAAATTAACAAGACCAACTTGTCTGTTTAATAACTGAGCAGCAGTATCAAATGCACCGGCTGCAACATAACCGGCTGCGACTTTAGAGTTACGTGTCCAATATAATAATTCACCTTCTTGAACAGTTGATGAAACGTCCAAATCTGCTTCTTGGAATTCTTCTTCAATTTCTAGATCTTCATCACCGAAATCCCAAGCACCAGCATCTTCTTCAGCTAATTCTTCTTCATCAAATGCAAGATTAGAGTGTTCGACAAATGAGGAGGAGTTTTTAGTGGCTGTGGTATCATCTTCTTGTTCATCATCTTCAGCGATATGTAAATCTTCTAATTGACCTAAAATTGCCTTTTCAAAGTATGATAAAGTAGCTGGTTTCAATGGCCAATTTTGGATTGGTTGTGATAAAACAGGTTCTGGATTCACAGTTGGTTCAAATTCTGGTAATTCAATGTCATCCTCTGATAGACCAGTTTGTTCTAAGATCTGAGTAGCTAATTCTTCATGTCCATTGGTCTTAGCAGTAGCATAAGCTAAAGGTAAAGAACCAGCTTGAGCAAAAACAGCAGCTCTTTTTTCAGTTGATTTGTTGTAGAAAGTATTCTGGATTAAACTTCCAAAATTACCACGTTGTTCAGCAATCGTTTCCATTTTAGATAATTTGTTTAGATCACCAGTGATTAAATATAAGAAGGATAATTTATCAAATTGGTGTTGAGTTTGATAAACAAATTCAACGGTTTGAATATTACCTTGTCTTAAAGCTTCATCACCTAATTTGTTCCAGATTTGAGGAGAGTTTAAAATCTTGGCTTCTTGTAAAGCAACGTCTAAATTACCACATTCTAAAGCTAGTTCAAATTTAGTTTGAGGATCTTGAACAAATTGTAAAGCAACTTCAGGGTACCCACTCTTTTGCAAATAAGCAATAATATTTTGACCAACTAATTTAGACGATTTGATCAGACGTAAAACTTCATAGAAATTTTTATTAACTAAAGCTTTTTTGAATCTATATTCTGTGCTATCAATCTTAACAATTTCAACTTCACCATTTCTGTTTAAAGTGAAAACGTCTTGACCAGAAACTTTAGTGATATATAAAGTTGAATCTAACGTTTTAATAATACCATTATCACCATTTAATAAAGTATATTTGATGTGATTTAAAGTTGAATAGAATAAAACACCAGTTTCTTCCCACGCAGCACTTTTAATTCTAATAGTTTCATGCATAGAAGTGATGATTTCTAATTTCTTGTTAACTATAGTGATGGTATGTTTTGATAATAAAGCAATATATTGACCATCTAATGACCAAGACACATATTTAACATTATTAACTTGAACCTCAGATAAAACTTTTCTTTGTTGAGCATCATAATGGACAACTGAGTTATTTTTTAATAATAAAACAGCCCCTGGGCCACCATAAACAACATCTTTAATATTAGAATCCAGTTTAATTGATTTAGTAGTTGAGTTATCTAAATCTTTGATATCTAAAGTGGAGGTTGATTTATTGAAAACAACAAATCTATTACGAGCAATAAAAGTAGCATAGTTACCTTCACCTGAACGTAAATCTTGAGGTTCAATAGCACCAGTAGCATCTTTTGGTAAACCTACCAAAGCATATTGGTCACCAGTAGTAATTAACACAGATCTTGAACTTGGGTTATATGATAAACTTCTGAAATTATTCCAAGTATTACCAATTTTTTTCAAATTTAAGGTTGGCAATGATGAAACTTGTTTATCATAATCAAAAATCTGAATTTGTTTTTCTTTATTGACATAAAATAATTGATTTTGATGAATAGTATGTGCTGGACGTTCACGATCCAATTTGAAAACCATCACACCTGAATCATGAGCAGTAGCAAATAAATTTATATTTGGATGAGCACTAACTAACCAGAATCTATCATTATCTCTTTTAAACTGTTTGACAGGAGTACGAGTATTTAAATCCCAAATTCTAATAGTTTTATCTTCACCAACAGAGATGATCAAATCTTCATGAGGATGGAACAGGACACTTAAGACATTATTGGTATGACCTCTACAAGTATCAACTTCCCATGCTTTAGTTTCACTCATTCTCCATAATTTAACTTGACGATCATCAGAACCTGAAACAATTAACGGTAAAGTTGGATGGAATGAAGCCCAGTTAACACCTCTATCATGACCTTCCAAAATATATTTAACAACAGCATCAGTGTTACCAAAAATATCTTGTTGTTGTTGCTGTTGACGGTTATATTGATTTTCATAATTATTTTGAGGAGCTGAATGTTTTTGTCTTAGACCAGAAATATCCCAAACTCTAACGGTTTGATCTAGTGATGATGAAACAACTAAGTCTTTGGTTGGATGAAATTGAGCACTCATAACGTAATGGTTATGACCAGTTAAGCAAGCAATTTCTTGACGATTTTGCCAGTTCCAGATTCTAATAGTTTGATCATCAGAACATGAAATGATCCAAGGTAAATCATGATGAAAATAAACAGTTCTAACATAATCTAAATGGCCATTCAAAGTGAACAGACATTTTCTTGTGTCTAAGGACCAAACTTTAACAGAATAATCATCACCACCTGAAACGAATAATGGTTGAGTTGGATGGAAATCTACAGAACGAACTGAACCTTCATGTTCTTCAAAACGATCGATTAAAGTACCCATTCTGTAATCCCACAATTGAATAGTTGAGGAATGTAAAGCAACTAATATCCATGGTCTATAAATAAAGTTAGTATAATGATCAACAGCAAAGTAGTAAAAATACAAATACATACCTTGTTGGGTGGAAGGCAAGACCTTTCGCACGACTTGACTTGGATTCAAACTTGGGCAATTATGTTAGTAATAGATCCATACAATTGAGGGATTAGGGGTATCATTAAGTCACACAGATCTAATCGTATAGATCGACAGGAAAATGATTTGACTCCTTCGTAAACATACCTTTGTTAGCATCTTCATCTTGACCGATATGATTCTTTGACACTAGCTTAAGCAATTACAAATATGATGAATCAAAGAAGCAATAAGAGCACTGATCAATGAAGGGTTCTAAACCAATGTTGTGATGCCTTGTTGTTGTTAACGCGTGTTAAACTCTTGTTGTTCAAATCGTTGATTTTTTTGAATTCGCTAGAGCTTCAAAACACCCAGACCTCTCATATGAAGTCTGTTCGGGGCACAGCAAACAGAATCAAGATCTGATGAGTTAGACAGAAACAAATTTACTAAGATTGAAGATACTGAGTAATAACAAAACAGGATATGCATTCGTAAATATTAATAGATGTGGTACGGACCCTAAATAATGGCAAATAAAGTTAAAGCAAGGGCAATCAGAGCTGAGAACCCACCTTTGGCAATTGAAGCCTCATTACCACTAGAAACTCCAGTAGTGGTTGATGAGCCCATAAATTGGTTGAATCCAGTAACGGTAGTATTGATCTGTGTTTCTTGTTGAGCACTTGTTGATTTTGTAGTAGTAGATGATGTACTTGAAGATGCTGATGATGAAGCACCCTCTTCTGGGTCTAATCCGGAAGCATCTTGAGAACCTAAAACGGTATTATTCTTTGAAATTTGAACAAATTTTTGATCATATTCAGTATCACTACTGTAAATATATGAAGCATTACCATGGGAAATAGTACCATTTGGTGGATGATAACATGTGATGTAAGCATCTTTGACAATAGTATAATAATATCCATAATCTTGCATATCTTCTGAATCCCAATCAATAAGACCACCAGCCCAGTCTATACTACCCTTTGAATTAGTACTGTTACCAGCTGGCCAAATTGAGAATTGAATTCTTGAAGGAGTTTGAGGATATAGATAAGTATTAGAAGTTGCGTCATAAGTGTCATTTTTCTTCAATGTTCTGATAACTTTATTATCAACATACCAAGTTAATTCATTTTCTGTCCAATCTAACTCATAAGTATGATATTCATCATAAGTATTAGAAACAGCATGGTCATCAGCATTAGTATAATCTGAAATACCTTGATAATGAAAATTAGTTTCAACTTGAGTTAAATTATCGCCCACGAATTCATAATCAATCTCATCTTGAGCATTAGAGAAAAGAGTAAAAGAACTAACAACACCTTGACCTCTTGAGGATTTCATAGTGGCACCAACTTTACCATACCAAATATATCTTGTTGATGAAAGGACGGAACCAGCTGTATTTTTAGGCATTGCAAGAATAGTAGCATCATCATAATTTTGAATATAGCCTGAATAAACCCAATCAGCATCATTTGGATCACCAAGGTAACTATAAAGAGGCTGTATTTGACTGGTATTATCAAATTTTGTTCTGACATCTTTACAAACTGGCATTGGCATACAAGCATCTGACTTGAATGAAAAAGCAGGATGACAACCACCTAAACAAAAAGATCCAGTACCACAGGTACCATATTGACTACAACATGGTGTATCTTCAGGACAATGTGAAGTGGCATTACAAGTGATTACTTTTGATGACACCATTGTTGTTAGTGAACTGAATGCAATTATGAGATTAAATGAAAGCTTCATTGAATTGTGTGTACTGTATATTGATTTTTTGTATTGTCTTTAAGTGTGAACTTCGAAGTTCTAATTATAGGTCGGAAATCTGGATTGAATTGAATAGATGAAAGCTTTTGATGATTAGATGGAAGCAAAAAAGCAAATAATTTGTTTATAGATAATCGAAATGATAGATTAATACCAAATTCAATTAAACATTAGGATGGATTAAATAAGTTTTATACCTTTCAGATTTTTTTCGCATGTATAAGACTTATTTTAATTACCTTTGTTTATTAATTTCCCTTTTAGGACAACAAATTAATAAATTTATACGCGATGGATATTGCACAATGCATAAAAATGTTGTACCTTTAACGAATACGCGTCTCTCATTGGATGAATCATGATTCATGAGACTTAAATAAAAGGTTTGGCGGATAATTGATGAACAAATTAATGAGGAGTTAAACATGTGCATTTGGTCAAAGTGGCCAAAGGACGCGATAATTTATTCGGTATACTATTTACCCAATTTAGATTATAAACCCACCTGATTAAATAATCGTAAAGGTAAAAGCGAAACAGTGGTAGTGAACTTATATTGGTAACATTAAAAAACAACTCATAATTCAGGTTTTATTTAGTATAAAATAGTCTTTAAGTTACATATATGAGTCAAGACTGAGATTACAAAATTCTTCATATTCTTTCTTTTTTTTCAAAACAATGCAAATTCATTCAATGTTGCACCTTCGATACCATCCTCATCAATTACTTCTGTTATTTCCACAATCACAAATCTCGTGTATATATCATCTCTTTCAACATGGAACTCAGTTTCATTATTTGAAAGTATTTTAACCTCATTCAAATATCTTGGATCAAATGGTTCACTTATTGAAATAGGTAAATTGTCCACAATCTTGTAAAATCGATCATCGTTGAAATTTAATAGGATATCTCCAATCTCTTCATCATGAAAACCTTCATGTTGATATGCTAAAATACTCAAAAATTTAGCAGGTCTAGCTCCCCAAATAACTAAACCATCAGATATTTTCTTCAATTTACCAAGATCAATCAATAATCTTCCCGTATCTTCTCTTCTTAGTGGCTGCCAATAGGTATAGTTATTACCATCAATCGCAGATAATGCAACATCACCAGGGACACCTGCTGTTAAATTTGCAATTGGATGACATTCAGTAAATGAACCTAAAATGTTTTCATATGGTTTGAAAAGAGGTATAATAAATTCAGTTTTTGGTTTGATTATATATTTACCACTTTTGGGATTTCTAGATTGAACTTCAACATGAATTGGTTTCTTACCTTTATTTCTAATTATACCTTCATTATCATTAATTATAACATCTAATCTTTGTCCCATATAATCAATACCTTTAACAATTATACCACCAGGTACAGCCAATTGTTTCATTGGATCAAATTTCAAAAATCTTTCAAGTTTCCCATTCTTTTCATTAAATCTAGCGCTATATTTAATTCCCGACATTCCATAAACGATACCCTGTAAATAAGCACCATGAGCAGTTATAAATGGGAATGCAGGATGAGTACCACCATTAGTTAAAATATTATCATCAGCTTGTTCACTAAATTGGGCAAATGGAGCTCTAATATAAGGAACGATAGCCTTTCTTAAGTAACTTTGAGATGAACATCCATAATCTAATAATCTTGATGCTACGATACTGAAAATTGGGAAAGTCATTGCAGGACCAATATCTGCTTGCTTCAAAGAATAATAAAACAAATCATTTCTTGATTGTTCTTCATCCACTATATAATCTAATGGGAAAGTCAATAGTATAACATCTGCTTGCTTTATGCTAACTGAAGCGTTCATACCACTATATTCTAAAGTGATTCCACTTGTTGATTTAGGTATATGAATATTACCATTAACTTCAACCCATCTTGGATTAATAGGTTTTGATAGATGATGAGCCACCACAATTGTGGTCTTTAATAATCTATCAATACCGGCATTAGTGAAAGCTCCATTATCTATATGATTTGCGTATTCATCAGGATCAGTTAAATTTTTGGTGATGAACTTACCTAATTGATCATCAAATTCAGTGTATTGAGAAAGAAAATCTGATGCATCTCTTAATAAAGGCCATGCGGTATCTTTCAAATAGTCATCATCTTCTCCTGCTAAATACATTAAGAATGAGCTTAATGCAACATCAACATTAACATGATATTCATAATCAACACAAGGACCGGTAGAGGTACAATTGCCAAATCTTCCTGATGTCCAAGGATATGCGGCTCCAGAATATCCGTATTTCTGAGCATTTAATTTAGCTTGTTCATGGGTATAAACCCTATAATCACCAATAGCTTTAGCGACATTTCTATAGAATGGTATTAAGCCAGGAATCGTCCAAACATCAGTATCCCAAAATACCATACCTCCGTAACTATCTGAGGATAATCCAGTGGTTGATAGTGCAGAAGTTAAACCTTTAGAGTTATAATCTGTGTTTGACAAAAGGTGAAATAATGAGGCCCTTGCAGTGACTGTTAATAATTGATCAGAAGGGATTTCAATATCTGTTAATTCAAATAAATCTTTCCAACCATTCTTATGAGTTTCTTTGATATTTTCATGGCTATGATTTTGTAAAATTGAATGAAGATTCGTTTTAGCCGCGTTTAAAACATCAAGTGATATATCTTCAATTGGATCCGAATCTATTTCTGACTCAGATTGATGTATTTTTTCAGTTGAACTGAAGGAAGTATATTTATTAATTTCAAATGTTTCATTTTTATTCAAATGAATTTCACTGCTTTGTAAAACTGTTTCATTATCCATACTATAAGTCAATTCACCATTCAATTTCATTGATGAGATAATAGCTGCATTTGAATAAGGAACATTATCAGGGCTAACAATCATATAAATCTCCTCGTTATTATAACCTAGATCAACTAGACTTGTTCTTTGTGAAGTTGAGAAATTTAATGAACTTTCCACAATAACATCTAAATCATCATTCAATGATCTAAGCCTCATATCCATTATCCCCAAAAAGTTTTGTTTTCTATGGCAATAAACATCAATTATAATTTCTATTTCATTAAGCCAGATTAATTTAGTTGATACCATACCTTCAGACATTGAAAAATTCTGATGATAATTAGTCACTTGGTCCTCAGTGACAAATTGTGGATTGAATCTAAATTGTTCTTCATCTTTCTTGAAAATTAGATCTAAATTAGCCCAATATGGTACTGTAGAGATAACACTATCGTAACCATCATCGTATAATTCAGGAAAATTAGTCGCAGGTAGTCTTTCTTGCAATGAGAAAAACCCAGCAACGAAAGCACCAGTATGACGTCTATTAAACAACGGCCAACCATTTTGTAAGACTTCATCATCTAAAATGGAAGTATGAGTGTTAACTTCATCATATATGAATCCTTGGCCTAAAGTTGCGATTCTTGCACCAATGTACCCATTAGAAACGTAAGGTTGTCTTGAATATGCATTTTTGGTGAATATTGTTGAGCCTAATACATGATTGTCTTGATCATAGAATGCATTATGGGCATCAGCCATTGATTCAAATAATTTGTTTGATCTTTGACATAATTGAATGATTTGTTCATCTGTACATTTCGAATGAAATTTGGTGAATTTGTTCAAACGATTTACTTTTGGAGCATTTGAAGTGATTGATGATGACACGTATGGAAAAACAATAGATATGATAAGGAATATAAGGAATGAAATTGGTAATAACATTGTTATTATCCAACTCTTGTATGAGTTTAATGTATGTGGGATAATATTGTGGGATTTCTTTAATTTTGTGTCAGACTCCATGATATGTAAAGTATCAATTATTAAGTATGATTTTATTTGCAAACAGTTGATATTTTGAACTTATCTGATATAAATGCCATCATCAAGAAACATATAATAGCAATAAAATATCCAAATATGCACAAATACAAGAGAGGTCACATATTAATTTGATCAATACGTACTGGGATGTCCGGATGTATCTTACATCATTATAATGTAATATTCCGAGGTCACCCTTCCCTCCATATCGGGAAAGATCCGACCAGCCAATAAAATCTGCAAATTCGAGGCGCCCAATGAAAAAAATTAAAAAAAAAAAATGTCCCAGGAGGTTTTTCGAAAATTAGTTCACCTTCTTTTCTCAACATTAACACTTTTACTTAATTTTAATTAACCAAAAAGTGAATTAACAATGCTTTCACGTACTGCTATCCGTACTGCTACCAGATCAGTCGTTGCTGCTAACGCTGCTCGCTCAATCAACCGTGTTGTAAGTATCCAATTTGTTTGTACTTTGATCTGTGTGGTTGAAGGTGTTGATTGTAATGATTGAAAATATTCTGTTTATTTCAATTGAAATTCGAAAAGTTATTGAATGGATTTTATATTGAATCAAACTCAATGCAATGGTCTACTGTTTCTTCAATTGGATCTAATGACTTATTTTACCTATATTTCATCAATTTATGAGAGATCAATCTCCAATTGATATATCTGTCCCTTATTTTTTTTTGACAAATGATCCTTAATTAATAATCTTTTGGAACTAAGCTCAATTATCACCTGGAAATAGCTCAATTACACAGACAATCATGGCAATGACATCGTATATACTAACAAGTTCAAACAGGCTCGTCCAGCTTTAATCGTCGCTGGTCGTCGTTTTGCTTCCGCAAAAGCTCAACCAACTGAAGTTTCCTCAATTTTAGAAGAAAGAATCAGAGGTGTCTCTGAAGAAGCTAACTTAAACGAAACTGGTAGAGTTTTATCTGTTGGGTAAGTTCACAATTCATTTATTGGCTTCAATGAAGTCTTTCATCGTTTAAAGAGTGTTGATCCCCCTTAAAACTGGGTTAAAATCCGAAAATTTTCGAAATTGAAGAAGAGACTAGTCAAACATGTTAAGAATACAGTTTTATATCAATGCAATATGACCACGGTGTTAATTGATTAAAACAAGCATTCTATTGATTCAAACCATTTTCCACTCCCCAAGTATTTAATTTATTCCAAGTATTTGTTCGGATATTTATGAAAATTTTTTACAGTTTTTTTTCTCCCGAACAAAAAAACTACTCAAAAGATGAAAGTGAAAAATTCATTGGAGCAGAATCGATCATAGCATTTATACTAACAACTCCTCACAGTGATGGTATCGCCCGTGTTTTCGGTTTAAACAACGTTCAAGCTGAAGAATTAGTTGAATTCTCCTCAGGTGTTAAAGGTATGGCTTTAAATTTAGAACCTGGTCAAGTCGGTATCGTTTTATTCGGTTCTGATCGTTCTGTTAAAGAAGGTTCAACCGTTAAACGTACCGGTAAAATTGTTGATGTCCCAGTTGGTCCTCAATTATTAGGTCGTGTTGTTGATGCTTTAGGTAACCCAATCGATGGTAAAGGACCAATTGCTGCTGAAAAAACCTCAAGAGCTCAAGTTAAAGCTCCAGGTATTTTACCAAGAAGATCCGTTTTCGAACCAGTTCAAACTGGTTTAAAATCTGTTGATGCTTTAGTCCCAATTGGTAGAGGTCAAAGAGAATTGATTATTGGTGATCGTCAAACCGGTAAAACTGCTGTTGCCATTGATACCATCTTAAATCAAAAGAGATGGAATGATGCTCAAGATGAATCTAAAAAATTATACTGTGTTTACGTTGCTGTTGGTCAAAAAAGATCCACTGTTGCTCAATTAGTTCAAACTTTAGAACAACATGATGCTTTGAAATATACCATTATTGTTTCTGCTACTGCTTCAGAAGCTGCTCCATTACAATATATTGCTCCTTTCACCGCTTCTGCTATTGGTGAATGGTTCAGAGACAATGGTAGACATGCTTTAATCATCTTTGATGATTTATCCAAACAAGCCGTTGCTTACCGTCAATTATCATTATTATTAAGACGTCCACCAGGTCGTGAAGCTTACCCAGGTGATGTTTTCTACTTACATTCCAGATTATTAGAAAGAGCTGCTAAATTAAATGATTCTTTAGGTGGTGGTTCATTAACTGCTTTACCAGTTATTGAAACCCAAGGTGGTGATGTTTCCGCTTATATTCCAACCAATGTTATTTCCATTACCGATGGTCAAATTTTCTTAGAAGCTGAATTATTCTACAAAGGTATTAGACCAGCTATTAACGTTGGTTTATCAGTTTCTCGTGTTGGTTCCGCTGCTCAAGTTAAAGCTATGAAACAAGTTGCTGGTTCATTAAAACTTTTCTTAGCTCAATACAGAGAAGTTGCTGCTTTCGCTCAATTCGGTTCTGATTTAGATGCTTCCACTAAACAAACCTTAGCTAGAGGTGAACGTTTAACTCAATTATTGAAACAACCTCAATATGCTCCATTAGCTGCTGAAGAACAAGTTCCATTAATTTTCGCTGGTGTTAACGGTTTCTTAGATAACGTTGCTTTAGAAAGAATTGGTGAATTTGAAACTTCTTTCTTAGCTTCATTAAAAGCTAACAACTCTGATATCTTAAACGCTATTAGAGATGAAGGTTCCTTATCTAAAGAAAACTTAGCTAAATTAAAAACTGCTACTGAACAATTCGTTGCTACTTTCTAAGCGAGTCTGGTGTTGATTGCCTGATAGATTGAAAAGTCAAATATGTTTGTAGAGCTGATTTTAAGTGTGTGTTGATGTTATGAAAAGATTGGGCCATACAGTTATATATTCAATAATGAAAGGTTATATAAAATAAATCAAATATTATATGTCATGAGGGGTCTGTAAGTTATTACTGTAGTGATATTGGTATTACTGTTAACTACACAATTTTTATCAGCCGAACTTTCCCCCGCAATCATTTTGAGCCGAGGTGGATATTTTAGAACTTTTGAACTCAAATTTCAGTGGAGATACTTAAATAGAAGGACTTCTCCTCCTTTGCTATGTTTATTATTCACTATTATCAACACAATGAGCTTAATCGAGAAACTATCACACGAAGACTACGCCGATGTCGTTAAGGATGGAGAGGTCCAGTACCTGAGATTCTTGGATAAACATCTCCCATTGAAGCAATTCGATCAGTTCAAACAAACAAACAACAACTTCAACAAACAAGCCGTCCCTCTGCCAAACACCGCTAAGCCTGGTTATTCATCCACCTATAGAAATGTTATCAGTAAGGATCAATTAATCACAAGGGTTCTTCCTGAATTAGACACAGTTCTAAAACATTTTGAGAAGATTGTAGGGCTATATCCAGACAGAAATTGTTTAGGTACAAGATTAGTTAAAGATGGTAAAGTGGATGATTTCTTTAGTTTCAAGACTTATAAGCAGATCAAATCGGAAAAAGATCAATTTGGTTCAGGATTGAGAAATTTATTAAATTCAATTGAAAGTCAAAATGAAGAAGAGATCATTTCTATCTTTTCTCCAAATAGACCAGAATGGGTCGTTTCTTCATTGGCTTGTCAAAGTTATGATCTAACAACAACGGTTTTATATGATACTTTGGGGCCAGAGACCTCAAAATATATCTTGAATTTCACAAAATCACCAGTTTTAATTACTACTTTCAATAAGATTGCTAAAATCATTGAAATTTCTCAAAACAAAGAGTCAAATATTGATTCAATCCAAGGTTTACCTTTCTTAAAATATATTATCATAATGGATGATTTGAAAATTGATGAAGATTTTGGGTTAATTAAATTAGTTGAATCCTATGGTTTTAAAATTTTAGATTTCAAACAAGTTGTTAAAATTGGTTCAAATAATCCAATTCCTGCAACACCTGCAACTTGTGACTCAAATCTATCAATTTCATTCACATCAGGTACAACTGGATTACCAAAAGGTGTTGTAACAACTCATAAAATGGGTGTCTCTGCAATAACATTTTCATGTGGTCAAATTGGTATTGGTAAAAAATTAAGCTGTCAAGTTAAATATTTCTCTTTTTTACCATTAGCTCATATTTATGAATTGATAAACGTTTATAATTGTTTATCTCAAGGTATGGAAATTGCATTTCCATATGATCCATCTCCTTTACTATTAATGGAAAATCTAAAGATTTATAAACCTCATTTTGTTGCTTTAGTTCCTAGAGTTTATACTAAAATTGAAGGTGCCATGAAAACTGCATTAAGTCAAAGTTTCATAGGTAGAAATATCATTAGTAAAATAATCAAATATAAAGAAAATCAATCATCATTAAATTGTGAAAGTTCAACAGATATTTCAAATTCAATCTATTCAATTGATAAACCATTTGTTAAAAAGTTAAGAGCTGCAATCGGGTTCGACAACGTGGGGTTATGTATCTCAGGCTCTGCTCCGATTGCCAAAGAGACATTACAATTCTTGAAAGCAGTTCTTAATGTTGAATTTTACCAAGGTTATGGGTTAACTGAATCATTTGCTGCAAATGCCCTTGAAACTCCGAATCAGAATGATCAAACCTGTGGAGCTATTGGGTTGGGTTTTGAAATGAGATTGAAAGATTTACCTGAATTGAATTACAATACTCATGATTCCGATAAAGTTGAATTAAGTGAACCAAGTGGTGAATTACAAATAAGAGGTGATCAAGTTTTCAAAGAATATTATAAAAATCCAGAAGAAACCAAAAATGCATTTGATGATGATAATTGGTTTAAGACAGGTGATGTTGCTAAAATTGATAAATTCGGTAGAATTTCAATCATCGATAGAGTTAAAAACTTTTTCAAATTAGCACAAGGTGAATACATTACTCCTGAAAGAATTGAAAATGTTTATTTAAGTACCATTTCTGGATTAGTTACGCAATTGTTTATTTATGGAGATTCATTACAAACTTATTTGGTTGCTATAATTGGTGTTGATATCAAAACTGTTAAAGAATCATTACATCAATTTAATGTTCATCATAACCATTTCAATTATGCAAAGTTATCAGATGATGAAATTTTGAATAAGATTAATACATCAGTGGAACTCAAGAAATTCTTTTTGAAATACATAAATCATAAGATAAGTAAAGAAGGACTTCAAGGTTTTGAAAAAATTCATAATTTCAAATTCTTTATTGATCCATTGAAAGTTGAAGATGGAGTCATTACACCAACCCTTAAAATCAAAAGAAACGTGGCTTCAAAATTCTTCAAAGATGATTTGGATAAGCTTTATGAAGAGGGTTCTCTAATTAATAAAGTGAGATTATAAGATTATGAAACTTCCGAACCATAAAAAATGAATTTAATGTATATATATTTTTTTGTGTTTTCAACTCCCTGTAAATAATAAAATTATTTGTTGATCTTTTTTTTTTTTGACACAAAACTAAAAATTCCCCATATTTTTTTTACTCCAAAATTTCATTCAAGTCATTTAAATAAAATAAATTTCTCCTTTTCTTTTTCTATCCCTAATTGTAAACAAACCATAAACAAATGTCACTAGAGACTCTTAATTCCATCAGAGAAAGGTTTCCTTTCAACAAACTATACTCCGCACAGCCAATTAAAGGTACAGAAGAACCAGGTTATTCTCCAATCTATAGAAATACTGCCTCAATAGACGAACTAGTTCCAAATTTTAAAGGTTTGGAAACATTACATGATCTATTTCAAAATGCTGTCAATTTATTTGGAGAAAATGACTGTCTAGGTGAAAGACTACTTAGAGATGGTGTTCTTGATGACTTTTATACTTATCAGAGTTATAACCAGATTAATGAACGAAGAATGAGATTTGCCTCAGGTTTGATTGAATTTATATCAATGATTTCAAAAGATCAGTATTTCGATAAGGAAACAGGAAAGGCGAAATTCACAGTGTGCGTGTCTGGTTATAACTCAATTGAAATGTTATTGGTTGATTTAGCAACAAGATCATTTTCATTACCAAATTGTGGATTATATGAATCTTTGAATGAAATGAATTGTAGCTACATCTTAAGTGTTACTAAATCACCAGTTTTAATTTTGAATAAAAATTTAATCAGCAAATATCTTCATATCAAGCACCATTTCAAGTTGAATTCATTGATTGCACTTATTTGCTTTGAAGATTTATCAAATGAACCAGAATTAGTTCAAAGTTGTCTTTCTGGCGGTGTTAAATTAGTTGATTTCAGATCAGTTGAAGATCTTGGTGAATCTTTTAGATTACCATTTGATTATAATTTACCTCATCCTGAAACGTTATACACCTTAGCATTCACTTCAGGAACAACAGGATTACCAAAAGGTGTTTATTTAACCCATAAAGCCGCCACTTCAAATGTCACATCATTTTTCATTCATTTACCTAAACCTGCAGTCAATTTAACTGCTTCACAAATGAAAGATTTTAAATATAATAAAGATTCCAAAGGTCATCAATTGAAAACCATTTGCTACTTACCATTATTGCATAATTATGAAAAGTCTATTTCTAATTTTGAAATGAGTTATGGGATCGCATTAGCATTACCTTCAAAGCCAGGTATTGTTTCATTATTTGAAGATTTGAAAATAATCAAACCAAGTTTATTTACTGGTGTTCCTAGAATTTTCACAATAATTGAGAATAGAATTAAGTTAGAATTGAGTAAATTGAGAGATGACGATGATATGAATAACATGGAAACAGTTAAGAATTTACTAGGTTTTGAAAATATCAGTTTCTTACAATGTGCTTCAGCTCCAATTTCTAAAGAAACAATCATCTTCTTAAAGAAAGTTTTAAAATGTGGGTTTTTAAACTCATATGGTGCAACTGAATTATTTTCGGTCATTTCCTATTCAAATCCTTATGACGTAGTAGCAGGATCATCAGGACCAATTGCAGTCAATTCTGAATTGAGATTAAAGGACGTTGCTGATATGGGATACTGTACTATGGACAAACCATTTCCAAGAGGTGAAATTTTAATTCGAGGAATATCTCAATTTTCATATTATTTTGAAAATGAAAAGGCAACAAGGGAAGCAATTGATAAAGATGGATGGTATCATACTGGTGATATTGCATCAATTGATTTAAATGGGAATCTATTTATTATTGATCGTGTTAAAAATTTCTTTAAATTAAGTCAAGGTGAATACATCACTCCAGAAAAGATAGAAACGATCTATTTGAGTAAAAATCCAACATTAACTCAATTATTTGTGCATGGTGATTCTTATCAGGATTATTTAATTGGAATTGCAGGTGTTGATCTAGATAATATGAAAGATTATCTAGCAAATGAATTAAAGTTCCCCTTTATTAGAGATTTTAATGAAGAAGATCTTTTGAAATTTATTAATTTATCAAAGATCAAACTTATATTAATCAAACATTTCACAAAAAATATATCTAATAGTGATTTGCAAGGGTTTGAAAAATTGCATAATTTCCATTTTGAAATAAGACCTTTAAGTATTGAAAATGAAACATTGACCCCAAGTTTTAAGTTGAAGAGAAACACAGCAAAGCAAGTCCATTCGCAAAAGATCAAAACATTATACAAACAGGGAAGTTTAATCAAGAATCAGTACAAATTGTGATTGTTTCCTGCATTACATCAAATAAATCTAGATAATTGCTTTTTTTCAATAGATAACGAAACGTATGTCGCGCCTTATTCGGTAGGTCTTTGTTGTACTCAGATGGTCTACAAAGTTGTAGACTTTGTACTAATTTCTTTTGAAATGGGCTAAACTTGTTTATAGCTCCAAATTTTTGATCAATTAAATTGTACTTTTCTCGATTATTTTTGCTAGTGATTAATCTGGTAATAATTATTCTGTTTTATCAAAATATTAGTTATATAAAGATTTCCTGCTTTCCAATTGTGACAAACTATGTACAATTTGCTAATGAAATTCCACTTTCAGAAACAGATTGGCTTTCAGACAATCAGTTAAGAAAGGCGACAGGTCAACTGTCAACTAACGATAATGAGTTGGAGTTCATTGATTCAGATAGAATTACTAATAGAAAAGTTGATTTTAATTCTTCATTTTTAATAGAACTGCAACTTTTCAGTAGAGTTGTCGTTGATCTTCAGAGGGGTTTTAACGCTGTTGGTTCTATGACTAGATCTAAGAAACATTTCATGTCTAAAATTGATGGAATTATTGTTGTTGGTAAAACACAATTCAATATCAAGTTTTAACTTGCTTTGGCTTTGTTGATAAATTAGTGGATAGAAGTGGATATGATCCAGTCCCTATAATTTATGATTATACAGCTAATTGTGAAACTTCTACCAATTGATCTGAAAGTTGTTATGTAAGATATCCAGGAATTCTTAACTGAGAATAACATCTCTATCCCTTATGTCACACTAACAAACAAATCTATGAAACCAGAAGAATTAAAAGTAGTTGAAACGGTTGTGATGGATGAATTGAGATTAAATAAAGATGTATTTTCATTGGAAGAAAAGATTATCAATCATAGACCAGAAGGGATTTCAAAACATCTTCTAGCCAGTTTTAAAGGATGTGGGCGTTCAACTTATTGTAATGATAGAAGATGTCCCTGTGTGAAATCTAGAATTGATTGTACCATACTTTGTAAAAATCATTCAGTTAAATGAAAAGTTTGCAGAAATTTTGATAAATCATTAGGTAAAGAAGATAAACTTGTCATTGAAACTGATGATGGTGTCAAAGAAATTGATATAGACTCTGCAAAACCCAATTCAAAAAAGAGTGATCAACCAGCTTTGAGAAAAAGACGTGTGGGTTGATTAGTTGAAGAAATATATAATCAAAAATATAATAATTATAATCGTTTGTTTTTTAACCCATTTCAAAAGAGATTAGTACAAAGTCTACAACTGTATAGACCATCTGAGCACAACAAACATTGATTATAACTGATTTTTGAACAATAAACCTCGAATTTGGTGTTTCTACCGAATAAGGCCTGACAAACGTAGAGCAATTAAAACAATTTTCACATTACACAAAAGCAAGACAACAAATAACTCTCATATAGCTCCTAGCTCTCCACTCAGACACCACAATTAAGTGTACAACCCTTAGCCTCACTCACTAATTTCTCATTACACAGCTCATACGGGTTCCTCACTTGATTTGATAGAGATTTATTGAGAACATATAGGTAAGAAAATATGAGGTAAAAAAATATGAAGAGTTAATCCAAGATTCCGGATCAAGAAAGAATAATCATTTTAGGCAGAATTTCCACTTCTAGTGGTAGATAAAGTTTATAACTCTTATATATGACAAGATCGATCAATCTTTAAAAGTTGAGGATGACGTTTTAGCTCCAACTTGGAGAATTTCAGGCAAGAGGAAAATTACTGGATGTTTGGAATGGATCTTATGAGGAACTTGGAAGGAACTTTATAGAATTACATTCAATTATGGGCCTTTTATACTAATACTATCCAAAATAAGCATTGTTATTGTTGCGGTGTTTGGATGGTACGAAATCATAACAAAAAATTTGGCTCATCTAATCAGTAATTTATTTTCAATCCAAGAAGAACCGAAGTGGAGCTGGAGAATGTGGCCATCTAGTAAAGGATTAGGCGCACAGATGACGTATGGACTACGGACTCCTGGCTTATATCTAGAACAGTTTGATCCGGTAAAACCATGGAAATTCGCAAGATCTTATTATTCTGGTATAGATTTCAAAAAAGTTGAGAACTCTACAAGAAGGTTAGTGAATTCTCAATATATTAAAGAAGATAATGATGAAAGATCTGTACCGCTTCCCCAATTTATCACACGAAAGAGTTTTGAGAAAGCTGCTAAGATGAGTCAGAATTTAGATTCTCAATATTTTTATGATCCACTATATGAAGGTGATTTGATAGTCACTAAGATCTTAAAGACATACAGTGAAGAAATTCAATTGTTTTTTTATGCATCAGGACTAGCCAGTGATGAATTACTGGTAAGGACTGGCTCTAATAGAGTTGAGACACTCACATGTAAAGAGAAAGAAGAAAAAATACAATTAAATACTACGGTTTTTGGTAAAGGTATGAAATTGAACCTTGATTCCAGAATAATTCAAATTGAAATCCCAGATTTAAGTATAGAAGCTGAAGATAACCACTCTAGGTTCTTTTATGTTAGAACCGTTCAATCAGTTTATTCAATTCAAATGATAAAGTACATAGATGAAGATATATCTCTATCAATAATTGCATCATTTAAAACCGAAGATTATCTCAAAAACCAAGTCAGTCATCTATGTTTCAATCCACTGAATAAATACAGATTTGCATTGATTGACTTTAAAGGTTATTGGTCAATATTTGAACTTCAAAGAGATGTGATAATTCCCAAGGTTTTATTTCGTGGTGTTCTTTACGATGCTACTGATTTCTCAAATTTTAAAAGAATTTCATGGACAAATGATTCGAATGAATTGATTTTAATGACTAGGGAAACTATTAAAAGGGTTAATTTCATTACTGAAAAGACAACGGATTTAGTTTCAAGCAAAAATTGGTCATCATTTAGAGATTTCAAAATTTGTAACAGTAATGTTAATTTTGCATTTCTATTAACATCAAGAGAAGTTATATGGATTGATTTGACAAAAAATTTCAAAAGAATCTTTTCATGGAAACATTTTTTAGACAATACGGATCCATCTTTAAGAATGACACAAATAACAATCAATGATATATTTTTGATAACTTTACATAATCGATCAACACCAAGTCTAATAATTTTACAGTTCAAATATGACGAAAAAGGATTTCCCAAAATGGTTCATGATCCAATTTTGTTTACACATTCGAATTTGGAAACAATAGGAATAAGTTATCTATTATTTCCCCTTGAAAAGAATTTTTTCAATTTATTTACAATAACTAAGGATTTAGAGATTATATCAGATGTTCTAACAACAAAAGAAGGTTTAATTGCTAAAAGATCAGAAATACTTGAACTTGAAGAGAGAAAATTGATTCAAAATATAAAGTCTGGTAACACAAGCATTTCAACTATGTTTGCTGAAACTTTTAAAAATATTTATAATCATGTTTTTTATATCCCAAAATTAAGAGAAACAGGTGAGAATGATGTTAAAACGTTACAAGATTTCGCACTTTCAATTAATCTTTTTAAATCTGACGATTTTAAACCAATCAATTTAAAGGATGCTGCAAGTTCATCACTAGGTGAATTTGAAAGTTTCAAAGAATTTGATAATATGATGACACAACTAACAAGTCATTTTGAAGATAATAAGTTTGTACTTTCTTCGATCTCAGAATATTATCAAAACACATTAAAAGGATGCTTTCCAGTCCCAATCAATGATTTTAATCAGTTTTTCATGATAATGTTTAGATTATGGAAATCTTCAATTATTGCAAGAGAGGTAACTAGAGATCTTGCGTTATCATCAGTTACAATTATTGACAAAAATGTTGAAAGTAAGAAATTGAAAAAACAAATTAAATCATCACCAGATGAGATCAGGGAAATCTTCAAATCCTGGGGAAGTGATTATTCAAAGTATGGTATGAAGGATACGGATGATTTTGAGTCTTTAGTGCAAAAAAAACTTCAACAATCTTCACAAAAATTACAAAATTCACAACCTTTTATCAAATTATCGCAATCTAGACCAACAAGTTCACAAAACCCATTAGGAAGATCATCACAGAGACGTTCATCTCAAAGATCAACGACATTCCCTTCAGCAGCCTCATCACAAAGACAGTTATCAGCATCACAAAGACCGTTATCACAGCCTTCCAAACGGATATTTTCATCTCAACGTAGTTCATCCCAAAGTCAAAGAAAAAAAAGAAAAGGTGGTTTTGGCTAAACTACCAATACATCAAAACTATGCATTCAGATATATAGATATCTAACATAATATAATAACGAAATTAACGAATAATCTTCATAAAAATTTGTGTTGTCTTTATCTCTATACTATCTCGTCTGAACTAGGAAATTTTCGCGGCTGAAAAATGAATCATCGCCAATTTATTTTTATATTTTGAAGATAATGACCGGTGGTGAATGAAAAGTTTTTGAAATTATAGCTATCTTTACTTTATTTATATTTTGATTTTGAAGGACTTCATTAATCATGTCTGCATCAATAAGAGCCACTTTTTCTAAGTGCAGAGAAGAAAGTAAGTTCCCTCTCTTTTCAAATCTTTAATGGTATTACAATACCGTTATGAACCTCAAGTTTAATCACCCATAATGAATATGACTAACTCTCCTCTTTAGATCGTAAAGCTTTAGTTACATTTATCACAGCTGGTTATCCAACTATCGAAGATACTGTTGACACCTTAAAGGGATTTCAAGAAGGTGGTGTTGATATCATTGAGTTAGGTGTTCCATTTTCAGATCCAATTGCTGATGGTCCAACCATTCAAGTTGCTAATACAGTAGCATTAAATAATGGTATAACCGTTTCTAGAACCTTATCATTAGTTGAAGAAGCTAGAAAAGCTGGTATCACTGTCCCAATTATCTTAATGGGTTACTATAATCCAATTTTACAATATGATGAACAAAAATTCGTTGAAGATGCTAAAAGAGTTGGTGCTAATGGGTTTATCGTTGTTGATTTACCTCCTGAAGAAGCCGTTAGATTTAGAGATTTGAGTGCTAAGAATTCATTAAGTTATATTCCATTAGTTGCTCCATCTACCACTGATTCAAGATTAGAGTTATTAGCCAGTATTGCAGATTCATTCATTTATGTCGTTTCAAGAATGGGTACCACTGGTGCCACTACATCAGTTACTTCAGACATTGGTGAATTAGTTACAAGAGTTAGAAAATTCACCGGTGAAACTCCATTAGCCGTTGGTTTTGGTGTAAGTACAAGAGAACATTTCATTAATGTTGGTAAATTTGCAGATGGTGTTGTTATTGGTTCCAAGATTGTTACATTAGTTGGAGAAAGTAAATTTGGTGAAAGAGGTGAAACTGCTAAAAAATACGTTCAAGAAATTTTGGATCATAGAGAAGTCTCACCATTTGATATAGTGGAAGAAGATGGTTATAAATCAAAAGAAAAAAGAGAATTTGATGAAAAACATATTCATCCATCTAGATTCGGTGATTTTGGTGGTCAATATGTTCCAGAAGCTCTACATGCTTGTTTAAGAGAATTAGAAGAAGCTTTTGAAGATGCAATTGCTGATGAATCATTCTGGGAAGAATTTAGATCTTTATATCAATATATGGGTAGACCATCAAGTTTTCATAAAGCTGAAAGATTAACTGAATATGCCGGTGGTGCACAAATTTGGTTAAAACGTGAAGATTTAAATCATACAGGTTCTCATAAGATTAATAATGCAATTGCTCAAGTTTTAATCGCTAAAAGATTAGGTAAAACTGAAATCATTGCAGAAACTGGTGCAGGTCAACATGGTGTTGCCACTGCTACTGCATGTGCCAAATTTGGTTTGAAATGTACAGTTTATATGGGTGCTGAAGATGTTAGACGTCAAGCTTTAAACGTTTTTAGAATGAGAATTTTAGGAGCTGAAGTTGTTGCTGTTACAAATGGTACAAAGACTTTAAGAGATGCCACTTCAGAAGCTTTTAGAAAGTGGGTCAGTAACTTGAAAACGACTCATTATATCGTTGGTTCGGCAATTGGTCCACATCCTTATCCAACTTTAGTTCGTACTTTCCAATGTGTTATCGGTAATGAAGCGAAAGAACAATTCAAAAACTTAAATGATGGTAAATTACCAGATGCTATAGTTGCGTGTGTTGGTGGTGGTTCAAACTCTACTGGTTTATTCTCACCATTTGAAAAAGATACAAGTGTTAAAATGTTAGGTATTGAAGCCGGTGGTGATGGTATTGATAGTGATTATCATTCAGCAACTTTAACCGTTGGTGAACCAGGTGTTTTCCATGGTGTTAAAACATATGTTTTACAAACTAAAGATGGTCAAATTCATGATACTCATTCAGTTTCTGCAGGTTTAGATTATCCTGGTGTTGGACCTGAATTAGCAGCATGGAAATCTAGTGGTAGAGCTGAATTTAAAGCTGTTACCGATGCCGAAGCTTTACATGGTTTTAAAATATTATCACAATTAGAAGGTATCATTCCAGCATTAGAATCCTCTCATGCTATTTATGGTGGTATTGAATTAGCTAAAACTATGAAACCTGATCAACATATCATTATCAACGTTTCTGGTAGAGGTGATAAAGACGTTCAAACTGTTGCAGAAGTTTTACCAAAACTAGGACCAAAGATTGATTGGGATTTAAGATTTGAATCTTTTGAATAGGTTTATCAGTATTAATTGTTTAAGTTACTTTTTAAGGGTAGTAATAAAAATATTTATAAATGATTTTTGAGTAATGACCTATTCATTCGAATTATATTACTACACAATCTTGAATGTATCTAAGTAAAACTTAACTAATATTACAAAACATGCCAATAAATTTATCTCAACACAAAAAAAAATCATATAAAATTAAAACATAAAAAAGTCTATACATAAAAAAACATGAACTAAAAGCAACCTTAAAACCCACAACTTTAAAAAAAATGAGTGTAACGACGACTATCTTCATGGATAGGCATCTCTGATTTCAAAGCATTTAATTCATTTTTAATCATTTGAGCAATTGCTGGGGTTAATTGATTACAAGTTGCAATTTCTGGATGCCTGTCATAATCATCACCATTAGAAACGTCAAATAATGTAATTTTGGATGAGAATGTAACCCTTCTATCAAATTTAGCATTTCTAACATTAGGCATTGGAACTATGGATGGTGAAGATTGGAATGAAAATTGATCCATCATTGATTGTGACTCTTGATCTTGATAAAAGACACCATTACCGTCATCACATTCTTTATCTTGTTGATTATCATACTCTTGTGAGAATTGATTCTTCAATCCTGTAAATGACATAGATATTGGTCTTGATAAATTCAAATTTGTAGGTTTGAAACTATCCTGTTGTAAAAATGCAGAACCTAATGGAGATGATTCTCTCAATGATGGCGACGCTGATTGGATTTGATTCATTGGAGGTGATGATAATGGTTTTGATAGTCTTTTAGGTGATCTATTAGGAATGGAAATTTCATCTAAATCATTAGCATATTCATCAAATCCCAAATTTAAATCACCACCAAAATCTATAAAATCTGCAAATTCAATTAACTTTGAAACATCATCTATTTCTTGAGCATCATCGTCTTCTTTATCATCGTTTATTTTATTTGTTGGATTTTTAGAATATTTAAACTCTTCAATATCATCTAATTTCAAAGATTGAGAAAATTCTTCAACGTTAAATAATTCTTCCTCTTGATCAACACCATTAAAGGAATCATCATTGAAATAATCAAACGCTACAGTAGTAGTACTAGAGTCAACAGCAACATCATTTGACAAGTTCTTTTTCTTCAATACAGAGACTTGAGGCGACATGGAACCATTCAATTTATTATTATGATTAGATTCACCAAATTCAACAGACATTCCACTTTCCATTGCATTTAAACTTATAGTATCAATCAATGATTTTCTTTTTGAATCAACCGAATTAATTCTTGATACTAAAGAAGATCTTTTACGTTCAATAGATATTATAGATTCAACATCTTGAGCATTTAATGATTTTGGGAAAAAAGTCTCACCTTGTGAATGTAATGAAGATTCATTAATATTAATGGTGTTGTGATTATGTGATATCAAAGATTGATAAGAACGTTTTGATTTGATTGATGAGTTGACAACACTATTATTATTATTATTATTGTTATTATTATTATTGTTATCATTATTATTATCATTATAATTATTATTTCTTCTAATGTTAATGAAGTCAAGTTTATTGAAATCTTCTTGAAATTCATCATCACTATCATTTTTTCTAAAACTTTTCTTCTTTTTAATGATTGAAGAAGAATTTTTTTTTGATTCTAAGGTTTGTGAATAAGAATGGGATTGAGTTTGAAAACTGATTGGTTCATTGATTAATTCATCATTTGATTCATTAACATTATTATTATTTGATGAAGATTTTAATTGAACCTTTTCAAATCCATTGAAATTTGGTTCAGAATCATCATTTTTATTTTTTCTTTTAAATGCACTAAATATACTAGTTGAAGAGCTTGAACGTTTTGTAACTTTTGGAAGCTCATCATTGACAACAGATGAATTGGATTGAATTTGAAATGATTTTGATGATTTCATAGTCGGGATTTGTTCAGATATTGATCTTTTAGAATTAGAATTATCAGGTGATTCTTTAATTTTAGGTGAGTTATCATTGGTGATTGGTGTAGTTGTTGAAGATGATTGTAATTTTTTCTTAAGTATTGACAAAAATCCACTCTTACGTCTTTCTTTCTTAATTTCAATATTATCATGTTTAATACTGTTATTGATGACAGGTAACGAAGTAGATCTTTTTTGATAAGTTTTAGATAACAGGGAATCTTGATTCTTAACGTTATTTTTATGAACATTCAAAACTGGTTTAAATGATTCATCGAATGAATCTAAATCACTATTATTATTCATACCATCATCATTCAATTTTTCATAATCAACTGAAACATTTGAATTGAAATGATTTGAATTTGGATTAATCTTAGGAGTGTCCAATATATTAACCGATGATGATTTGTTAGAATTGATAGATTGTCTCTCAATCTCTTTAACAACAGGAACATCCATTTTTTCATTATCATCATTATTTTCGTTTGTTTCAATTTGAGTAGTTTCATGATTGATCAAATTAGGAGTGTTTATTAGTTCAACAGAATCAGGTTGTGGTGAAACATCAACTTCAACGACATTATCAGGCATAGAAACATGAGTTGAAGAATCATCTCTTTGCAAGACTTGATCTAATAAGGAAGAAGTTTTGAGATCATTCGATGTTGAAATGGAAGGTTTAGAATGATTGATTGGTGAAGAAGAAGAAGAAACATTATTCTCAAATACGTTCGAATCTTCAATGGTTGGTGTTTTGAAAATATCATCATCAGCATTTAACTCCAAGTTGGAAGATGATGAATTTTTGAACATATTATCATAGTTGACTTTATTTTTGCTATCTGAAGAATCCAAATCATCAAATTGTATCAAATTAGGCGACGTTGAATCCAATAAGCGATCTTCATCACCGTTATTATGTGAATTTTCATCATATTCATGATCTTCATCATCTTTAACTGGTGTTAAAGAATTAAAAACATCCAAGTTTTCATCAATTGCTTGTGAAATGGTATTATCATTAAGATCTTTCTGTTTTTCATCATCAAGAATTGTGTCTAATGAAACATTACCCTTATCATTATTATAGCTTAAAGTGTGTTTCTTATTGATTGAACTAATCTTTTTTTTATTTTCTAAAATGTTGGCAAGATCAGCTAATGATGGAGAGTTGACCATTTTGGAAGTCTTGATTTCATTTATAAACGGATTTTTGATAGTGTTATTAAATTTGTTAGAATGAATAGATTTTGGAGATCCATTATATTCTTTGATTGAATCTAAAGAATCTGACAAGATTATAGATTTTCTGAAACTTGTAACATGATTCTCATTATTCAATTCAGAATTATAAAATCCATTTTTCAATAAGTCATCTTCATCACAATCTTCATTAAATGAAGTCAAGTTTAAATTCGAACGATTTTGTTTGATATTTTTATTTGGGGTTATTGAAGAAGGTGATGAATTATTAGTGGTTGGTGGTGTTGATATTTGATAATCTTCAATATTACTCATTGTGCTTGAGATTGAAGGATTTTGTTGATGATATGAGTTTTTATGGTTGAATGGATTTGTAGTTTGAATCATAATACTAGATTAGTATGAAGTATAGCTTATTTATATTTCTTTAATTATTGACTGAATAAAGATTTTCTAAACAGCAATTAAAATTATAATTATTGAAGAAACTGAGAACTAATATATGATAGATATAATTTATTAAATCTAGTAGAGTGAATTGATCTGTGATGTTTGGATATCTAGGAGTTGAGAATAGTATTGATGAATTATAAAAATATCACAGCACACGAGCTGAAGAGAGAGACAAATATGAAACCAGATTTATTTATAAATTTTCAATTAAGTCCCATCAAAAAAAGATTCAGATCTCCTTTGAGAAGTAAAATTTCGCGTTTTTTTTTTTTTTTTTTTTTTTTTTTTTTTGATGAGACGCGTTCAATCGTATTCCTTTATACGGTAATGACTATATTGGGATAATATTACCATCTTTTATCCGAAAGAAGATAAAGCCATACTTAACTCATTTTACAGTAGATTAGAATATTTAAATAGTTGTATTTATAGCACATGTCACATAATCACGCACTTCTCATCTTCATCCTTGTTTCCCCTTTTCTTTTTAGAACTGAATTCACTTATTGAAGATCCAGATGATGGAATTGATGGTAGTGTATTTTTCAATCTATAAGGAGCAGTAGAACCAATTATATTATTATCATTGTTATTATTATGATGATGATGAGAAGTTGATGAGACGACAGAACCATTCCTTTGCTGATTCAAAGACAACGAGTTAGTGTGTGAATGACCTGTGATTGTACTTGAATGACTCATTGATCTAATGTATGCTTGACTGTCAAAAATACTTAAATCCTCACTGATCAATGAACTTGACCTAGAAACACCAGAAAAACTTCCAGTATGATTGATACTCTGGTTGAATTGATTATTGATCTTGACAGGTTTCAACACTGGATCTATTCCGAATTGTAGTATTGAATTAGCTAAATAAGTATATAACCTTGCCCAACATCTTTCTAATTCTAATGAAAATTCCATATTGAAACGATCTTTGAAAGTTTTCAACAGTGCTATTCCCATTAATTCAAAATGTTGTGGTTCTATCCCTAAGATTCTTGAATGTCTTTTACCTAAATTCAATAGATAATCATCAAGGACTTTTAAATCATCAAGGTTTAAAATAGCAGTTGATAAGACACCAGTGAATGAAACGGCCTGATGTTTGATAGATGGAAATAATTTTTCCAAGTCGTTATCCATTGCTATTAAATTAGAATAAAATTGGATACAAAATAATGAAGAAGATATGGTGGAACTATCTTCATTAATCATTTGTTTCCATGATGATTTGATCAATTCAGATTCATGTTCATTAAATGATAATTGAATTTTATAATCATGATATTGATCAAGGCATACATCAGAAGATAGTGAGACTGATGAATTTTGTGACATAGTTTTAGATAATTTACTATTAAACTGTTGTGATTTGATATCCTGATTTAAAAAAGGATTATTTGGTTGATATAGAGTTGAGATCCCATTTGAATCCATCTTGTAAGTGGCGATGGTGAGATATGATATTTGGTTATGACCATCTTCAGCCGTTGATAGTGGGTCTTTGGAGTCCATTATGAGGAGATAGTGATAGCAACAAATTAAATGAAAATTTTTAAAAGAGTAGTATTGAATCAGATCATCAAAAATTATAATTCAAAATATTTTAGCTGGCTATAAGCTGCAAAAGACACATGTTTGCGCATTAACCTGCTTTTAATGTGCCGTTTATATGCCTTTAATATGGCTAAAATTGGTTAAATAGCAATATATTAATAACCATTATATGTGATTAAAGAAGTTATATGGCGTATATATGCTGAGTGATAGTGATAGTGAATGGTATGGTACATACTATATACCGTAGTCATGAGTTGTCAACGTTGTGTGAGTGGCTAGAGGAAGTGTTGATGGCTAAAAATTTTATTGATATTTACGATATCACATATAAATTTCAATAACCACGTAGATCTGTTAGATCGATTGCATATAGAATTATATACTTCACATGTGCTAGCTTGTCGACTACCATATATATATATGCCCACAGCTAATATTTTTTTAATCTCTCTAACAGAGACTCTAGAACGTTTTAAATCAAAATGATGATGTTTCAACATTGCATTAAAAACTGCATATAAAAATAGCAATTTAGTTTGAGTTAACTTTAAGTTTGGTTATAAGAAATAATATATTGATATAGAGACCATGTACAAGTAAAATTTTTTTGAGATCTGATCGTTGATTTAATAATTTGATTTGATTTGATTTGATGATCTCTTTTGCTACTCAGTGAATCCGATCTGTCAATACTACAACAACATATACTCTATATAACTAACGTTCCTCGGACAAACGTATTTTTTTTTACCTCTTATATAATAAATCTAGTAAATAAAATGTAGACCGGATTTCAGAATAAAACCCATTAAATTAAAGATATCAAATCAAACTTAACAGCTACAGTGACCACTGACCACATCAGCTCAGCAAGATGTCAATCATCACACTCTCCACTCAGGCAGACTTCACCACCCTCCACTCCAAATCACCGCTCCTAGTTCTTTACTTCACCGCTAAATGGTGTGCTCCATGTCAACAAATCGCCCCTATCATAACACAACTTTCGACAAACTACACTAATTTAACTATTGTTAAAATTGATATTGATGAGTTCAAACCCCTTGCCTCACAGTTCCAAATCAGTTCGATCCCGACATTTATCTTCATTAAGGATAAACAAGAGTTACAAAGAGTTAAAGGTGCTGATTTGAATAGAATTATCGAGGAGTTTAATAAATTAAGTCAATTAAATCCAAATGCTCAGAGATTTCAATTGAATTCTAAGACTAATGGTGTTGAGCAGCTATCGGAATTGGGAATCCCTGAGATTAAAGAGTGTATTCCATCAGGTTATACCGTTTTAAATTCAACTATTATGTTTAATGAAATTGAAGTGATGAATATTGAAAATACTGATGGTGTTAATTCAGTCTTTTGTAAAAAAACAAATGATGAAGATCTTTGTAAAGGAATCAATTCAGATATTGATTCACAAATGTTAATACATGTCCCATTAATGAACGTTTCTAAAATCCATTCAATTTTAATCAAATCATCAATTTCTCATGATGATAAAGAAGAATTACAAGTTCCTAAAATTTTGAAAATTTGGAATAATTTGAACAATATCATATCATTTGAAGATGCAACTTCAATGAATTCAGTTAATGACACCATTGAACTGAGCAAGTTAAATATTGAAGGTGATTCATGGTATGAATTAAAATTAAAATTTGTCAGATTTCAGAAAATTAAATCTTTAGACTTATTCATTGATGGTGATGATGAAGACGTTAAAACCCATTTAGATAAATTAATAATCATTGGAATCGATGGTGAAAATTCATCAAAGCAACAAACCGTCCCTAAAGAGTTATAAATACACCTACATTAATAGTAATAGAATTCTTTTCAATAACATATTTAATAAAAATTATGATCCTAAGCAAAGATATCAGCGACATTTTCAGGTAATTCATCAATTTGAGTAGAGTAGAATCTTTCAATTTCTCTCATAGCACCAACATCTCTTTCAGTGACGAAATTGATAGCAACACCCTTTCTACCAAAACGACCACCTCTACCAATTCTATGAATGTAATTTTCTTTATTTGTTGGTAAATCATAATTAATAACTAATGAGACTTGTTGAACATCAATACCTCTTGCTAATAAATCAGTAGAGATTAAGATTCTTGAAGAACCGGTTCTGAATTCTTTCATGATGGTGTCTCTTTCTTGTTGAGATAATTCTGAATGGATTGCACTAACTGCGAATTTATTTTCAGTTAATTTTTCAGTTAAAAATTCAACCTTCTTTCTGGTATTACAGAAAATAACAGCTTGAGTAATTGAGATAGAATCGTATAAATCAGTTAAACAATCTAATTTATATTGTTCTTCTTCAACATTAACAAAGAATTGTTTAATACCTTCTAAAGTTAATTCATCCTTTTTAACCAAGATTCTAACTGGATTTCTCATGAATTTAGTAGTAACTTCCAAAACATCTAATGGCATGGTAGCAGATAATAAGACAACTTGAGTGGTCTTTGGTAATAAAGTGAAAATATTATAAATTTGTTCTTTGAAACCACTTGATAACATTTCATCAGCTTCATCTAAAATGAACATCTTGATATCATCAGTTCTGAAAAATCCACGATCAATCATATCATAAACACGACCAGGAGTACCAACGATAACTTGGGCACCTGATCTGAAGGCTTCAATATCATCTTTTAATGAAGTACCACCGATTGAAGCATGAACTTTAACACCTAAATGTAAACCAATAGCTAAAACAACTTTTTGGATTTGTAAAGCTAATTCTCTAGTTGGGGCAAGGATTAAAGCTTGTGCTTTTTTCAAGTTTTCATCAATTCTTTGTAATGCAGAAATGGTGAAAGTGGCAGTTTTACCAGTACCTGATTGAGCTTGAGCTAAAACATCACGACCTTCAGTGATTGGTAAAATAGCACGTTGTTGAATAGCTGATGGTTCTTCATAACCGTAACCGTAAATACCTGCTTTATGTTAGTATAAATTTTAATTGAAGAAAACATTTATTACATACCTCTAACGATTTCAGTTTTTAAGTTTAAATCATCGAATGAGTAAACGACGTTGTCGTAGTTGGACTCGATTAAATTGGAGTCGATTTCAGTGATACCTTCAGCCATATTTAATAGTAATTAATTAAAGATAATTGAATTTTTTGGTATTGAAAGGGAAAATTTTTTTTTTAATTATTTTTTCTTGTTATAAAATCAACGAAAAATTTTCAAAAGATCAGAGAAAAAATCAAAAAAAAAACCGCGAATGGATTACATAATACAAAATCACGTGATAGTCATACCTTAGCATAGATTATAATTTATATATTAGGAAGTGTACAATAGCTATATAATGG
This sequence comes from Phaffomyces antillensis, assembly GCA_003707195.2. NCBI lineage: Eukaryota > Fungi > Ascomycota > Saccharomycetes > Phaffomycetales > Phaffomycetaceae > Phaffomyces > Phaffomyces antillensis. The sequence continues at coordinate 288,661 of PPNI02000006.1, forward strand.
GGGTATAATAATAATAATAATAATAATAATAATAATGATGAAAGAGACTTATTCTTCTTTTAACTGAACACTGTCTAAAGCACCAACCAATTCATCATCTTGATGATTTGAATCCATCAAGTCCAGCTCAATGGATTCTTCAGTTTCAGGGACATCTCCACTATATCTTCTTTCAATCTCCTTCAATCTTTCCAATTTAGATTCATTGAATTCTTTAGATTCTAATTCTTCTTGTTTAGCTAATTCTAAAGCACGATTTTGTGCTTTGATTTCTTCTTTTTGTTTGTCTTTAATCTTTTTGAGTAATGGTAAACTCTCCCAACTTGAGAAGTTTTGTTGAACGTGATCATCTTGAAAGACTCTTTCTGCTTTAATATAAGGACGCTCAATCTCCCATGGGAAAATTGGATTTGATCTCCATAATAAATCTTCTTCTTCTTCTTCTTTTTCAACAGTTTCATCGGATTCATCCCAATTAGAATATTTTTGAGTTAAATTATTTGGGAATAATTCTGCTTCAGCTTTACCCGATTTTGGAGGCTCTTCAGAACTTGGATCCCAATTATTTGAAGGTTTGATCGTTTCAAAATATTGATAAGATTGAGGATTTAATAATAAATCAGCATCTGGATTAACTTCAACTTTAATTTCTTCCCTTTGTTCTACTTCTACATCCTGTTGATCCTCAATAAAAACAGGTTCAGGTTCATAATAAACTGCATTGATACCATGAATAACCTCTTTAATGTTTTCATTATTCCCAAAAAATTCATGATAATTTATCCACCATTGATTTCTTAATCCATTCTTATCATCAACGTTAAACCAAGGTTTATCACTCCCGATATAATGAACCAATTTAACATCATTCTCAAAATATTTAAAAGCTGGTTGATATTGATATTGACCAGATGGTGTAACGTTATATAAAAATGGTAATTTTTTCCAACTATACCCTTGTTTTTTATCTAAATGGAAAAATTCATTCAATAACCCTTGATCAGCACCATCGAATGATGGATTTCCTGATGATTGGATCTTATCTAATAACTCAATATATATATCAATTGATGGTTTTATTAAAAAGACCCCAGAATTGAAAATATCAGGCCATCCTGAATCAGGTGATGCAATGATATCCCTTATTGAAGAATCCTTAAATTCTTCAAATATTGGAGTTATTGATTTCAAAGGCAACGTGTCTGAATCCAAATACAAAACAGAGTTAAATTCAGTTAATTTAAATAAGTTGATCTTTGAAAAAGTTGGAGTCAATTCAGGTCTTTTCAATAGTTTAAATTCTTCAGTATCATATCTTGAATAGATTAAATCAATGCTGATGATCTCATCAAATACCTTATTAAGTAATTCATGTTCATATGGACTCAATTCACAAGTTATCAAAACGATTAATTTCAAATCTTTATCAAAATGCTCCCTTTTTCTTAATGTATGAACTAAGACTAAAGCACCTGGTAAATAAGACGCAGAGAATAATAAAGTAGCAATTGCGTTCACCATATCTGACCCCACCGAAGTACTTGTAAAATAAACGAATGAATAGTGACTTTTCCCTTCACTCACTCAAATTTTATTTGGTTAAAAGAGAGAAGTCTAAAAAAATTTATAATCCTTAATTAAGCATGCCGCGAAAATTACTGCATCCGGTAAAAAGTAAACAAAACCATCTCATGAGAAAGCAGCCATACAGATTAATCTACAAAAAAAAACCTATGATTAGATAATAGAGTAATACATTATGATTTTAGACCTGTTTAATAGCGTATTTAGACGGAGTAAGACCAGACGTTTTTTAATAAACCATCTCTTTGGCATAATCTGTTTAATGAATCATCAGCTTCACCTTGAGATCTAACGGTACCACATAAAGCGTAAGTGGTGAAGTCATTTGGAATGATTTGACCTTCTTCATCAACGTTAGCAATGTTGATTTGAACAGATGAGTGATCTTTAGCTTTGATGATTTTGTTGGTGGCTGAACATTTACGTGGGACGTATAATTCGACCTGTTGAGTAATTGTTAGTAAATGACATTGATTATGGCAAAAATCTAGAGGGTTGTTGTGTTGTTGAATTTGAGATGGTTCATTAGTGTGGTTCATTTTGTGTGTTGGTGTTATAATTGATACTGAGTTTATTTTAACGTGTTTTATATTAAAATACTTGATTGATGATATATTTCATCTTGAATCTTACGCTATGATCATTCAGTTTCCCCAATTCCATAGTTTCTCTTTATTACTATTTCATTATATTCATTCCGTACTTCATTCTGTATCTTTCATCTCATTTTTATTTGAAAACTTTCCACACTTTACCAAATAAAAATAATCTTTAAACATTGAAATGAGTTCATGAAACACACACACACACAAAGACACACACATAGCTCTTAAATTCCATAACAGTTCAACCACAACTCTCTGATTGTGATGGAACTTACAAGTTGACCTCTATCGTTTTCCATTTTGACTTAATTAGATTTGAATGTCTATTCCTTACAAAAAGTCAGAGTTCAAATTTTCAGCTTTTTTTTTTTCTGACCAAAGTGAAAAAAAATCTCGAGAATTTGCGGTCCCAACCAGGAAATTGGCTTATGTAAGATGTTTATTATATAATACTCAGTAGCATTATTATGTAATTTATAAGCCCTATTATGAAGATCACGTGGTGTAACGATAGGGCTATACTTTTTTTTTTTAATAAGACTACTTTATTTTTGTGTCACTTTACGTAATTATTCATTTTGATCTATACAAATTCCACTAATCTTGAAATAACTGCAACACTTTCAACATGATGAGTCTGTGGAAAGAAATCAAATCCTTTAATACTTTCAATCTTATATAGATGACCATTTTCTGTATTTTTAATGAATTTTTCTAAATCTCTTGCTTGTGAATGAACATTACAACTAACATACACAACTCTTGCAGGTTTATAATCAGATAATTGATTTAAAAAAACATCATCACAACCTTTTCTTGAAGGATCAATAATCACTGAAGTTAAATCATTTGGTGTTGTTATTTCATTAAAGATTTTTTCAGCTTTACCATCAATAAATTTGACATTTGTAACTCCATTACGTTGAGCATTCAAATTTGCAAATTTGATACTTTCTTTAGAAACATCAACACCAACAACTTTATCAACACCTTTTGATGCAGTTATACTGAATAACCCAGATCCACAATATGCATCCACTAAGTATAATGGGGAATGTTCAGGTTTGTTAACAATTTGTAGGTTTTCACAAACGTAATTAGTTACACTTGTTAATATTGAATTATTATTTTGGAAAAATTCACCTGCTGAAAACTGAAATGTGAATCCATTAATGTACTCAGTAACGATTTGTCTTGGATTGATAACACAAGTTTTAACTAGTGTATCATTTGCATTAGTTTCTTTCAAATAACTAACATTATTATCTTGTTCTTTTGAACCTTCTTCTTTATTAACAATTTCATTTGTAATTTCAACTTCTTTATCAAAGACCCTTGTATGTTCTCTTAGAAGCACTGTTGCTGCTTTCTTATAATTACCCCATTCTTGCATAAATTTATTTCTTTCATTTTGCAAACCAACATTAACAATCTTGGTACCAATTATACATTCTTCAATATCTAACGTTGATTGGTCTCCACCAATGGTACATTGTCTCCAATTTGATTTCCCCTTCGCACCAAATCCGAAACTTGGTCTTGTTTCAATTCCCTTTTCAGCTAATGTTAATTTGGGACCAGAACCGTGTCTTTTAGTTTTAACATCAAAATGTGGAGTTAATTTAGTTCTATATTCAAATTGTTTAGGAGATGGGAAAGTTTCACCAATCTGTGGAACAAGACCATCATTAATTAAATTTTTAGCTAAAAATTTATAAGCATTTATAATTGTTTCCCTTTTCAATTTTAATTGAGTTGGATAATTTAACATTTGATATTGACAACCTGAACAACGACCAAAATATCCACATCTCACTAATGAATCATTTCTATCAAGTGATGGATTGATTATGTCTAGTAGATCTGATTCAACAAAAGTTGGATTGGTTTTAAATACTTTAATATTTACAATGTCACCAGGTATACCAAATGGTACTATAACGATTTGAAATTTTTTGATTGAATTTCTATCTTTTGTTAATTCAGGGTGTGAAATCAGAGCAAGACCTTCACCATTAGAGGATAGTGCAATGATTTTAACATCTTTGACAACTCTATGATATAAATTCAATAATTCTTCATCATTTAGTAAGATATTCATATCATTCTTAATGTTATCTAATGTCAGATTGTTTGAATCTAAAATATGTTGGATTTCATATTTCAATACACCAGTTGGCGAGGTAGGATCGACTGGTTTTGGTTTATATTTGATTGGTTTCTTTCTCTTTATAGTTTTATTATTATTATTATTATTATTATTTGGTTTCGTATCTAATTCTTTAGTTTCAGTGATTGTTTCAACAGTTTGCTTTTTGGAGACTGGTAAATCTTCACATTCGCGAGCCGGAGAGCGATCTCGTTTCTCTAATGTGATTTCCACCATGATTTACAGTGGTTTCTTTATATTTCTATATTTATCAATAAAATAAAGCTCATCTCATCGCATAAAAGTTTTTTTTTTTATTTTATGAAATTTTTTACGTAATTGTATTAGACTAATTTTCTATTTGTTGAATTCAGACAATTAATATAATTATACATTTTTTATATATATCCGTGTAATTTAATGATTTGCTTCTTATATTAGTTAGAATATTACTCATTTGGTAAAGGTTCAAATTTCTTATTTGCCTTTTCCACATTTTTGAAAGTTGGTAAATCACTAATTTCATCATCATTTGCTAAAATATCAATATTGGCGTTAGTTATTGTTGGAGTTTCAAAATTTTGGAAACCAGGATATAGTAAATTTTTCGCTTTATTATTATATTTTGAATCTTTATTTGATTCCCATGCTTCCATAAATGAATCAAATGATAACAAATTATAAGGTGGGATTTCTGAATCTTTTTTATGGATATTGAAAGGATAAAATTTATTGATGTTTTCATTTATTGATTGATTTGATTCGATGAATTCAGTGAAATCTTCAAGTAACAATTTTTTGTGAATTAGTGGGATGTTTGAATTCAATATCAATTTTAGTATAAATTTCAAATCTTGAATGTTTTTTGTTGATTTAATGAATTTATAACTTTGTGTTAAGAATGAAATTGATGATTTGAGTATTTCAATCTCAGAATATTTTATAATAAACGATCTAGTTGATTCTTTATTTGATGAATTTAATTTAATCATTTCAGATATTAAAATCCCAATAGTTTTATCGTTGATTGAATTCAATAATCTTTTGGAATTTATATCGAGTTCAATTGAAGTTTTAAATAAATAAACATCAATCAGATTTTGTAATAATGGAATCATTTTGAGTTTTGTCAGTTTTCTTGACAAGTATTTAATGTATTGAATAATTGGTTTATTAACCAATGGATTATTTTTGATAACTGAAAGATAAATTTCATTGATCTTTTCAGTATCATCAGCATCTTCTAAATGTGATTCAATAAACAAAGCCCAATTCAATCTAATTTCATAATTGTTCAAAGGTATAAAAAGATTACAAGCTTTATTATAAACTGAATTAATTTTGATCAAATCTAATTCTTCCCCTGTTTGAAACAATAAAAATGAAAGGTATTTATACCATACTTCTTCAACATGGGCCATTGGAATCAAAGATTGTTCAAATGTGTTTATTATTTGTTTTTTAATCAATTGTTTATTAGTGGTATTTGATTCAAATTTAGTTATTTGGAAATCTAAATAATTTATCCAAATTTTCAAATCTTCTTCATTGATTTCATTATTGAAGAATTTTTGTCTTATGACACTTTCAAATTGCCAAATTTCACTGACATAAGTCTGAGTATTTCTAAAAATTGAATCAAATTGAATTTGAAATTCATCTTCATTAGATTGGTTTAATTTTGTAATTTCATTTAATTTTTCAGTTGATAATTTCTTCCATTCTTCACTGAAAGTAGTATACATCTTAGAGTATTGATATAATGGCACTTGAATAGCCTTCCATAGCACCATTACGACATTTTCATTGTTATCACTATTATGTTTCTTAAGAATAGTCTGTTCCCATGCGATAAATTTGTCCCAAACTTCATGGCTCATGAAACAACCACCAACGTAATCAACACACCTTAGGAACTCGGATCTTATGAATTGCTCATCTATTAAGACATCATTCATTTTCAATTCAGAATCATCAGAGTGTCCAATTAGAATACCTAAGTAATCAATCCATAATTCTAAACAAGTTGGAAATACGTCTAAAGATCTCTTCAAAACCAGCAAACTCTGCTCTAATCCATCGAGTTGGTACGTTAAAGAAGTAAATTTCTTCCAATATCCAAATAGTAGTGGCCATTTGAATAAGAACTCGTTAAATGAAGAATATAACAGTGATTTGATCTCTGATGAAGATTGTTCTTGATTGGAAAGCTTTTGGAATGATTCTTCCACGGCTGTGATGTACGAAGTCCAGAGAATCAGCGAATCAGGAGACTCCTCGACTTGCTTCTTCAGATCTTGTAATTCTTGAGACCAAAATGTCATTGAGTGATCTTTTATATACTATATTTCAATTCAAGAGTTCCTAAAAAAATATACATCGAAAAAAAAGCAAAAAACACACAAATTACTTATAAAAAAGCGTTTAAATTACTCGATTATTATGGTCTCAGTTAGTGGATTTAAAGTGGCTCTGACGCTGAAAGACGGGCAGACGGTGCAAGGAATCGTGAAGAAATGCCAGGGGAAACAACTCACTCTAGACGATGGTTCTATTCTTGCTGGTGAACAGATCAAAGAGTTGAAAGTCATCGATATTCCAGCCCAGTTGAAGAAGAAGAAGAACAAGAAGAGCAAAGAAAGCAACAAAGAGAGCCAAAACAGTAAAGAAATCACCTTCAATGATAACGTCATGAACATTAAGAACTCTGGAGACTTCGATTTTGCCCAATCAACTGCTGACTTCAACAAACAGTCTGCTTTGAAAGAATTCGAGAATGAAGACTCAGTTGATAACTCTTTAAGACTAGTTGGCCATAATAAAGTGAAGACCAAATATGACCATAATGAAATGGTTTTGGAAGATAACAGCACTCCATCCAGTTCTAAAACCAAAGCAATCAACACAACAGCATCAAATGCCATCAAATCTTTGATTAATATAAGATCAGATAGCTCAAATGCTAAACCATTCATTGTTAATGACTTTATATTGCCGTTAGCTACACCACTTCAACTACTTCAAGCTGAAACTCTATCATTATCATTATTTAATTACAACTCATTGTTAATATCAGAAACGGTTTCAATTGGTTTAAATAAGCTAGTTATCAAATTGTTAGGTGGTATAACAAGAATGAGCTCAAATAATCATAATGCTGCTCCAATTGTTTTAATCACTATTGGTAATAATAAAACAGGAGCAAGAGGTTTAGCAACTGCAAGAAAATTGATCAATTCAGGTGTTGAAGTTATTGTTTATTCCAATGTTGATTTAAGAGACACAAATGAAGAAATTGACTCTCAATTGATTGAACAATTAAATTTATTTAATTGTATTGATAATAATAGAATAATTAATTCATTAGAAAAATTGAATAGAAGATTTAAAACAATTAAACCTGAATTAATTATTGATGCATTACAAGGTTATGACACAAACATCAATGATTTGATCGAACAAGAATTAGAAAACACAATTGAACTAATCAAATGGATCAATAAACAAGATATCAGCGTTTTATCATTAGATATTCCATCTGGTATTGACGGTGGTTCAGGTGTTGTTTCATCAGAAGTTTACGTTCAAAGTAAATATGTTGCAAGTTTAGGATTATCAATCGTTGGATTGCAACATGTTTATGAAAATGGATTAATTAGTATTGGTGATTGGAAACATTACTTAATTGATTTAGGTACCCCTCGTGGTGTTTATGTTAAAGGTAAAGGAGGATTAAAGAAATTTGAAGTGGTGAAGTTTGTTGAAAATGTTATGAAGATAGAATATTGAAGTGGAGTTTAATATACATGCTAATGAAATGCTTGTCGTAGAGAAAAGAATAATGATTTATTATACCAAAGAACTTCTTTGCTGTATCCGCGAATAATTACTATATTCAGTTATATCGGAAGATTTTGGACTTAAACGGAATAATAAGGAGATCAGAATTCAACTCAAAATACAAGTGTGCCACAATTTGATCATTGATAGATGATGAATCATGTGGAAATCATTAACCTCCGATTAGTATGTGCTAAATAGTAGGTTATAGTTGCTTGGTTGGGATCTACCTTCCGTCTAATTACGGTTTAATTAGGTACAGTTCATTAGAATCTCGGGTCTCCGCATTTTGAGTTGACTGTTTAATTCTTCGGAGAATCATTACGCGGGATAAATTAGATCCAATCATGCATCAAGCGTACTTCTTCGGTATATATCACCGCTTTGTATTTTTTGCCAAATTTATTTTCCCGATTCTTTATTCTCCGTTTTTCATGAGTTCTAGAATTCATCACTGAGCTATCCTAATTTAGAAATTACCAAATTAGGAAACTCTAATTATTAGCGATTAAGCGACAGTTACACCATAAGCGAAACTAAGTTTTGATAGATGCGAAATCTTTTATCATCAAAGATTCAAATTACTTTTTCGATGATATACATAGTAATAAAAAGGTATCCTCATGACTCAAATGGATGGATGGCATAAATATATTAAAAAATTAATGAAATTATAAAGGAATGCAAAGAAATAAAATGGTATAGATATTAAACCGTAGTAGAATAATTAAAAAAAAAACTTAATCAAAAGTCTCAACTTTTCTTAAATAATGCATGAAAAGGAATAGAATGAAATAAAAACGTGAACTTCGTAACGGTATATAATGATATGGTCTTCAACTATTGTTGAAAGACATGCAGATGATGAATGCGGGAACTGAATTAATAAAACTGTCTAATTTGAACCATTTCAGCAAAACTAACTGATTTCGAACAGTTATTTTCTTGAATATTTGAAGGAATGCTAAAATCTTCAAAACCTCCATATAAACATTTATGTTTTAAAATTGGCTTGACTGATGATAATTCATATTCATCATCCATGAAAACAGCTCCATTCAAACTTTCTAGATCAGATTCTGAATCTTCTTCATAAGTGTATGAATTATCAGTTTCAACCGAAGAAGTAGAAGATAGACTTGAAAAACTTCCATTTCTTTGATCTTTCTTAACGAATGGATCTTTTTCTACTTGATTTAAATAATTGAAACTTGACGATGAGGAGGATGCTAATGGACCATATAACCAAGTGATATCACTTTCCTTATACCAGTTTACTTTTTCTGGATTACATTCACTCAAATTACTCTGTGTTTTAGCCCATTTTCTCCAGATGATATTTTCTAATCTTTTGACATTAGTTGATTGTGGAATGAAAGGGGATGAAGTTGGTGACTTTTGAATCAATTTCCAACAGTTATGATATTGAATATCATTGAAATTGAATTGAAAATAATCAATAGCTGATAACTTTGATAATTGATGGGAGTTTTGTAACGAATTTTTGGTTATGACAGGATACTGATCGTCAAATGAGTATAACATTGTAAAAATGTAAAGTATTAGAAAAGATGAATTAAATTAAACTTTTTACTAAATTGAATATACAAATAATATAGATTGTGAAAGTGGATTTACTCATCATTAAATATTTTTTTCATCGTTTATTTTAACTCTCCAAATTTAAATGACTTTCGGAATTTCACTGTTCCAGAAACCATCATGCAGTGACTATTTTTTTAGCCCAAATATAACTTTTTATACATGGGGAACGAACTTAAGACCAGAGAAAATTTGGGGTTAAGAACGTCCGCTAATGAGAATTTTACATCGGCAGCGTTGTTAACAAGATGCAAAACCATGGCTATATGATTTGTTGCGATAAGACTGTTAAGGATTTATATGGATATTGAACCATGATTATATCAATTAAAATATCGGGGATTTCCATTTCAGCAATATAGATGTTAGTAGAAATGGACCCTAAGTCCGCTACAACTAGCTATTTGTGATTTATAACCCACGGAAATTGGAACTAACCACTGTTTGAATGGCATTTTCTGTTCAGATAAGCACCCAAAAAATATACATGATCTATGAAATGTACAATTTACTCTAGCCAATGTCTGCTTAGTGTTAAGTAATCAGTCACCAATTTCAATCAATTTAAAAGAAAAAATATACACCTGGAGTTATAAGGTAGTTAGTAGATTTATCGGAAATCTAAATCAACACATAGAGCCTAAAGTTACTAAGAGATTTAGCTCAGGGGGCAGTTTCTAATTCTACTCAAGGTGTTTAAACAATTTTCAAAATATTATTATTAATATAGGATGGTCATGAGCCATGGAGCCATGAGCCTCTCTATATACCCTATACGACAAGATTCCTATGCAATTTTTTTTTATGGGGGCACCGGCCAGTCCACTAACCTAAGTGGGGAAAAAGATTCAAAAGTTCAGCGGACATTGAACTCAGGAGTCAGGACTGCAGAATACATAATAAACAAATGTGTAACTAAATAATAGTATATTCAAAGAGGTTGAGAAAGCTGAGATTTCTCAGCATAATTCAAAGTTATAGAATTTCTTATTAATTGTAAATCTAAAATCCCCGACTTGCGATTTTTTTTGTTCTCTTTTTCTAACTCCGGGGTGTTCAACGTTGATCAAATTGATTGATTATCCGGATATGTACTATTATGCACTAGCTTGCAATATTTGACGTAAGTGAAGTCATCCGGATTAACTATTACATCGTGTAGAATTTGGCAATGTTTTGGTAAATGTTAAGTCTTAAGGTAGTTCATGATCATCATACCATTGAGCCCTACAACTCAACAATGTATATTATAAATGATTCTATAATTCTCTTTGACACTTGACTAACAAGACAATTCTCAAAATATGTGATGGCAAGTTGGTGTAGTAGTCTTCAATTGAGAGAATTAACCAACTGATGTAAAGAATAAGTGCAGAAAATGAAGATTAATTTTATCTCATTAGTAAATATACTTAAGAGTCTTGTGCATATAAGTAGCAGCACAAATATAACTGCATAAGCCAATAAAACCACATCTTGCTCACTAGGGTATTGATCCTGTATATATCCCCACCTTACTACTACGCAAAAGTTTCTAATTTTTAGCAAATGTATTATTCAAGTATGATTAAAATCATAATACTGGTATCACGAGTATGGTTGCATATTACATCAGTAAAAAACCCCAACAATCTCCTTGTTCAGCTGCGTGTTGATATAATAACTAATATTTAATTTGGAAAAGTGTGTGAATATTTTAGAAATACTAGTATGGTCCTTTATCTTTTCTTTTAATATTATTCCTTTTTATGTACTTGCTTTGCACAATCTCTCACAGAGAGCGTAATTCAGCAGCAATTCTGAACTTCAATCGATCTAAATCGAGATATTGGTCTAGACATCACGGAACATAGTTGACGATAATGGTTGTCGCTTTCTATACAACATTCAAATACATCTGAATGAGTAAAAATATATGAAGCTGTCTATTCATATGTTGACAGTTACGTTATTTGTACCCATTAACATATAACTCAGTGATAAAGAGAATACTTATAAGTTATAAGTTATATGTTATAACTTTGAAATAAATCCCTAGTTAACAAATAATACTCTTCATCGATTCATAATTATTTTCTATTTTTGAAGCGAATATAGACAAAATATTGAATTCATAATCATTTCACTCTTTATGCTTATTCACTTGAAAGAGCCACTGCCCCGTAAATCTGTAATCTCTGATACTGGATTAAGGTAAATACGCAAAAAGCGTAATTGATTGATCGATACACTCAAAGAGGAGAAAGATTCAGTGGTTAGTTACTGTTATGTCTCGTCTCCACTTTTTTGCAGTTTTTCTTTTTTTTTTTCAAAAAATGGTGTTTCACTGACGGACTTACGCACTATTGATGCTTGAAATTTAATGATAACTATATATAGCCTCAAGTAAATTTTTCCCTCATTCAATTTTGTTTGCTTTTTGACACATAATTGAAAATAAAGGAAACCTTTCTTATTATAATTAAACTTGTTACTTCACAAATACTCATATAATTATTGTGGAGGGTGAAAGTACTTATTATTACCAGTAAAAAAAAGCCAAATCTCACAGGTACTCCAATTTGATGATTATTTCATCTCAATTAACAAAGTTCGTCAGTTGGACAACGATAATTTGCGGCCGCGCTCATAACAAGCACAGTAGCCCGGAGTTGATATCACATAATATCTTACATAATGTGTCAGGACCTAAGTTACGCGCGGCCTGAAATATTCGCTACATCATTTTTTCGCGAAAACTTTTCATCAACAACTTTTTTTATAAAAAATTTTTCACTTTGAAATTCATTTTCCTTTCTTTAATTTTATTTTCTTCAGCTAGAATTTTAACAGATTAAACATGTCCCACAGAAAGTACGAAGCACCACGTCACGGTCATTTAGGTTTCTTACCAAGAAAGAGAGCCTCATCCATTAGAGGTAAAGTTAGATCATTCCCAAAAGATGATCAAACCAAACCAGTTCATTTAACTGCTTTCTTAGGTTACAAAGCCGGTATGTCAACTATTGTTCGTGATTTAGACCGTCCAGGTTCTAAAATGCACAAACGTGAAGTTGTTGAAGCTATCACCGTTGTTGATACTCCACCAGTCGTTGTTGTTGGTGTTGTTGGTTACGTTGAAACCCCAAGAGGTTTAAGATCCTTAACCACTGTCTGGGCTGAGCATTTATCTGAAGAAGTTAGACGTCGTTTCTACAAAAACTGGTTCAAATCTAAAAAGAAGGCATTCACTAAATACGCTGGTAAATACGCCAACCAAAATGGTGAAGAAATTGACAGAGAATTAGCTAGAATCACCAAATACGCTTCAGTTGTTAGAGTTTTAGTTCACACTCAAATCAAAAAAACTCCATTAGCTCAAAAGAAAGCTCATTTAGCTGAAATTCAAATCAACGGTGGTTCCACTGCTGATAAAGTTGCTTGGGCTAAAGAACATTTCGAAAAAACCGTTTCAGTTGACTCTGTTGTTGAACAAAATGAACAAGTTGATGTTATCGCTGTCACCAAAGGTCATGGTTTCGAAGGTGTTACCCATAGATGGGGTACCAAAAAATTACCACGTAAAACTCATAGAGGTTTACGTAAAGTTGCTTGTATTGGTGCTTGGCATCCAGCCCACGTTATGTGGACTGTTGCTCGTGCTGGTCAAAGAGGTTACCACAAACGTACTTCTATCAACCACAAAGTTTACAGAGTTGGTAAAGAAGGTGATGAATCATCAGGTGCTACTGAATTTGACAGAACCAAGAAAACTATTACTCCATTAGGTGGTTTCGTTAGATACGGTTCCGTTAACAACGATTTCTTAGTCTTAAAAGGTTCTATTCCAGGTACCAGAAAGAGAATTGTTACTATTAGAAAATCATTATACACTCAAACTTCAAGAAGAGCTTTAGAACAAGTTTCATTGAAATGGATTGATACTGCTTCTAAATTCGGTAAAGGTAGATTCCAAACCCCAGCTGAAAAAGCTGCTTTCTTAGGTACTTTGAAAAAAGACTTATAAATCGTTTAAATATTAGTTTTTATTAATTAATTTTTATATGATTTAGAATTTTGATTGGAGGAGTTTGAAATTTATATAATATGATCTAAGTGTGAGTTAAAATAATAGATATTGTTATCTTCTCTAGGTATTATCGTAGTTAACTGTTGAACTTGTTGGCGTCCAAAGTAAATTTAGATCATGTTATCTTGAATTTGTAGTTTCTGTTTTTTCAGAAAAACCCAGTATCTTGGTTTATTCGAGTTTAAAATTAGCGAGGTTTATCAAATCCGTTAGCCTGCTTTAAAGCACTAAACTGATGCTAAAGGCTATGAATCCATCTATAGATAACGCTGAGCTGAACAAATATCATTTGTATAAATACTTTAGAGGTAAAAAAAGCTACAATTATTAAAATAGATTGAAATTTATTTCTATATAACATTATTGTAGAAAATTTAGGACCAGCTAAATATGATTTCAAAGTTCAAAACAGTAACAGTAGTAATTTAGAGTAACAATATCAAGAGGAATTAGTATAAGGAATAAATAATCTTATAAAAATTCAAAAAAACGATGTAAAAGGAGAATAATAAAAAGTGATCAAATAAGTGATCAGATAAGTGATCAGATAACTGTGAGCAGTCATAATATCAATAGCAATAACAACTAGTAATGAACATTAAAGCTCTTTAAGGTACAGAAATTTATCAAAATGTGAAAACAAAACAGAGACATCCAAAAGAATATAATCATGAAGATATCACTAAATTTCTTTTTTCAAAATTAAGGAAACACAAGATTAATGAAATCAAACATTGCGACGAATCATCTTCATTAATGCCCTTCTCGCATCAAAATTCGTATCTTCGTTATTAATATCATCCATATTTTCATCGCTTAAACTCGAATTTTCATCATTTAATAGATCAAATGAATCATTGATCTGTTGATTAATATGATAATGATGATCTAAATTATTTGTCAATGATTTATCATTATGATTTGACAAATCTTGAAAATCACTGAAGAAGGAATCATGTGGCATGTTTTTCAATGGTTCAAAAATTGTTTCATAATGATCAGACATATTATTAGTGTCAATTTTGGACGTAGATTGAGATCTGTTAAAATTAGGTATCATTTCTGATGGTTGGTGGATATTAATCAATGATTCGTGTCTTGTCAGATCTTGTCTCTTTTGTGGTATTCTTTGTGGTTCGGAAGTTGGAGTTTTTGTCACTGTTGCTTGTCCTGTTTCGTCAATATTTAAAGAGATTTTGAAAGTTTGATTCACTGATTTGACAGAAAATGGTGATAATGAATTTATAGTAGATGATTTAGTTGGTGTTATTGAATTTTTCAGTTTTGATGAAACATTATTCAAATTTCTTTGTTTTGGAGTTGGAGTATTTGGACGACTTTGCGTTGGTGAATTATCTGGATTTTTAGGTAATGCACTTAAACTTTTTTTGAATTCTTCAATCGGTTTCATTTGATATTTAATTGGACTTGATGTGATTATTGAAGTATTTGGAGATGATGGTTGGTTAACGTAATAACCATGATATAAGGGAGATGATTGTATGATTGAAGAAAATCTTGAAGATGACGTATTTGGAGTCATTGGAGATGACTCAATATTATCAATTGAATAAGAATGATTATTGAGGTGATTTAAACCATCAATTGGTCTTTTAATGTGATGATCCTTTATGTTAACTGGTGAGCGATTCGATTTTGCTGCTGCTTTGATAGGTGATGACAATAAAAGACTAGGATTAACTGAATGATTCACAGCTTCTTTGACGATTGCTTGTAATTTGTCTTGACTTGAAGAAGCGATTGATCCAGTTTTCACAAAATGAACACTTGATTTTGATTTTGATCTTGGTCTATATTTCTTGTTAATACCTAAATTTTTCGAATCGTCTTTTAAATTCATCAGTAATAAACCTCCTCTTGGGGATGGATTCATTCTCATATCTTGAGTTGGCGATAAGGATTTGTATTTATGAGACGATCTCTTAGAAGAACCGGTTGGTGAGACTCTCATCAGTGGGGCGCTTGCCTTTGGGGTTCCCTGTTTCAACACCGCGGCAGATAAATTAGCAGCAGAACTTGGTTGACCTTCGACTTCAATAATTTTAGGAGGTCTTCCACGACGACGTTTTGGTGGAGGAGTAGCTAATATCGTTGATGTTGCTTGATTTTGAGGCCAGGTATTTGAGTCTAATGAATGTTGACTAGAGTAAAACTGGGGACTGTTGATATTTGGTTAGTATTGGGAAATTCAAGATCTGATGAGTGTATTGACTTACTCCATGAGGGTATCGAATGATTGGTTCTCAGAAAACAATATTGACATAATGTGTGATACTTGAGGTGGTTATATGGATATAAGCGTGAGTTGAAGAGGGGCAGTATCTGATGATATATTTGAATATTTTGAAAAGCAGATCTGACAAAACACTTTGAAGACTGAGAAAGGATGGCTGGAATTAAAGATTGATCCAGTGAGAGTGAGGCTTTGAGCAGAAACACAAGTCAACAAGTTTAAATTGATTGCAGTTTCCTTCACTTGCAAAAATTCCTTTTTTGAATAAATTTCTTCTTTAAGAAAAGTGTGAGTTTTTTTAACGCGTCTTTTTGATTTTTTTTTTTTTTACGCGTGAAATCTCGATTGGGAAATAAGAAATAACTGATTATCGGTTGCGAGTCGCGTCTTTCGTGGTTAAGGTATAACCACTACTTAGCACTTAACGTATCTCATCTCTTTTTATTCTTATATTTCCACAAATTCATCTGCATTCGATATTTTCGATTCTCGTTTATTATGTTTGAAACCTTCACTATTTGAATATCGTACGGATAATCTAATTAAACACACATCTTTTAAATATAAAATAAAGTATTACAATAATGAACAGAAAGATAACACTTAGTCACAACCGTCTATAAAAACAAATTCGTAAACAACATGTAATCCAAACTAATCTTCTAATTTATCACAAAATAAATACAAAAAGGAATGGGATGTATAAAGTCATCACTGATCGAAGTTGAAACGCCCCGAAAAAAATGTCTTTCTCACCATGACCCACCAGTTGTCTTTAGGCATACATCAATGGTCATCTTTTCCTTGACATGATATGTGTTTGGAGTTTGGCCATCTTGTAAATGGACACTTTCATAAATCAAAACACTTTCATTTACAGGAACATTAAAGTGGCCGCAAATTTTTCCTTTTAGTTTCAAGAATTTAGTTGATTTCTTCAACTTGAAGATAGCTGAATCACTCTCATGTTTTGCTTCTACTATTATTTTATCATGTGATTTAATTGGGCTTTTCTCTGGAGAATGATGGTCACTCATTACAGAAGATGTATTTTGAAAATTATAATATTTGTGGACTGGGAAGCACTGTAGAGGGACCCTATGGTGATTTGATCTAACGATTAAAAAGTTACCACCACACGGAAAAATGTGCTGCGTTTATATGGAGTTAGATCACAATTATATATAATATAAATGAAAGTTTGTATATATATAAACAAAATGTCTTTTTTATCCTTTTTTCTGCTTTGAAGTTTAAATCAACTAGGGCCTAAAAATTACTGAGAATAGATATTTCATGCCAATTACATAGATAAAAAAGTCTTCAAGTGCTACAAACTTATTAAATAATAAAATTATGTATGATCATTTTGTATTTGTGTTAAAAAGAGAACTGGTTTTATACACACTTTTTTCAAAAACAAGATACATTCAGATTTTTCAAAACAAATTCATCTAAACTATGATAATAACAATAACATAAGACATAAGAAAGCAGACCAACTGGCTGTGTTTTTTTTCTTAATTTATATACAAATTGAATTGTTAAATCATCATTCATGAAAGTAATAATAATACAGAAACACAACTAATATACAACAATATCTGAACTAAAACATGTGTCTCTCTTTCTTTATCACATACTCATAATTAGACACGCATTATGATGAAGGTCAGAGTGACTCAAGAAAATTTCAACTATGTGTTAATAAGAACAATAACCACCATGATCACCTTTTTGCGAAACATTGATATCATCATAAAATTTGAGATTTAAACTGGCAGGGGTGTCTGTGTTTTTAATAGCAGTATTATGATAATGGAAAGCTAATGTAGAAACAGGTTTGTTAACTCTTTTAGCAAAAGCTTCTTTAACTTTACTAAATGGAGTTTGTTTTTTGAAAACCATAAAGACTTCCTCATCAAGTCCTATTAGTCTGACTTTGACTTTATCCTTGGTGTCTTCTTGTTGTGAAGCATCCTGGTTTTGACTCATGTTTTGAAAAAAAATCTTTGCAGAAAGTTTTAATCAAATAAAAGGAATGATTTAGATCAAGCGTGAATAAAAGGGATCTAAAATTCGAGAATAGTTATAATAAGTATCAGTGGTGATAGCAGGATCAGTAGAATTCCAGTGATTGTTATTATAGAGAAGGACTAGGTAGGTGTGTATATGCTGGATATGAGATTATCGCTAAGATCAACAAGTTCCTTCAATAAAATTCACAGTTTCAACTATAATTGTTGTTTATTGTTTACTTTTTGTCGTTCTTTTTTTTTCTTATGAAAAAAACTACCTAATACGGAGTGTTACCCTCCCGATGAACGTCCACTTATGGCTAAGTTGAATAAAGACTAGAACAAGAAGATCAGAAAGATAAGAGTCCTAAAAGAGAGGTTTATAGTTGTATAAATACTGAATACAAATTACTTTAGAGGAAAAAAAAAAATCACAGGTTCAATGCTCTGAATAACTGTTATTAGTGACTTGAAATTACTACCAGATGTTCACAATGATCTAATGCTTTATATGAATTGTGATTATACGGGTTTGCATATTTTTGCAGTAATAATATTTCTTCCTACTCCATTTAAGTCCAATTCTTTAATTGTCAATAATTTCATCTTCTGATCAACTTTAACAGATCGAATAAAGAACTGGATACTTTTATAATCAATATTAAGCTTTCTAGCATACGATTTTAATATCCTCTTTAGTTTAATATTATCAAATGTTCTAAAATTATGAGCAACAAAGTTTTCGTCTTCATCTTTAATTATAATAACTACCCTATGTCTTATAACTTCTTCTTCTTCATTGATGGTAGTTTCTTCAATATTTTCCCTCATTGGTTCAATCGTTACTTTGATAACGTTATGTCTTGAATGAATCGCATTGATTGTATTTGGAGTAGACGAAATTAAAACTGGTTTATGTTCATACTCAAGTAATATTTGACTCTCAACATTATCTGACTTATAATGATCGAAAATTGGTTTGAAAGTATCATTTTCATTGATACAGAATGTCTTTATGTGGGGTCCCTTTGCAATAAAATTGAATTCCCTTTGTGAATCTTGTGCTGATTCAATACTTGGTTCCCGCATAGGGTTTTGGATACTTGAAGTAATTTGATTGTTTGAGTCATTTTTTTCATCATCATCATCATCATTATCGTCATCATCATCATTATTATTGCTATTATTTATATTTTTACTTTTGTGTCTACCTTCTGTTCTATCTATCTCATCTTCATCTTCATCTTCATTCTTATTATTATTATTATTGGAATGTTCATTAATATTATTTGCAACCAAATCATCAAACCCATTAAACTGTGTAGATTCAGCTGTTGTATTACTATGATGAGATAATTCACCAATAGTGTTAAGAGTACATTGTATCATATCTTTATCGGTATAAGAATTGATAATAAAAATAGTCATATTATTGAATAAACCAACTTCCCATAATTTATCATTTTTATTCTTTAAAGTTAAAAACTTGGAATACTGGGGTAAGAAGAATTTAAACCTTTTATTAAAAGATTTGAATATCTCAACACATTCATCATCATAGTTTAGTCTTAGTTTACCAATTGTTGCTCCTGATATTCCTTTAAAATATAATATTATTGAAGGAATTGTTGCTGCTATTTCATGTCTTATTTCGCTTAATACTCTAGATTCTCTTATTTTAACTCCCTTTGGAAGATGCATGATGTCCTTGACTGAGACTTTGGGTTGTCGATCCAACATCTGGAAGGATATGTAATGGAATGGTTAGTCTGGTTTTATTGTGATATGTCTTTGATTTTATTTTTGTGTGTTTTTTTTTTTTGTTTTTTTTTATTCCTTCATCTAATTGTGATCAATTAATCTAGCTATACAATAAGTGGGGTTTACAACGTAAGTGATACTTGTAAGAGAAAATGTAGATAATAGAGATGGGCCAATAGTATTTCAAATAATGTGAATATCGAGAATATCACATAAAAGATTTTTCTATTCTTAACATTTGTGTCAAATTCTGTTGGGATATTACTTGACTACGTTTATACGTTTTTAGTACTATAAATCTAGCTCCATGCTCTCTTAATGCTTATGATGGGGATATCAGGCACTAACAAATATGGAATCGGGATTAACTTTATAATTATATCATTGTTTACTATATCTAAAAATCAGCTGCCTTGACTGACTCCTTGAACAGATCAGGAGAAAAAGAGATCAAGTAGTATCTACAAGTGGTTTAACAAACATAGTCGGTAAACCATCTGAACATTATTAGAGAGAAAATTGTTATAAGGAAATAATATCAGTAAAAAATGGAATAATCTAAACAGTAGGAATATTAATGAACACAAAAAAACCTGAGATTAATTCAAGACTAGAAAACACTCAAATGAGTTGAAAGGATTCTAATCCAAACCCTCAGAATTGATCTTTTCACCTAACATCGCAGTATTTGATTGATTCCATGCTCGATGAAACTTTTTATCAATAATCAAATTATATCACATCATTATTCATCAATATTTACTCACTGTATTTTAAAGCACATCACATCAATCAATGCATTTTGTATATATCCTTTGCATAGTATTATAGTTTTTATTTTTTCTTTATACAACACTTTCACCATTTTTCTTCTGGATTCGCTTTAAACGCTTCATAATCTTCAAGTTTGAACAATGAAATTTCAGTTTCATTTTCTATTATATTAGTCAGTACTTCATACATTTAAATAAGCCACCCCGTTATAAAAGAAGAGTATGAGTTCATAAATAATACATACCAATTCCTAATTCATGTAAAGTTTTATCTGAATTCAAATCAAGAATCCAATCTTCATCATGTTCAAAATTTATAACTAAATTCACTGTCTTGAAACCATGGGCGAAAGTATATATCTTAAGAGTATCATAATCAACGTTTCTATATGGTCTGAATGCACCTTGTGTCTTAATCACGTTTAAGATATCATTAAATAAATCAATAGGTTTCTTAACACTTATATCATAATTATGTAAAATGTGATTCTTCACATTTCTGTATGGAAAAGATTTAACCACTCTTATGGTTAGGACTGACTGTGAGAGTGGCTTGACGGTTGATGTTAATGGTTCTTCGATTGTAGTCATGATTTGACTCTTATTCTAATAATTGAGTAAGTTTCTCACTGTATAATTAAAAAAAAATAAGAAAAACGCATGAACAATAATAAGATCTCACTAAAAAGTTAGAAAAAAATAGAACTCCTCATGGGGGGCTCGAACCCCCGACATTTCGGTTAACTTCCGCTATGAAATTCAATTCCTTAGTTTGACTGTAAAAGCCGAACGCTCTACCAACTGAGCTAACAAGGACGAGTTCTGAGGTCGATGGCCCCTTGGTTAGCCTGAATCTGGTAATGGTTATGAGACTGCTATATGCGGAAGGTTAGGCTGCACCGATGCTAAAATTTAAGCGCAACACACCCAGAAGGAAGAGTTAAAGTCGAAGAGAAGAGAAGATAAATGAACATTATGGTTGAATTAGGAGAATGATTTTAGTATAGTTTTAAAATAGACAATTCAAGAGATAAAAAAAATAAAAATCTGCGTTGACTTAGTGTTAACTGTGATATATTACAACTAGGAGTTAGTCTAAAA
>PPNI02000006.1:310516-351632 GCA_003707195.2 Phaffomyces antillensis
ATGTATTCTGAAAGGGTTCCTTCCTATAAACCTTTTCAGACTTATTATTCAGGAATCCCATCTATATATACTATAAATTACGTTTCAATGACTAATATCCAGTTACTGTAGTTCCTGCATCTATCTAACCAATTATATCGACTGCTTCACATTCTAATGCAACTATTCCTGTATGCTCGTTATTTCTGACCAATAATCATGATTCTATCTCTTTGATTGATGCAAGTTCATTAATTGACCAATAAACTGTCTCTATTGATTGTAATGTATGTACATAGTACGTATTTTCCTGTGTGTTTAATGTGATGTGATAATTTCTAGTATGTTGAATACTCTTCAGTTGTAATGTTTAAAATGTTAATATGTTGAATATATTGTATTTGTGACAAAAAGGCAGGCTATCGGTCTGTTATTGAGTAGCTAAACAATTTATAAGGGCCCCAAAGACTAAGAAACTAAAGCATAAACGAAAATATAAATGAGCGATTATGGCAATGTTAGTATATAGTATAGACATATCACTTACATGTAGATAAAAAAAAAGTCTGTTAGACTCATGGCTGAAAATCAATTACATGTTGTTCTAGTTACGATGTTATAGAGAAATAAAGTCATTCAGACATTAACTTCCAATCCATTTAATCCATTTTCTCTATCGTATACACACAAATCATTCAACTAGTTCCATTCTTCTAGATTCATCTTTAGCATCAACCATCTGTCTATCTTCGTTATTTAATTCATTGATTTCTTCTTCCTCTTGAGGTGTCAAAAAACTTGGAGGTATTTCGTTCATTTGCACACTTGGAGCACCATTTAAATATCTTAGTTGTTCCAAAATTTTGATTCTTACGTTTTCCAAGTATTTCTTTGAATTCTTATTATCTAATCTATCACCTAAATTTGGATGCAATGAACAATCAGGGTTGAAAAAATTTCTAAATGGTAGTTCTTCAGGTAATTTTGAATCTAGATTCATTCCTGTTAATACACTAGTTTCATAACACCATAACCTCGATACGTTTCTAGGTGTATAACCGCCACCACCGAGTACTAACATTGGGATTCCAAAACTTTTAATAAATTTAACACATTCTCCATGTGCTTTTATGTTTAAATTAAAACACCCTAATCTATCACCACCTAGCGAATCTGCACCACATTGTTGTACTATCACTGAAGGTTTGAAAGAGGTGATTAATGGTTCCATCACCGATTTAAATAATCTTATGTAAGATTCATCATCAATACCGTCATTTAATGGAACGTTTAAAGAATAATGTTTACCTTTACCAATCCCTGTTTCATCTAGATTACCTGTTGCTGGAAAAAATAAACCATTATATTTATGGAATGATACAGTCATGACTCTATCTGTTGTATAAAATGCTTCTTGAACACCATCGCCATGATGAATATCGATATCAATATATAATACTCTTGGATGATATCTTAATAAATTCAAAATAGATAAAACGATATCATTAATATAACAGAACCCAGAAGGTTCAAACTTCTTAGCATGATGTAAACCCCCTGACCAGTTAATTGCAATATCTGAACTTTGATTGATTAATTTTTCAGTAGCATCTAATGAAGCACCTGCATAGATTGATCCGTAATCGTATAAACCATCAAAAACAGGGCAATCATCTCCAATATTGAATTGTTTCAACTGTTGTGTGAATTTTGATAGATTGTCAGGTGAAACCCTCTGTAGGAAATCTATATAATCTTCTGAATGAAATTCACATAATTCTTCCTTTGTAGCTGGTTTTGGAGTATATATGTCCATTTGCTCGTATAGTTTATATCCTATCAGAAGATGGTTTGTGAGTAATAGTCTGAACGGTTTCATGGGGTGCTTTACACCATAGTGGTATTCCGCAGCTTTAGGATTATAATGATATGATACATTTGGATTATATGAACTATTGAATTCCTGTGTGTAAAGTGGTGTTTTATCTTTAGATTTTTCATCTAATGTGAATGTTTCTGACATTCTATTATTAAGTATATGTGTTACTTGAAATTTTGATTGTATTAAGCAAAGATTGTGTGATGGATTGTTATTAATTAATCGTGGTATTTCATTGGTTTTGTTTATCTGATTCTTATTTTTTTTTTTGTTAACTTGAGAATTAATTATAAGGCTCGTAACCTTGGCAATAAGTAATTATGAATTGAAATTATTGTTGTTAACAGTTTAAATTTCGATAATGTACTCTGTAGGTTCGAATGGTCGTGGTGTCTCTTACTGTATGTCACACTTCATGAGTCATTAATATACCATCATCAACTTCTTAATGTTCGATTTATATTCAAATTGTCATTTATTTCACTGGTCGAATTTTATAACACTACAATTCAATCTTGGTTAAAGCTGAAAATTTAGTTTTGACTCTATATCGATCATTCTATTTTACAACGCTTAATAAACGTAAGGAATGAATAAATATGGACACTCTTTACAGTATCTGTCCCAATCTTTACCATATTTCTCTTGACAATTTCTGTTATCTCTGTTAGCTCTATGTATTAAAACAATGAAGAAGAAAACTGGGTGGAACCAAGGTAATGGAGATGCAAAACCACATGATAAAGCCCAAACTAAAGCTTGAACGTAATCAGAGGTGTAACTGATTTTTCTAGCGTATCTAACCCAACCATCAGTTAATAAAGCAGTACCCCTTTCAGTAGTGATGTATCTTGGATTTTTCAAAAACACTTGTGGAAAGTATGGGAACGCCTTTCTAACTGAACGATCCCCTGCTAGACTTTTTCTGAAATAATTTTTTTGACCATTGGTAGTATCAAAGATATAATAAGCACCTAACAAAGCAAATAATAAAACCCAATTATAACCAGTTGACCATTGATATTCAGTTGGTGCATGTAGAGATAGGTATAAGGTACATTGGCAATAAGTGAATGGAACTCCTGCAATATTCCAGAAAATCAACATAAAACCAAACTTTTCATAAGCCATATCCCAGCTTGGAACTATTAATTCTTCGCCCTTACTACATGCGTTGACATATAAGTAATGAGCTAACCAAACAGTAGCTAGCTGTGGTGAGACGTAACCATAAGTTTCGTATTGTCTTAGAACAGCAGCTGATGTTAAGAAGTATAAGATATACCATGGGATTCTAACTTCAAAAAACATCTTTAAATCTAAGATACCAACTCTTGGATTTAATGGAGCACCTAAGAATAAATCATAAAGATGATTACCAGTCATTCTGTAATAATTACCAGAGACGAATAAAGTGTAAAGGTATAGATAAATTGAAGTGATGAAACCAACAATAATAGCTGCAGTCATGATTTCACCAAATTTATCTAAAATGGTGTATAGTGGAAAAATACCAGTGAAATGTAAAACAATAGCGACAACATTGGAAGTGTAGAAAGACCACATTGCATTACAAAGGTATGGTAATTGTTTGTTGTCTAAATGAGCTAATGGTTGACCTTTAGTGCGAACACCAGGTAAAGTGTAATAGAAGACAACTTGAGTTGCAAGAAAAGTACCAAAGATAACCCAAGTAGAGTAAGATGGAACACCGTGATCTAAGAAGATTTGATATAACTCACCAACAAATTCTAAGAATGATTGACCTTCAGCTGGAGCCCAGAATTGACCATTGTTAAACACAGCACAAATCCACATGTACCACATTAATAGAGGGAAACCAACCATCATACCGACAGCGCCTGCTGGTCCACCGAATTCCCATTCGATCTTGTCCTTTGGGATGTATCTGTTCTCTCTTAAAACGGTAGACATATTATTTAATCAATTGAGTAACAAGTATGATTATTTAAAATGTTTGTTATGTTTTTTTATAAGAGGAGAAGTTGTAAATTTTCAAACTCGAATCTCATTTTTTAATCTGAATGTTAAACGAGCTGCATGATCCTAAGGGAAAAAAGCAAGCGGATAAAATGGATCCGACTCCCGAGTCTTACTTGAATTACCTCTGAGTCCTGATTATTCATTGAAACTAAAACAACAATAGGACCTTTCTCTTATTTATCATTCATCATGAAGTCAAGGCCAAATGATAAACTCAGATACCAAAAAATAAAGCGACCTCAGGCAGGATTGAACTGCCGATCTTGCGATTAACAGTCGCACGCCTTAACCAACTTGGCCATGAAGTCTTAAGTATGGTGTGATTTTACAATCAATATAGACAACCTATCAAATATTCAATTTCTGCAAAATCCAGCGATTTGGTTGGAACACACCCAAAGGAAGATCTAGTTGAAAAGAAGATTATCGAAGAAATTGTAGAGTAAAAGAGAGCTGTGTTTAGTATAGTTTTTAATAAAAAATTTAAGAGAAAAAAAAAAGGGGTTCAATTTACCGAATATGGCTGATCTAACAACTAAATTCATTTTAATATAATGTTTTGATCCACTCTAAACGGGTAACTTTATAATTTATCCAGATGAAACAAGTTCTGGAATTAAGAGGAACCAAGCTTAACAATTATTGAAATTTTTGTGAAGTTTTGGTATATATATAGAGAGAGTATTTGACTAGTGTGATACATTTTATAGTTTTGAATTTATCATTTATGTACTTCTATTTTGTAATTATATGCCAAAAAAAAAAGCTATTAATAATGTTTGGAGAGCTCATTTCAGAAATTTGTGGTTATAAGTTAGGTAGGTCCAGTCTTAACAGTCAATATCACCACCAGATTTTACACTATGGTAGAAGGATTCTAGAATATTAACCTAGATCAATAATAACCGAGCATTGGTGTGTTATTCTATGTAGAAGATGGTCCTAGCTCTTACAAAATTCATATTTATGTTTGTTGTTAGTTGAAAGAACCATAAGATCTCAGTCAAATAATATCATTCTTCTTCAATTTTAATTTGATTCGTGGCTTCTTTATTGCTCACTTTTTCTTTAATTGAATCGATTTTTGAATCCAATTGATTTAATTGGTAGTTTAATTTCTGTGAATCTTCATCTGAATTCAATTCTCTGAATTTCTTATGGTTGTCTATCAGTTCAGTTAATGGTTTCTTCAACTGTTTGATCTGCTGACTGAGAGTATGATATGGGTCGATTGGATCGGACATTGTGTGCTTGAGGGGTGAATGTTTATTGTTAATGAATTGATTAAAAGATCAAAAACAAAAACAAACACGCGAATGCGTTTCTTACAAAATTTTATTGTCTTTTCATTCATTTTCATTCTCCTAAAACATCAAGAAATATCTCGATCCATTTCTGCATTTCCGACTCAGTTTCTTCATTCGTCTCAAGAACGTTTCTGAATTTATGGCACATTCCTTTAAAACAAACTTCTGCAACTTCACTTTGAATCGGTTTGGGTTTATTACTCATTCGACCTTTGATACTTCTAGTGATGATCTTTCGAAATTGTTGCCGTATTTGAGATCTTTGTAATTGTTGTTGTTTTATAGATAATTCTGCTTGTCTTTTGGAGTTCAAATTGGAAAAGTTTATGGATTTCTTTTTGAGTAAAGTATCTATTAAATCTTCTTTCTTATTAATGATTTCATCAATGAAATGACTATCTGAATCAATTGTATTCTCTGGCTGTTTGGTTGATATCTCCTTAAACTTATCCATGTTCATGTTCAATAATATGCAATTAACAGCTAATGCATCAATAGAGTTCTCAATATAAAACATTAAGAAACTCTCTGCTGATATTTTTGTTAATATGGCATTTTGAACCATTTTCCCATTAATCTTGGAATAGTTGGCTATCTTCTGAAACAGTTCTACTGTATTCTGGTTATTTGAGTATCTTTATGGTTCCGAATTAGTATTTATACGTTCAAATTTCATAAACTAAATTGATACACTTACACATGATATGGTTTATCAACTATGGCCCATAATGGAGTGAATGAAGAATCTATTAAACTGACAAAACTCAACTCAGAATTTAAACTTTTAAATTCTTCACTCACCACTTTGCTCTTGTCTGTCCATATTTCAAGATCTGTACTGATCGTTAGCTTCATGACTAGTAATCAATTCGTATCTTTCAACTCACCTTCAATGGCATTGTCTTGTATTATATTTTCATCAATTTGCACCCCAGTGATCCTAACTGAGCGCAGAAAATTCTCAGGCATGAAACAGAGGCTCGCCAAACAGCTCTGAGACGTCTAAATTGGTGAATAACGGGATCTTAATGCCTTAAAACCAGCTTAAAAGTCCTCAACTTGAACTCTGATTTGGAGCCCGTCACTGAAAGTTCAGATTCCGCGAAGACTCATTTTTTTTCTGTTTTGGCTTCAAGAAAAATTTATTTGCAACAATTTTAAGCGAACTGAAAAAGGGAAACAAAAAATATTCAGATCTTGCCTCTTGAAGGACTTGTACTTAGTTTTTGAGCATTCTAGTCACTGGTGCTTCCTTTATTCTCATCATCTTTATTCAACTGCTCTTTTTTCTGGGATCTGAAACTTATTTCTCCATTAATTACCATCATCAAATTCCATATCACCAATTTAACAGTCTTGTGCAATTTGAAATAAAAATAGTAGCACTCACATCATCAAATCATGTCTTATCCAAAAGCAGATAAAGTCTATTCCGTCTCTGAAGTCTATGCAGACGCCAACTCTCAAAGACCAGAAAGTTATTGGAATTATGAAAACTCAGAGATTCAATGGGGTCATATATCTAACTATGAAATTGTTTCTAAAATTGGTCGAGGTAAATATTCTGAAGTGTTTTCAGGTACCAATATAGTTAACAATCAACCATGTGTCATCAAAGTTCTTAAACCTGTCAAATTAAAGAAAATCCATAGAGAAGTTAAGATCTTACAAAATTTAACAGGAGGACCAAATATCATTGCATTATTAGATTTAGTTAGAGATTCTAACTCAAAGATACCCGCATTAATCTTCGAAGAAGTTAAAAACGTTGAATTCAGACCCTTGTATTCCAAATTTAAGAAAGCTGATATCCAATATTATTTTTCCCAATTATTAATTGCATTAGACTATTCCCATTCAATGGGTATTATTCATAGAGATGTGAAACCTCAAAACATTATGATTGATCCATTCCAAAAGAAATTGAGACTTATAGATTGGGGGTTAGCTGACTTTTATCATCCAGGTGTTGATTATAACGTTAGAGTTGCATCAAGATATCATAAAGGTCCTGAATTATTAGTTAATTGTAATCAATATGATTATTCTTTAGATCTATGGTCAGTTGGAGCAACTTTAGCTGCCATCATCTTCAAAAAGGAACCATTCTTCAAAGGTGATTCTAATTTTGATCAATTGATTAAGATTTCAAAAGTCTTAGGTACACCTGAATTATATTCATATTTGAATAAATATGGATTAAAATTATCTGATGAATATAATGAAGTTTTAACCCCATGTGAGAGAAAACCATGGAGAAGTTTCATCACGGAGCAAAACAAGGCATTAGCTGATGATGATGATGTTATCGATTTAATTGATCATCTGTTAAGATATGATCATAAAGAAAGATTAACTGCCAAACAAGCATTAAATCATCCATTTTTCAAAAATTCATAAATTAAGAATAATACTAATCAATAATCACCATCTGCTTAATCCTTATCTATAACCAATCATGATTTTTTTACATATTAGTTTTTTATTTTTATTTTTTTTCTCTTTATTTGTTGTGTTTTTTTGTTTGGTCATCGTCCATAATTTAATAGCTTTTATTACTCTCATTGTTTTTATCTCATTTCTGATTGCTTGTGTTTTTGTGTATTGAAATAGAGCTGTTCTTATCTAATTACGTTATAAAAAGTAATAAATGCATTGGTAATTTTGTGAATCTATTTATAGAGTACACTTCCGTATCTCTATTATCTATAAATGTTTTTCAAATGAATCCTATTCTCGTTCTTCTTTTCTCCATTTTTGAAGTCAATTCCTTATTTGAACTTGCAAATTCATAAGCACAAGATTCACAATAAATTTCAGCATTAATTGATAAATAGTCATTAATTATTGGTCTTGAACAACTTGTACATTTCAAACAGTCAATATGATATCTATCACCTATATCATCTTCAAAACACTCTCCAATTATACCATTCCCACAAATTTTACATAATGAATTATTTTTGACATGATAATGATCTTCACAATATGGTTCATCATTCAAAACAAAACAACTAATTTTTTTACTAAATTTAAGATCACAACAAGCACATGTGAAACATGATCTATGCCATTGTCCTGACAATTCACCACTTTTAGAATAGATTGGTTTATCTAGTATTTCTAATCCACATTTACGACATGGTCCTTCACCAGGAGGATATTTGATTTCCTTTGGACTTTCATCATCACTCATTCGTTTGTTAGATGTTCTGGAGATGGTTTCAGTTAATGTATCTTGGGGGATTTCAGATACCTTCTCAGTCGATACTTGTTTAATTGAATGCATTTGAAATTGAAGTGGTTTTGTGAGTTCTTCATTATTTAAATCATTGAAAGATGAATTTATTGGTGGCGAGTTTTCTGGAGTTCTATAATCTGTTGAAATTTTTGAATATTCAGTTGGTTCAATGATATTATCAACATTTGGTGTGAATGGAGTATTGATTGATTCAACATTTGGTGAAAAGGTAGAATAATCGCTTTCGACTCTATTTTTTTTCTCTGGTGATTCTCCATCCAATGATTTCTCAAATTCATTAAAATCATCATTCATTTTAACTGTTGGACTTTCAATTAATGGAGATTCAGAAGTAGATTGCTCTGTAAAAATGTTTTTATTGATATCAATCTTACTGAAATCTTCATTAAATCCTTCAACAGATTTGAAACTATTAATATCATCATCATCTGAGTCATCATTATTGAAATCTTGTTCGTATTTACTCAAGATTGGAACTGATGGAATGACTTCTTGTTTATCTAATAAGGAATCACTTTCAAAATTAAAATGTTGATTTTTTGGTTCTAACAATTCTAATGAAGAATCATAATCTCCACTTACATAAGTGATATCCTTCTCAATATCTGAATCTAATGAAATATCATGTAAAGTATTATCTGGTAGTGTTTCGGAAATGAGATTAGATTCTGGAATATTTATTTCATCATCATCATAATCATCATCATCTGAAATTACAATGAATTTTCTTTGTGGTTCTAGATCTGGATCTGATGGTATAATAGGTGGTGGTGCTCTTTTAGGAATGATAGATGAACGTGGTTTGAGATCAAAATCATCATCGTTGACAGTACCTTCTTTTTCAAGTTTATTAATGTTGAGATTATCTTCAAAAGAAGATTCTGCAAATATATTGTCATATTTTGCTTTAAGACCTGATTTATCATCATCTAATTGTTCATATTGATTATTGAAATTTTCTTCAGACTGTTTCATTGGTTTATTCACTTGAGGAATTGGATCAATAGCTTCAAATTTTTTTTCAACCGGCTCAATATCTCTGAATAATGGTTCAACAACCTGTGGTTCCTGTGGTTCCTGTGGTTCTAATCCTGCTGATTCAGGTTCCACTTCTCTAACTGAGTCGATTCGGGTCAGACTTGGCTGAATTGAGGCTCTTGAATTTCTCTTTGATGAATGGTTGTAACTTCTTTGTTGAGGGATAACTCTTTCTGGTGATCCCTTTCTTGATAATTCATTGATTGATTGCTGATAACTTGAAGGAACAGATTCATGACTAAATGTCTTTGTTAGGTTATCGTTTGATCTTGGTTGAAAATTCGACTCTCCAAAAACCTTTCCAGTATTGTTTGCATTTAACTGAGATAATGACAACGCACTCGAATAGACTGATGATGGTGATTGTTGATTATCAACTGATCTAAATGGTGCGTTTAGCAAACTGTTGAAGTTTTCTAAATTTGACGGTTGAGTTTTTGGAGTGTAAGGCTGGGTTTGTCTTTGTTGTGAGATTGAGCCTGAAGATGCAGATAACGGCGAAGGAACGAGGTTTTTATCATTTTCCATAGCTTTATGTAAATTATTAGCTAAGTTAGCATCAACTCTCAAATCTGGTGTGAATCTTTGATTAGATTCCCTTTGACGCTGTTGAATTGTGAAAAAATCACTGACATTTCGCTTTGAGGCTTGATGGGGACTATTATTTGAGTGCACTAGCTGTGAAGCAGATTGGGATCTCAAATTGCTATTTGAAGGTTTCTTTCCCTTGAAGTCGGCTATCTGTGGTTGATCATGTTTTGGTTCACCTTTATAAACGTCAAACCCTGCTCTTTCGTAAACGGATTTGAAAGATCTGGTGGCATTTAACGTAGGAAATGGACTGTTGGAGATTCTAGGAATACCTGTTGGAGATTGTGCAATTGTATCTGGTAATGTTTTGAAATAAGATGGTTTCTTCCTGTGTCCCTGGTTTGGAGAGTTTTGGTTTGAATACATTATATACAGACTGGTTCTGAGACAGCGTTTTGATTTACCCTAAAATAGAACAATAGTTGAAACTTGAAATTGGATAGGGCTTCTTCAAGAGGTGGATAAAATGAATATATAAGTAAGTAATGAGTGAATAAGTACACGATTAATAAGGGACCCTAGCTGAATGTCTGTGTGGTCTAAGAAGGAAAACGAGTGGAAACGGAAGTTGAATCTCTCGAGATCGAAGCATTTCCTTTTCCAGGGATTTATATTTCGCGTTTTATTACGAGATGGACTTATTTTTTAAAAAACACAACTTCTGCAGTTCGATTCCCGCTGGCGGAGTTTGTGAAGAAAATTGTGATACTTTTTTTAAATCTTTTTTGGGCTTAAACTCTTCTAAAGGAGAGTTCGAACCACAAAGATGACAGACTACTACGGTGTGAGCGATGAGTCTTTCAGGAAGTCAATCACACAGACTCTCGTTGAGAAGTACAGGTCTAAACTGGACACCATTGAACAGGGATTCAACACTCATCAAGAGATGGCTGATGAGTTGAATAAAGATAAGCAAGAAAATACCACTCAAGGTCTTGAGTCAATCCCAAGCTTTTGGAAACTAACTAAAAACTTCGTTGCTTATAAACTATCAAGCATGCTTTCTGGCTTCAATGATACTCATCAACCTAAGGATTTCACACAAAGAGAAAAAATTGAGAGTTTATTACTTCAGAAGAAAACTGCAACTTCATATAAAGTATGGCATAAAGCCTGTTTTGAATTGGATGAATTACAGAATCTAAATACTTGGAAAGAAAAAAAGGAGTCAACGTTATACAACTATGAACTAATTGAAAATAATTTAAAAGAATTGCGAGAGGCAAGAGAAGAGAAAGATATCAGAAAATTATTATACCTTATAAGAACAACATGGACGAGAGACATAGGTAATATCGGTAATGTTAACCTGTTCAGGCACTCCCACACTGGGACCAAGACTTTAATTGATGATTACTTGAGAGAATGTGAATTAGCTTTAGAAGATGTAACAAATGAACAAAATCTAGATGATAGATACATATTAAGTATGTTAGTGCAAACCAGAAAAAACATCGGTAGAACAGCATTGGTTCTATCTGGTGGTGGTTGCTTTGGCTTATTTCATATTGGTGTCTTAGCTGCATTATTAGAAGAAAACGTTTTACCACGAATAATATCAGGAAGCTCAGCAGGTTCAATAGTTGCAAGCATTTTATCTGTTCATACAAATGATGAAATTGCAGAATTACTGGAGACTATCATTGAAAAGAAATTTGATATCTTTGTGAATGATGATGATCAAGAAGGGTTTTTCACAGGTTTGTCAAGATTTCTAAAATATGGTACTTGGTATGATAGTAAAAACTTACAACAAACAATGAAAGAATTTTTAGGTGAGTTAACCTTTAGGGAAGCTTATAATAGAACAGGGAGAATTTTAAATATCACTGTATCACCAGTTGGAGTTCACGAACAGCCAAGTTTATTGAATCATTTGACTGCCCCATCTGTATTAATTTGGTCTGCAGTTTGTGCTTCTTGTTCATTACCAGGTATTTTCCAATCATCGACTATATATGAAAAGAATTCAAAAACTGGTGAAACTCAAGAATGGCATCATACATCTGTCAAATTTGTTGATGGATCAGTCGATAATGATGTTCCAATTACAAGATTATCAGAAATGTTTAATGTTGATCATATTATTGCATGTCAAGTGAATCCACATGTTGTTCCAATGTTGAAATTATCAGTCACTTGTGTTGGAGGAGAAATTGAAACTGAATATAGTGCAAGATTAAAGGCCAAATTGAATCAAATCTATGATTTTTGGGCAGCTGAAGCTACTCATTATTTACAAATGACCGAAGAAGTTGGAATTGCAAGAAATATTTGTACAAAGTTGAGATCTATTTTGAATCAACAGTATTCTGGTGATATCACAATATTACCTGATTTAAATGAAGTTATCAGACTGGATAAGATGCTATCAAATCCAACACCTGAATATTTATTACATTGTACCATGAAGGGAGCAAGATCAACATGGCCTAAGATTGGGATCATTAAGAATCATTGTGCTTTGGAATTTGCTTTAGATAATTCGATTAAATTGTTGAGAAGTAGAAATTTTAAGAATTTTAGATCAAATAATTTACCATTAGTCAATTCACCTAATTTATCATCAGATATTGAAGCTTTAGCAAGACCTCAAACAAGTGGTAATAAAAAGGATAAAAAGGATATGTCAATATCGAAAAAGCAATCTTCATTCAATGATTTCAAAAAAGTCTATATTGAAGAAAGATCATTACATCATAACAGACATAGATCAGAAACGCTGAACATTGGTAAATTTAATCAGTTAAGATCACAAAGTGGTACGATAGCAACCACTTCTAAATTAATAAGATCATCATCTCAACAATTAGATCCAAAAAATGTTTCAACAGCTCCAATATTTCAATTGAATAGAAAAAAAAGTTTTGCATTGAATTCTACTAAAGCTCAAAGAGCTAAATCCGCTTCATCTGATTCAAACACTAACATCACATTATTAACAAGTAATGAACCTACTAACAAGGAACTATCGATTCCTTCAAGTGAAGCACAATCACCATTAAGCTTTAATCCAAAAAATTCAAGTTTAGGAAGTTATTTCAGACAAACTCCCTCAAAATCAAGTCCAGTTAAAAAAAACTCGAAACTGTTTACGACTGAATCACCAAAAGATTCTCAAGCTAGAAGAAACTCTTCAGCTTCGTATATACAAAAGAGAAAATCAAGTACAAGTGATACTGATGGATTTGAAATTAAAAGAAATTCATATATTAACGTTGATGATTTAGATGGGCTATTTGGAGATCAAGAAGAAAGATCAAGACATGATTCAGTTGCAGCTGATGATGAAGATGAAATAGATCCAATTAAAGTTGATGATGGAATTTTTTCATAGGATTTATAATCTTAATATTTATTTATTTATTTATTTATTTATTGATTTTATTTAACGAATTACTATTTTTATGTCCGCTACCTAATATATCTACTTTTATCAACAAAAATCATTTATTTACTTATATAATTAAACAGTAACATGGTCTCTTTCATTATCACTAAGTTGGAATTCATTATTTAATGCATTCTCATCATGATATCTTTCATTTTCAATCATCCTTTCATTCTCAATTTCTCTTAATCTCTTACTAGTTCTAGAAAATAATAACCAACCAGTCAAGAATAACACTAGACCTGTTCCAACAATAGTTAAAAAATCAATAAACCTTTCATTAGGATCTTGACTTTCTCCCATATTTTTCAATTTTTGTCCAATGAATAAGTAAATAATTAATTTTGGTGATGATATAATACTACCAAAAGCAAAATGTGATAGTTTAACACCAGGAATTCCAGCTAGTGCAGCATTAGTGAATGAATAAGGAAAAGGGCAGATTCTTATCAATCCAAGAATCAAATAACTGTTGTTATCATTTAAAACACTTGAAAATGCGTATAATTTATCATTAGCTTTGATTAATTCTTCTGCTTTCTTTTGTAAAATCAATCTAAACAATAAAAAAGCTCCAATTGAACCTGATAATGCACTGATGAAAATTATAAACCAACCTTGGAATGTCATACCAAATATAACACCAGTGGAAACACTAAAGAAACTAAATCCAATCATTGGTGGAAATGAAGTTAAAAATATCAAAACACTTAATATGAAAGGAACAAACGGTTTATTTCTCCATTTGTCTGAATATTCAACAATAAGTTCAAATACTAGCTCTTTTTTGAACATGAACACAATAGCTAATATACCAAATATCATACCAGCTATTATAACGACTAATTTTCTCCATAACGGTTGTTTACTGTATGTGGTTAAGACTTGATCAGAGAGGTCTGTGGCAGTTTGCTTGATTTTTTGCAGAACAGATTGAGATGAGGTGACACTGTCGTCATAATCCAGGCCTAAACTCATCTTCCACTCAATATTTTTTTTTAAAGGTGTAAAAGATGAAGTGAATAATAATTAATGATTATGTGTATTACGTAATTGATAGTGGAGAGTTGAGAGATCAGGGTAACCAATTACAAATTACGAGATTCGCCTATAGCCCTTAATATAGCTTGAATAGACTGGGAATGACATTGATGATTACTCTACTCACTTAATAGGGCCTCTTCTCTGATTTGTTCAAATACTTCCCACTGTAGTATCCCAAAGTGGTAATTACCCAATGGGGAAAGTCAATACCCGCCTTATCTTTTTGTGGAGATTTGAATTTTTATCGATTTGATCTCTGTGATTCAAACAACAATAAATTGTCACACTCATTTCATTATTGGCTACCAAACGCTTTCAATAAACCACCCTTTAGATGTCTCAGTGGTTGTATATCCCAGTGACTATACATCTAGAGAATCTTCACCACAGACCTGACGTTGACTTATCACCACAATTCATTGCATTAGGAGGTATATACCTCTTCAACACCCACACTCAGACATACTATATAATCTCAGTTAATACTGTTGCTAATCCTGAGAGATACTCTTATAAGTTCACTTGTACATTATTGATATCACCAACAACTATAAAATGGGTTCATTTAACTTTATATGATGTCAAGTTTTTGAAAGAAGAATCTAATTCATATCCCAAATTGAACCCTTTCATTCAAGGAATCACCTCACAGAATCAATTTAAATTCAACCCATACCAAAAGAGTCATATCTCTATACTGTCTTTAAAATTCAC
The DNA here is from genome assembly GCA_003707195.2 of Phaffomyces antillensis. Lineage (NCBI taxonomy): Eukaryota > Fungi > Ascomycota > Saccharomycetes > Phaffomycetales > Phaffomycetaceae > Phaffomyces > Phaffomyces antillensis. The sequence goes on from PPNI02000006.1 coordinate 325,726, forward strand.
AAATACTTCAGAAATACCATTTTTCAATGAAAATTCATTATCTAGTATAGCTTTCCAAGCTCCAGAAGATATCAAAATACCATCAAGAATAATCATTGAATGTTGTCCCTTTAGCCTAACTAATGTTGCAATTTTTTCAAATTATAAACTTTTTGGATCTTTGAATTATAGTATCAATAATGGATCTGGATATTTAAGTGATATTAAATATTTGGATAATACTATCGGTGGGATTGTTAATTTAGAAACCTCCAGTTCCAATAGTATAGAATCTGTTGGTATGTTATGTGGTAATCTATCTAAACTTAATGGAGATGGAGATTTATTAATTATCATTTCATGGAGTAAAATTTTTCAGTTGATTCCATTATATGGTGATTTGAAGTTACCTTCTACTATTCCCTTGAAAGATTCAAATGATCTAATCAATTCATGTGTTAGAATATCAGTTTCAACATCGGAAGGACAATTTTGGGGAAGTGGGATTATTTTACTGGATGATACTATAGTCACAAATTTACATGTTTTAAAACTTGATAAATTAATTGATATTGAAGTTTCTTGTCCAAACAATCCAAAATTGAAATTTTCTTCAATTGATTTCAAATTACTTCAATCTCCGTTAATCGGTTTTGACTTATGTTTTATGAAATTACTTGATTCGAAGATTAAATTACCAAAACCTGTTAATATTTCAAATAGACCATTAAAAACTGGACAAAAAATCAAATCAATTGGTCATGGATTATTTTATACAAAGAATTTAGAAGAATTGAAACCGTTTCACTCAGAGGGATACATTAATTCTATCATCACAATGAATCTTGATAAAATTTTAAACGTTAAAGATAATACCTTATTACTAGCTTCAGCGAGTTGTTGGAATGGATCTTCAGGTGGTGGACTATTTAATGAATTCAATGAATTGATAGGTATAATGACATCAAATGGGAAATTGGCATCTGGTGAGATACTAACAAATTTCACATTAGCTATTCCAATTAACATAATTCAAAAGGCTTTATTCATGTTAGATAACAAAATAGAACCAATAGATTTAAAGAAAGAGATTCAAGATTTATGGTCATTGAAAAGTAATCATAGCAATGTTATCTTCGGACAAATTAATGATCATAAATTATGAATAGGTAATAAGATGGATGTTGGAAATATATATGATGAAATTGTTGATGGTTTATTTAACTTAAAATGTAGATACAATTCAGTAGAACCAAATATAAAGTGTATTCACCACCAATAGTACTGACAATGATAATAGTATACAAGGCAAATATGATTAAAAACAGAAACCACTAAAATGGAAATAATAATAATACAAAACTAATTAAAACAAAATAGTCAACAAAAAATAACTAGTGTAAACCACAAACAAGCAAAAAGGACCATTTAAAACAATAAAAAAAAACAATTATAAATCACATTTTATCACCAACCAGAAGTTTGATTTTGTAATTGATCATCAACTTGAATATGATCTTCTTGATTACCTAAAGATTTGTCACCATTAATAGCATCTAATAATGGAGCAATATTGTTATCTAAGCCAATAGTGTTATCTAAATCATTCAAATCATCAATTATATCTGGTCTTAGAGTATATAAGATTTGTCTAAAAGAAGGTGATTTAACAACTGATAATTGTAATTTATTATCAATTAAAAATCTGAAAATTTGTTTTTGTAAAAGTCCAGGAGCATAATCTAATCTTTCTAAACCATTAACATTATTATTATTATTATTATTACCATTATTTGACTGTTGTTGTTTGTTTTCATGTTCTTTAAAGGTGGCTTGTGTTGTATTAACTGCATTATAATACTGACGAGCAGATTCAACAGCAGCATTGGCACTTGAACCTTCTTCGACATGAGCTTCATTAGCATTTATAGAATTATCACCGGTTGATTGTTGTTGAGCAATTGATTGCTGATGATTAGCATGATTGGCTAATTGAGTGCTGAGATTAATGATTGGGCCCGAACGTTTATCATTCGGAGTTTGTGGATCAATTTTATGGGTTTTCAAATGTTCTGCTAATTTCTTTGGTGAACCTTTATCTGATTCTAATCTAGTTATCGGTTTTTGACAAATTGAACAAGTTGCAGTATTCCAATCAATTGGACTTTGGTCAAACCAGTTCCAAACCCATGATTTCTTCTTAGCACCAAATTTTTGACCTGGTTTATTAACCCTTGGTTTAGTAATCTTATTAGTATCTCTTAAACGTTGTGATTGTTGAGTTTGTGGCTGATTTTGTTGTTGAGATTGTTGTTTAGTATTAGATGATTGTTGAACGGCAGCTTGTGCTAATTCTTGAGAGACGACCGCTGAATTATCCTTACTGGAATCTCCTCCAATGGATGGATCAATTGGAACTTGATTAAATCTATCATTATTATCATTTTGATGATATTGTTTTAATGAATCATCATTTGATTGTTGAGATTGTTGGACTTGCTGAGATTGTAAGTTTGAGTCATAACCGTCTAAAGCCTGAACCATGGTGGAATCAAACGTTGAGTTTGACTGACCATCAAAATTAATGATATTTGACATTATTGATGTATAAATGAGATTGAGATTGCTGAAAAAAAATGTGTATTTCGATTAAGAACTAGGATAAACTGATGATATCTGGATAATTGAGAGTATCAGAAATTGAAAAGACAGTGTGGCAATTGGTTTGGATTTGAAGTTAAAGACTCAGCTGTTAGTATATTTGAATCAAGTGTTTTCACTAGTTGTTTACATGAAAGGTCGGAATTCTTTTTCAGGAGTCGAGTTCTATGAAACTAGTTTTGGGGAGGGTAACTCTTTTTTCAGTAGTATTTATTACTATACTGTCAAAATAAAATTACGTATATTAAACTCGTTTCAAAGAGTATGTAAAAATATAATAATAGCAATTATTAAATCCATCAGAAACAATGAATGGATTGTAACGTTCACAAAGAATGGTATTATAAGATATTAAAAAAGACTTTTTTTTCAGTTGGTAGTTCATATAGTATAAAAATAAAGGTAGGATATAACACAATTGGAAATGATGATGATTATAGAAAACAGTAATAAAAACACATAAATGACAATTTGACAATTATCTCAATAACGCACATGCCAATAGTAATAATAATAAACATGTAGTACTGATTAATTGATTCTTTGGCTTTTAAATATGTTTGTGATATATTTATTCATAGTTTCTTTTAATTATCTCAAAATGGATTGAGTTCAATAACCATAAAAGAAACTATTATTCAAAATAATAATAGTAACAAGTGGGAAAAAAAATATTAAAGTATTAAAGTATTAAGGGTATGGTAATAAAAAAAAGTTAATCAAATGAAATAAAGCAATTATTCTATTCAAACTGATTCAGAATCAGCTTTTTGTCTTCTAATTTTAAAGAATTTGATTCCACTTTCATTGCCTAGAGTACCTTGGTTTTGTTGAGTATATGGATCTTCAGTAACTGGAGCTTGAGCAGCTACGGCAGCGTCTTCAGTTTGTTGATTTTGTTGATATTGACCTTCTTCAGCTAAATGTTGTTTATGTTTTCTGAATGAAAGGGCAATTAATCCACTCCATGCAATGAAGAATAAAATGATCAAACAAGCAACAGAAGCCCATGAAATGGCCATTAATGAGACCCCAATCTTAGCATAAAGGTCATTAGAATGGAAAGCAGATCTACCCATGACACTTGTTGCAGTTTGGAAAGAAGTAGCACCAGCAGTAAATAATAAAGCTAAAGAAATCAACCAAGAATCTAACTTAACAATAGAAGTTGAGAATAATGAAAAAATTGAAATGATGAAAGCAACACCTGTGAAAGTTAATCCAATCCAATAGAAAGCAAAGGCAAATCTACTTAAATAGAAATAAGTGTCTCTGTTGTCAATGAATTGAGAAGGGATGTTTTGAGTAGTATCAAAATTATCAACTGGGGAAAATGGATAAGCTGGCCCATAACTTGAAACAACACTTTTACCATCATCAACAGATGCTAACCCCCAAAAGGTCCATCTTGAAAGTGCTGGAGCACCTTGAATGTTGGAAGTGTCTGCTTCTAAGAAGTAGAAGCCATTGAAAGGGAAGTGAGAAACACCACCTGAAAGAACAATAAAGACTAGAAGCAGAGTGGATCCAGCTAATAAAACAAATTGGACGATGTATAAATAAGCGTTTAATTTCATAGTGAGATTTGAGTGTATGAAGATTATGAAGAACTATAAAAAGCAACTGAAAGTTTTTTTTTTTGTTTATATAAAAACAAGAATATTTATGGTATGAGAGAAGAAAATAGAATAAAAATTAAAAATAAACAAAGAAAACCCTAAAGAACAATTGAATTATTCGTTTTGTGAGAGATTCAGATGGCTCAAATTGGGTGTATGTCATCATTAATCTACAAACACTGTGACACTAATACCACCTCGCTAATTCACTTTTTTTCCTTCTAAAGTCTCTTCAAAGTACCACAATTGAAGTTCTATTCAAACTCTATTACGTCAGCTGTCTCAGCTACTTGTCCCAAAACGGACGAAAATGTAAACAAAAGAGCAATTTTCAGCAACAGTTTCCGCTTTCGGTCGACTCACCGCTTTAAGAGCGTTACCCTACCGGTTGAACACGTGATGTCGATTCAGGCCACAACAACACTCTTTTTTTTTTTAATGTTCACTCCCATATTGGTGTGAAAACTTTTCACTTCAACTCTTCACCACCTTACACTGGAAAATAAATATACCCACTAATCACTATCCACTCTCATTACAATGAAATACATCAGATCTGAACAAGCATTAAACATCCCAGAAGGTGTTACTGTCCAAATCAAAGCCAGAAACATCACCGTTACTGGTCCAAGAGGTTCATTAACCAAAAACATCAATCATATCAATGTCACCTTTGAAAAAGTTTCAAACTCTTTAATCAAAATTATCATCCATAATGGTGATAGAAAACATGTTGCTGCTCTAAATACCGTTAAATCATTGATCCATAACTTAATCTTGGGTGTCACTAAAGGTTTCCAATATAAACTGAAATACGTCTATGCGCATTTCCCAATTAACGTTAATATCATTGAAAAAGATGGTTTTAAATTCGTTGAAATTAGAAATTTCTTGGGTGATAAAAACGTTAGATTAGTTAAGATTAGAGAAGGTGTTGAAGCTTCATTTGCTGCTAATCAAAAGGATGAAATCACTTTGATTGGTAATTCCATTGATGATGTTTCTCAAACTGCTGCTGATATTCAACAAATTTGTAGAGTTAGAAATAAAGATATTAGAAAATTCTTAGATGGTATTTATGTTTTTTCTAAAGGTGTTATATCTGATGAATAGATTCATTTTATTCAAATAGGAATTAAAAGAAAAGTTTCTTGTCGTTTGGTTTTTTTTTGTTTACAGTGTTTGAGTTATTGTTTTGTGATTTTATTTTTTTGATTTAGTTTATTTTATATAGTTGTGTTTTACTTGTTTGTCATACAAACATTTTGCAATTCCCCTTTGGATTTTTGCTAATAAAGAATCATTACAGTGCTCAATTAAATAAAGAGCCCATTATGATTACTTTGCCCTAAATTTATTTCACGTAGTGCTTTTAGTAGCATTTTAAATGTTGGAATTATAGTTGGATTGATTTTTTGTTAATCTGAATATGATTTTGACTTGCAGTGATTCTTGTTTCTTTCATAGGGTTGTTCCTTCTCGATCTTGGTTTCAATTAAAAATTGATTTATATTGAAGGTTCAGTATATTAATTTTAAAATTGAAATCATTTTATATGCTCACATTTTCGAGAGAAAAGAAAAATTTTGATTAAACGTTCAAAGTTCAAACGTAGTCCCATCAAAAAACGTTATCTCTACGACAATATAGTTGGTTTATTCATATATGCAAGAATACTATAAGTTTTCAAATAAATAAAGAATATTAAAATTCAACAATAATTATACATTTCTTTTCAAAATTATAACCTAGTTATCACCATTAACGGCAGCGACATGTTTCAATAGATCAACAACTCTGGCACTGTAACCGTATTCATTATCATACCAACATAAGACTTTAAAGAATTGTGAGTTCAATTCTAAACCAGCTCTACCATCAAAGATACAAGATCTTGAATCAGAGATAAAATCACTTGAAACGACAAAATCATTAGTATAACCTAAAACACCTTTTAATTCATTCTCTGAAGCATTCTTAACAACTTCAGTGATTTCTTCATATGAAGTTTCTTTAGCTAATTTAACAGTTAAATCAACAATAGAGATGTTTATAGTTGGAACTCTTAGTGACAAACCAGTAATTTTACCTTTCAATTCAGGTATCACAGCAGCAACGGCTTTAGCAGCACCGGTAGATGAAGGAATGATATTACCTGGAGCAGAACGACCACCTCTCCAATCTTTTCTTGATGTACCATCAACAATTTTTTGTGAAGCAGTAGCAGAATGAACAGTTGTCATTAAAGCATCTTGAATTTCAAAATTATCATGAATAACTTTCACTAATGGAGCTAAACAATTGGTTGTACATGATGCATTTGAGATGATGTTCAAGTCTGGAGTATAATCTTTTTCATTAACACCAACAACAAACATTGGAGCAGTTTTAGAAGGAGCAGTGATTAAAACTTTTTTAGCGCCTGCAATTAAATGTTTTGAAGCTGTATCATTTTCTTTAAAGACACCAGTTGATTCAATAACATAATCAACTTTATTTTCACCCCATGGAATATTTACAGGATCTGATTCTCTATATAATTTAATTTTGTTACCATCAATAATCAAATGTTCATCATCAAATTCAACGGTACCTTTATATTTACCATGAGTTGAATCATATTTGAATAAATAAGCAGCATATTCGGTATCAGTTGAAGGATTGTTGATAGCGATTAATTTGACATCTTTGTTAGCTGGATCTGTTAAGATATTTCTAATAACAAGACGACCAATACGACCAAAACCGTTAACACCAACGTTGATAGGCATGTTTATATAATGAGATTAAATTAATTAATTAATATTAATTCGGAAAAGAAAAAACGAAGAGAGAAAAAGGCATTATTTCGTTATTGATAATTAGAGATATCCAAGTGTTTATATACCATTTTCTCTTACTTCATTTATAAAAATAAAAAATTCTTTATTCGATTCCTAAAAGTTCCTATAGTTTAACCCCGGAAAGGTGCGGATTCTAAACAATAAGATCGGGCCCAAGGCGAAATTCAAAATCTGGAGAAGAGACCCGGAGAAATTTGTGTCAAAGACTTTTAATGGAACTAATCGGGTGAATGCTTCCTGTATACTATAAAGCTGAAAAGTTAGGAGGAAGGGATCTTTTCTAGTGGGAGTGTCACTGTCCCTGAAATATATATATGAATCCTGTCTTTTGATATATGAAGTGTGTGAAATTTTTGTTTATGCAACAGAAATGGTATATGAGACTAATAACATATCGTAAGTGATCAGTCTTCAAACTTGGTGTTTTTTTTGTATTAAAAATATTGACTGAATCTGTTATATAGAAATTATTCGAGTTAAAATTCTGAGCGGAATCCGAGAAAAAAGGTCAAATGGCGTTTATTCAAACTCTTTTGAGAAGAGCAGGTACTTGTTCTTAAAACCGTGAAGTTTTACATATATACATACTTATTCGTGGGAGTATATTATGATCCTGATTCCTACATCATAAACAGACTGATACCGTTCAATCAATTTTTACCAACTTTTCCATAATGCCCTTTCAAGGAATTGTTTGAGCATTAGTTTTTATTTTCTATTCCTTGTTCTTCCGTATTACAATTACTAGAAAACCTCTAAGTAGTCAATTCATCAACTCAAAAGATATATCTGACTAGAAAAAGCACCAATATGAGGCTTTAAGGTATTTAGTATTTGAATGGTACTACATAGTACAGACTTAGTTTAATGCTCCTGATTTTTTCGCCAGCCACAAAATCACAAATCACTAATCACAAAATTATGTAATGCAAATATGATTTAATCGTCAGTTTCACGATTCACCTATAAATGGATTATTTTAACTCTGACATTTCTTGATACTGTCATTCCAGAAGAAAACATGCACAATTACAAGATATTGATCAATCAAGATAAAGAGATTTATGTGGTTTGTGGGGATGTCTGTACTCAGTATTAAATACGATCGATAAATGAATAAAACTAAGTGTAGACTTAAACCACTTTTGTTCTTGTTTTTTTTTGCTTATATTCGAAAAGGTCATTTGAATTATTAAAAGTGGTGTAGCAATTATAGAGTCTTACAACACAAAAATATTAGCTTATCTATATCAATGAGACACATCACACAACACATTTTTACAAGTTGTTTACCAAAATGATAGCGGTTTTTTTTTTGTATTTTTGACAGGATATCTCTCTCTACAATTTACAAATCAATTCTAAGAATAAAACTTTGTTACGTTTTAAACAACTCTACTTTCTCCTTCTAAACCCTTTAATACCAAATCGATGTTATTTAATGAAAAAACTGCAGTTTTATCAAAATTTTGCTTTGTTGAACTGCCAATATGTGGAGTCAATGAAATATCATCTCTTTTCAATAAACCTGGATTAATACTTGGTTCGCCTGTAAAGACATCAGTTCCGTAAAATGATAAATCTCCCGATTTTAATTTTGAAATTAAGTAATCTTCATCTTCAATTAAGATACCACGACCAACATTGATTAATTTTCCATTCTTCTTAAAATTGTTTAAGATTTCATTACTTATAATTCCTTTAGTTTGAGCATTACCAGGTATACACAATATAACTAGATCACTAATCTTAACCAAATCAAGCAACTTTTCAAAGAATTCAACCTCATAATTTAATTTCAACTCATCTTCTCTAAAGATTTCATTTCTTTGATGGTATTTGATATTCATACCAATAGCATTCAATCTTTTCCCAATTGCCTTCCCAATGGTACCAAATCCCACAATCCCAACATTTTTACCAATTGGACTTTCAACATTAACACCACGACCAACAACTTCACCAAATGGATATTGATTTTCAAAATTTGTTAAATTTCCTTGAATTTCACCATTTGCGAAATCCCATTCATTTGAATGTAAATGATTTCTTGCCTTGACTGTATCTTTAAATTCTCTTGTATAATGTTGAAATCTTGAGAAATGTCTAAACCCTTCTAAAGCATGCCATAATATTGTGTCTGCCACTGCTTCTGCGCCTAATGATGGAGTGTTGTATAGTTTAATACCTTTCTCTTTCAAACTTTTAATGTCATATGGGTCGTAACCAACTGAGCAAATGGTGATCACTTCTAAACTTGAAGGGAATGAATCAATGATATCTTTTGTTAAACCACCGATTCCCATGAATCCTAGCCAACCATTATAAATTGCTTTAATACTTTTGAATTCATCTTGTAATTTGTCTAAAAATTCTTGTTTTGAAGTTAAATGATACTTTAAAACCTTGTGAGTTTTGCTAAATTCAACGAATTCTGGTAGTGATTCATCTAGATCTCCGATGAATAGAACTTCAGGTAGTGACATCCTAATTAGTGTCTGAAATCGATCTTTGAGAATCTCGAAAAATATGTTTTATGTTTTATTCCAAGGTTTGTTGCACCCAAAGATCTAAATCACTATCTAAGATAGAAATAATGCCTTAGAAATTCGCGAACTCTTTTATCTACACCGAAAAATCATAAATTTTAACGTTGTAATTATAAATATTTATTTTTTTTTCTTTTGATGATAGTTTAATGTATTTGTTTCTAAGAACACAGTTTAATAACAAGATTTAAAGAAAATGAATCAGTAATAAAGAATAGAAAAAGAACTGACTCAAATTTTTTTTTGTCAAAATTAAATCGACAAGGCTAAAATTCAAATAGTGCACTTCTAGTCTATTTCATAAACTCTTCATGTTTCACTCTTTCTCTTCAATGATAATCATAAAAATTTAATCTCTTATTCCACAAAATTCTAATAATAATAATAATAATGATAATAATAATTGATAAGAATAACAAAATTGATTTAACAAAAATCATCATATTGAATCATATTCAAACCTCATCAATCACCTTATAAAGAATAAGTAACAAGAACAAATAAATAACCAATAAAGGGGAAGAAAAATGACTTGACAATAATAATAATAGTAATGATAATAATAATAATAATAAATGATAATATATAAAAAAACTTCTTCCTCTTGCTCTCTCTACCTCTCAATCACACCATCTTCAAAACAAACAAACTGAATAAAACCAAAAAATCAAATAATAAAAAATAAGGGGGGTTGTATCTCTCTATATCATAATATTGATTGAAATGTTGTTTAATGATGATGGTCATCTTGTGGAACACCAACTGGGTTTAATTTGTAAACTGAACCACATTCCCAACATCTGGCAACTTCTTCAGTGGTTGGTTTCAACCATTGAATTAAATGTGAATCAGCTGGGGAACCGGTACAACCAACATAACGGTAATCATCATAAGATTCAACTAAAATTGGGTCAGCCATAGTACCAATTCTTGAAGAGTCTAATGGTTTGGTGTCGAATAATTCGATACCTTCTAATTTGGCTAATAATTCTAATCTTTCTAAACCGGTGGCTTGTTCTAAATCAGTTGGGAAAGTACCTTCTTTAGCAGCTTTACCAATTAAAGTTGATGGACCATCAACTTCAGCTAAAGTAGCAGCAGTTTTAACTGGTTTTGAGTTTAATAAAAATTTGGCAGATGAGAATGATCTGACAGATTGTCTGGCGATTAAACGAGATGAACGTAAAGCAAACATTGTGATGATTTCAATTGTGTTGTTTGTTAATTTAACTCGAACGATTTTTTTTGTTAAGTTTTTTTTCTTCACTTTAGAATAAATTTTTGGGATTTTCACGATGTTTTTATTGGTGGATACCTTGACTGCCTAAGACGGTAATTACAGGCACTTGAAGTGTGGTATTAAGTTAAAATTGGTCAGCCATTCGATTCTCGGCAGCTGCGTTTATTTTTTATTATTTTGCTTCCCCATGAGATGTATGGATGTCCTCAAATTCTTGGGACTGCTTTTTTTTGCTTTAAAATCCAAGTCTTCGATTTTCCTGAAATTCGCGACACTTTTTGTGTGTCTCCTACCAAAAGACTCTTTCCAGCTGGCGAAAAGTTGTGCACAGAAGCACCTCCCCATGGAAAATTCCCGGTATGCGCAACATTTTTCAATTCTCAATGTTGGGATTCTGCTAATACAAACTTTTTTAATCTTTTTTTTTCATTTTGATTATTAAATTTAATTAGACTCAATTATTATACAAAGTATGTTGGAACCTGAAATCATCATTCAAGAGGGCATGTTTGTGGGATACTTGTAGTTTAAAGGTTAACAATCATATATTCTTCATTATAATCCATTTGAGTTTATTCTTTTATCCAGTTTTATTTCGTACCTTCAATTATAAAATTATACCATAGAATAGAAAATACATACCTAGATCATCAATTAAACTCTTTTATTTTTATTATTATTGCATATACATTTTAAATCCATCCTGTTTAGACTACCAAAGACCTACTTCATTCACCTTGAATATTTGTGTTTTTTTTATTTTAGATAGTAAAAGTACTAACAACTTCAAACAGATGCCAAAAAAGAGAGCTTCCAACGGTAGAAACAAGAAAGGTAGAGGTCACGTCAAACCAGTCAGATGTGTTAACTGTGCTAAATGTGTTCCAAAAGATAAAGCCATTAAAAGAGTCACCATCAGAAACATTGTTGAAGCTGCTGCTGTTAGAGATTTAAGTGAAGCTTCTGTTTACCCAGAATACGCTTTACCAAAATTATACAACAAATTACACTACTGTGTCTCTTGTGCTATTCATGCTAGAATTGTCAGAGTTAGATCAAGAACCGACAGAAGAATTAGAGCTCCACCATCAAGACAAAGATTCAACAATGGTAACAGAGTCTCTCCAGCTGATGCTGCTAAAAAAGCTTAAGCTTGAAAATTTTATTAATGTTTAATTAGTTATTTAGGTTTTTAAGGTTCTGTGATTTGATGTTTTCAATAAAATTCATCCAATAAATAGTTCATTTATGATTTAATTTGTAGTGTGATTTACTAAAGACTTTCTACAAGGATATTATTTTAATCTAGTTTTTTTTTATTATAGTTATAAGTTTGCCATAACAAAAGCTTGTTCATCCAATCCTTCTTCCTTGTCTTCTTCGTCTTCTTCACCTTTATCTTTTTCAACTTGTTCGCCATTCTCATTGAGATTAACTTCAACTGGTGTGTTCTCATCGTTAAAAATTAATTCTTCATTCTTTTTATCAATTGATTCAGTTAATGAATCTAATTCATAAAATAGCATAAATACACCAGGTGTTGATAAGACTTCTTCTTCGTTAACAATTTCAATATCTTCATCACTTGTTCTCCACCAAACACCTCTAAATTTTCTGAATGCAATATAATGACCATAATTATGAGTCCCATAATGAACTATGACAGAACGTAATTGATAAACTAATGGACCACCTGAAATTGCTTCTTTCTCAAAACTTAAGGGGATCTTATTTGATTGAACTGGTGGTTCTTCCTTTTCTTCATCTTCATCTGAACTTTCTTCCGATTCTGATAATTCATATTCAACTTGTTGGTGTTGATCTTCACCCTCACTTTCTAATTTAATGCCGTTTTCAACTTGAATTTCTTCTTCTTCCACTATCTCTGATTCAACTTCTTCAATCTCTTCAATTTCCGATTTTTGTACTTCAAATTGTTGTGAATTTTCTCCAAGTTCAACTTCATCTTTAGCTTTGATTATTTTTTTACTCATTGGTAAACGAGCATCAGTATTAATTTCATGTGGACCAGCAACAAATGGATCCAAATCAAATTTTAAAGGAAATAAAACTCTTGCATTATTTTTACGAACCCTATAAGTATTTGGATCAAAGACAGATCTATTGATATGAATAGATAACAAGGGTGGAGGACGACTAATCAAGATCTGTTTAGATTTAGAAGATTTTTGAATCATATTTTTAGTTAATAATCTTTTCAGAATTTCATCATTTATAATTGATTTTTGTAGTTCTGATTCAATTTCAATTATTCTATCTTGATATAATTTGATTAATTTTGAGTTAGGTTCTTCTTGTTCTTCTAATGTCTTTAATTGTTCCTTTTGATATTCTAAAACATGTTTCAATGCACATCTATTACAATCAACACCTTCGATAATTTCAGGTTCAATCCATTTATTCAATAGCTCACTTAATTTTAAAGCAGTATAATTATCAGTTGGCAAATTCAAACTTAACCCACTGAAAACATTATATCTTATACCACCTATTTCACCACATTGAATACAACCGATTCTTTCTGCAGTTAATCCATCAACTGGAGTTAATAAATTAAACTTGAATACTTTTTCATTTGAATTATTTAAATTTGGATCAATTTGTTCAGATGGAATGTATACGTCACCTAATTGACCTAATTTATCTTGACCAAAGATTGCATCTTCAGGTAATGACTTGATTAAGATTGGATCATTTATAGATTCAGTTTTTTTAATTTTTAGAATTTTTTTAAAATCTGATTCTAATTCAAATAATAAAGATTGAAAGAATTCTTGGGCATCTTCTTGATTATAACCCATTAAGAAATTCTTATTTGGTGATTTTGTCATATTTCTTAACAATTGATTCGTTTTATAATCATGATTCTTGTTAAAATGTTTATCATTCAATTTTTGCAATAAACTTCTAAGATTTTTAGTAAATCTCAATTCTTCTTCATCTTCATCTTTAAAATCATCAACTTTAGCATCTTCAACGAATTCTAGTAATGTGTTTGATGATGATAATGACTGTAAAACAGAATTCATAAAACATGTATTACCATCATTAACTAATCCACCAATATTACCACCTTTCTTATACACTAGGTCTAATGTCTTGTCATCAACTGATCGATTCTTTCTGCCGAATAATCTTCTTCTGCCGCCCATCCCATAACTATTATCCCCACCATTCATATAACTTGACATTATGTTTATAAATTTACCTATCAAATCACTTTTAGAATTGATGTAAATTAAACTCGGTATAGATATTAATAATAAGGATATTAATATACTATTATTGGAAGATTGATTGATAAACTTCACTTTTAACAATTTTTTAAAATATTGATGAATTGGAAACCAGATATATTTATTCAATTTCCCAAATATTATTTCAATTGTTGATGAACTTGCTGTTTGAGAATCTTGTGGAATTGCTGAAACTAGAGTAAAACGAACGAATAATGCAATGAGTATGATGTATAGTTGCTTAATCAAACCAATCATATAATATGGCTGACTAATGAATGTCTATCTCTTGATGCAGTTAAGAGATGCTATTGTTTTTGTACCTAAGGACACTTTGATTAGAATAAATTTGGCACTTTTTTGAGTGAATAAAACAACTACAAAGAAACTCCAAATAACCTTACTGGTATATGCAACTGCTCTGAGAAACTTTTCTAGTGAATAATGAGATATAAAGCCAAATTAAAGCAAGTACTTTTCTAGATTATTTAGATGTGGTTTGAAAAATCGAATAAATTTTTTTTCGACCGATGAGCTCTTCTGTTGACTTCCCGATTAGGCAGTCGTATAAATACACTATACACTTAAATAAAAGATAAAAAATCATTGATTAAATATAAAAAAAGATTGACAAAGAGTTTATAAAAAGTAAAGTCAATGAAAAGGGTAAAAGTAAAGAAAAAGAGGATAAAATTATATGTAAAAGATAAAAATCAAAAAAAAAAACACAAATGACACAAAAAGGATTCAAGAAATCAAATAAAATCAAATAAAATCACAAAAGTGTGTGTTTCTTTTGGTAATGAAACACAGACATAAATATATAAAAATCAAATTAAAAAAATATCACAAACTTCTATTTCTTCAAAACATAAAACAAAAAGCTTCTTTGCGGATAAAATTGTCTCTTAACGACCTTGATTATAAGTCATTGGAGGATAGTTTTGGTATTGAACCCCTTGAGAACGATCTTTACCCCAACCTGATTTTAATGGACGACCATTAATGACAAATCCGTTCAATTGAACAATAGCTAAAGCTGCTCTTTCATGAGAATCATACTTAACAAAAGCACAATTTTTTTCAGGTATAAATCTAAAATCAACAATGAAACCAAAGTTTTGCAATAATGGGATTAGGTCATTTTGAGTTGTGAATCTTGCTAAATTACCTAAATAAACACTTGTTTGCCATGATGGAGATTTTCTTAACACTAATTCATAACTTTGTGGGGATAAGATATTAATACCATTTGGACCATTCTGTTGTTGTTGAGCTGGACCATTAGAGTTTTGAACTGATCCATTAATGAAATTTTCATTTGAATTGTTTTGAATTGAACCATTGCCATTTTGTTGTTGTAAAGGTTGTTGAAAATTTTGATATTGATTATTTAAACCAATGTTTTGATGAAGATGATTATTATTGTTATTATGATGATGATGATGATGATGGTTATTGTAATGATGATTATGATTATTATGAGTTAAATAATTATTTCTGAAACCACCATTTGGATTCTGTTGTTTATGAGATGCCCAATTCAATCTAATAGCTCTATTAGCGATAAGTTCACCATTCATTTTTTGTAAAGCTTCTTCGGCATCTTTTTGGTCAATAAAGGAAACAAATCCATAACCTCTTGATCTACCACTTTGCATATCCCACATAACATGGGCTTGATATAAGGATTGGAATTGTTTAAAAGAACTTTTTAATAACTCATCATCAACTTCAGTTGATAGATCACCAACAAAGATATTGAAGCTATTTGGGTCATTTTTAGCTTGTTGGGATTGAAAGGCGAAATTTATATTAATTTCAGAACCATTTAATTGAGATTTATTCAAATGATTTAAAACTTTTTCAGCTATTTTTTCATCATCATATTCAACAAAGGCATAATTGAAACCTGGTCTATTTCTATCATTCATGATCTTAACACTTTGAACAATACCATCAATGGAGAATATTTCACGTAAATCATCGTCACTTACAGATTTAACCAAACCACCAACGTATAAAATCTTATGTGAAACTTCACGACCACCTTCGGTTGCCAAAGCCGGAGCAACTTCATTGTTTTGGTCAATTTCAGGTTGTGATTGCTGTTCATTACCAGATGAAGCAATTTGGGTTGATTCTTCGGAGTCTTCAACTTGTAATTCTTGTAATTCCTGTTGAATTTCCTCAACTTGTGGGATTTGTTCTTCTTCACTCATTACGAATTAAAAAAAAATAAAAAAAAAACTGGGTATTGGAGAAGAGGTGACAAATAATAAATAATTATAGTAGAATTGTATAAAATGGGTTTTCTAATAGAATTGGGTATTAAAATGTATGGTATAAAAAATCAATAAGCTTAATTTTATAATCAAAAATAACGAAAACTAAATGAGATTTTATGGAAAACGAAAGAGCCAAACCTGGGAAAATTTGCAGAAGGAGGGAAGTGCGTAATTTAAATGAGCGACAGAGGCCAGACTTTTGAAATTGTTTGAAAAAAGTATTAAAAAAAAGGGGGAATCTTTCTAATAATTGAAATCTCTTTGATTAAAGTAAACAAAAAATTTATTTTTTTTTTGTTTTCATTTTGGACGTTTTTTTGATTGGAATTGTTGACTTCCTAATGAGGAAATCATGAATTTCGAGAGGATGCATGCCGGTTTTTTTTTTGGGAATAAGTAATTAGTGACAAATATTGTGATAAATACTAGCATTATACTACAATTATACGTCCCAATGCACCCAATCCACACCTCCCAGCCAGAAACAGACACTGCCATCGACAGAAGAGTGCCAGAATTTCCAGTGGCGGAGTCTCCTGATGAAGAGTCTTATTTCAACAACAATAAAGAACCAGAATATTTAAATGAATTAATTAAAGAATCAACTGAATTTGCTAAATTTCATCAAGGTAAACATAAAATCGCATTAGTGACATCAGGTGGTACGACTGTCCCCTTGGAGAACAACACTGTTAGATTTATTGACAATTTCAGTGCCGGTACTAGAGGGGCAACTTCTGCTGAGTATTTCCTTGAACAAGGTTATGCTGTTATATTCTTACATCGTGAGTTCTCATTGTTGCCTTATTCACGTCATTATTCACACTCGA
The DNA here is from genome assembly GCA_003707195.2 of Phaffomyces antillensis. Taxonomy (NCBI): domain Eukaryota; kingdom Fungi; phylum Ascomycota; class Saccharomycetes; order Phaffomycetales; family Phaffomycetaceae; genus Phaffomyces; species Phaffomyces antillensis. Next base: position 342,992 of record PPNI02000006.1, read on the forward strand.
CCAATTGTTTCTTAGATTATATGACTGAAGACTCAAATGGTAAATTAGAAATCAAATCTGAATATAAAGAATCAATGTTGAAAGTTTGGAAGAAATATGAAGCTGCAAGAAACGAAAATTTATTGTTAATATTACCATTTACCACTGTTAATCAATACTTGTTCTCGTTGAAAGCACTGTCTAAGGTCCTAGATCCATTTGGCACCGATGTTATATTCTATTTAGCAGCTGCAGTCTCTGATTTTTTTGTACCATTTTCTCAAATGCCAGAACATAAGATTCAAGCTCAAGATCATGTTGAGGGAGGTAAATTAGTTGTTAATTTAGATCCAGTGCCGAAATTCTTAAGAAGATTGGTGGATTCTTGGGCTCCTGGTGCAATGATCACTTCCTTCAAATTAGAAACTGATGAGTCTATTTTAATTAAAAAATCACAAACTGCGATTAATCGTTATAATCATCAACTAGTTATTGGTAATTTATTACAAACAAGAAAGAAAGAAGTTGTATTTGTTTCTAAAGATGATATAAATGAGCCAAAATGGTATAGATTAACAAAAGAAGAAATTGATCAAGGAGTTGAAATTGAAAAATTAATCATTCCTGCAGTTATTGAAGCTCATAAACATTGGATTGATAACCATAAAGTTTGAAAAATAAAAACTAATTAATTGATTAACTAACAACTTAATATGATATCTTTAGCTAACTCTAAACCTAGTAGTCTAATCATGTTTAAGATAATTTTCTGGAAAATTGGAGTGATTTCATTAAAAGGGATTTCTAAAATCTGATTATTCATTAATATTTTGAATTTAAAATCATTTGTTTTGACAATTTCCTCAATCTGTGATGAGCTTATAACGAATAATGGGATTTCATAAATATCTTTATTATCATTTTCAAATAAATTTAATGATGTGCTTGTAAATTCAAAATCTTCAACTAGTTTTATTTCATCTTTATTTACATTACCATAACCAAATTTATGCTCTAATTGTAGATCAAACCTTTTAAAAGTCTCATCACTCAATAATTCCCAATTAAAATCAACCGGATTGAGTACCTGACCTCCAAATTTAGATTTATACTTCATTTTAATACAATCTCGAATATAATAACCAAGATATAAATAATTCAATTTCAGTTTCTTCATCATTAATAGCTCAATTAAAATAGTGACTTTCCCCATCGACAATTTATTTGCAGTTGCAATTTCATTATCATAAATAAAATAAATTGATGATATACCAGTTGGTAAAATATCTAAGAAACTTATTCCAATTAATTTATCCTTATAATAATAACATAATTGAACAGGACCATATTTAACGACCTTATATTCAGTGATGCCATTGATATTAGAAGTTTCAATCAACCCATCGTGAACAAATGGGTTATCAATAAGAAATCTTTTAAATGAATTTGGTGTAACATCATCCTCATGAATACTCTCTTGATAACTTTTGAACAAGTAGAATTTCTTACCAAAATTATCCATTTTATCCTCGAATCTAACATCAAATACCGTTGATCTGAACAATTTATTCAACTCTAAGTCAACATCAAAGGTCTTTGACTCATTTTTACCAACTTCAATAAAAGTATTAAACTTATTCAAATCATTTTTCAGCTCTTTATTCATCTTCAAATATTCAAAATTGGTTCTAATTGTATGATAAAAGCAACAATTCCTCAGATTATCACATTTATACAAAAAAGTCCCAGATCTTCTATAATTCAATTCAATCAATTTAGAATATTGATCAATAGTCATATTTTCAACGTTAAATCCAATAGTTTTACTTTCTTGATGGTTTTTATTGTATGGAATCCATGATTTTATACTGGTGGCCTCCTCCACTGACTTAGACCCATGACAATACCCGCAATCGTCATTCTGTAAGTAAACCGGTCTCGATAGGACTAAATATCTGTCAATTGACATGATATTGTGTATGGGTATTAATGTAAAAGAAAACAAACCCGAGAATTTAATTGATTCTCTTTATATCACCACTATATATAGATAGAAATGCTCAAAAGATTCTACTCCGTGAACTATTTCAAGCTGTTTCCCAAATCAACGACGTCCAATAGTTTCGTCATAAATGCTCAGAAATTGAGAAAGGAATACCGTCAATTACAGCAAATTTACCACCCAGATAGATCGCAAGACATTAATATTGAAGCAATTAAACAGAATGGTGAGATAGACTCACAACTGTTGAACAAGGCGTACACCACACTGAAGGATCCCTTGCTCAGGGCCCAGTACATTTTACAGCAAAACGGGATTGACGTTTCTGATGATGCTTTAAAGACTGATGATAATTTATTCTTGATGGAAATACTAGAAGTCCATGATGATTTGGAAAATGCCACTAATAAAGAAGAAATCGAAACCATCAGAAAGGACAACGAGTTCAAGATCAAAGAGATCGAGTCCAAAATAACAGAATTATTCAATTCAAATCAATTCGAACAAGCCAGAAATTTAGTAATCAAATTGAAATATTACACAAACATTCAACATGCTGTTTCCAACTGGGAATTAGGCAAACCAATCACTTTATCCCATTAAATATACATATGAATTCATACCATCTCCTCGTCGTGCACTATCTTGTACTCACAGTCGTTATATTCTTTGATCTCTTCTTCAGTTTCAGGCACCTGTCTTAACCATTTCATTCTACTACCAACAGTACTCAACTCATTCAGTCTAAACCCAAATATCTTCACCTCATACAAGTTATTAGGATTGCCCAATTTTAACTTACTTCTCTTTTCAACTTCTGGATACATTTTAACGAATAAACCAGCAAATGTGGTTCCAAAATAAGCACCATCAAGATTCAAGTACCTTGATGAATTAGGTAGATATAGATCCATACAACTTGGACAGAACAGTCTCAATGCCTCAAACCCAGGCAGATCGTGTCTTCCCACTGGCAACAATGGGACACCATCACATAAATATCTCGAACACACTCCAAACTGTTTCTTCTCATATTTATCCTTCATCATGGAAAGCCCCTGTTTGGTGATGATGAATCTCTGGTGGATCAGCCCGTATAGCAGCTCAGCAGAGTGCTGGATCAATGGTAAGTCTGACACCTTCACAGGCTCATCTGGTTCGAAATCCAATATTAAATCTAAAGCTTCTCTGTAAAATGGAACCATCGAGGGTAATCCAGTCAAATTGAAGTCGTCTTCAATGAACTCTGAGGCGACTTCCACTAAATAATCGTTCCCGTAAAGAGAACAGAAGTCGCTGATCCAGTTCTCATATTCTTCAGTTGTGTCGGACATGTTCTTTTCTATATATCTCTTTACTTATACGAAAAAGCCATATATAAAATTTTCATTTTTCTTTGATAATCAACACAATCAACAATCAACAATCAACAATCAACAAAACATCATGAACATTTTACTAGCAATCACGCTCTTGCTGCTGTTGAAGACCTTCTCCACGCTCATCTTAACTACAATCACCAAACTGGCCCATCCATACTTGAACTCTGCGCTTTTCAACTCCCAAAAACAGATCAAATTGAAAATAAACAACCAAATAAAGGAAAGGAATTCATTGTCACCACAAGATCAATACGCTAAATGGACTAAATTAAACAGAAGCATTGAGAAAGACGAGAAGGAATGGAGTGAAATTAAGTTGAAAATCTCAGATTCTTCGAAATTTAATGATTCTTTAATCAAAAAATTCAATTTATTATTGACTGTTTTGATATTTGGAATTAGAATCTACTATAGATCTGAGAAATTATACTTCTTAAGTTTAAATACGGTTCCTAAATTTGTTGAGATCTTGTTATGTTTCAACATCATGCAATTCGCTTTGAATTTATTAAAATTTAAATTATCTTTCGACGATATTGGTTATATCAATGTCAATAATTGGTGTCTTTTATTCAACACCTTTGCTTCTCATATAACTTATATCATTGAAAATATCAATAAAAATGAATTTCCAAAACCAGTCAAACCTGAATCTTTAACTACAAAAGCTCAATAATAAATAATACACATTATACAATTGTCTCTCATTAATGTAATCCACAAATTTCTCCTAATTGTAAAACATCAGAACAATCCTTGAAATCAGTTGAGTAATAATTACTCCATTTAGAATCTCCATTTGAATAATCTGGACTCAATTTTGTTTCAGTCTTTTTTCTTCTTGGATCTAAACATTTACATAAATATTCCAATTTCTTAAAACTAATATCTTTGGATCTTTTCTTTAACTTCTTGTCATTGATCAATTTCATTAATATGTAATGTAGCCAGTATAAATTGGTTCTTGGTGTGTAAATTGTCCAGTCTATTTCATTTTGCTTATTTTGTCTTAGTATTTCATTTCTCATAAATCTATAAATATCAAATTGATAATCTCCTTTACCTTTGAAAAAATCAGGATGATCTAAACTTGTACAAATAGTTTGGCCATCATCATCATCATCCAGTCTAGATAATGTATAATCTATCAATTTAACTGAGATCTTATTCTTATTAAAACTTGATATTATATTTTCTTCATCAATTGACATATTAGAAATATCAACCTCATTACTATCCTCTCTACTAATAACAATATTACCCCAGTGTAAATCTCTGTGTTCAAATTTCAGAAGCTTCTCAACATTTGATAAATTTGAAACAATTTGCCAAAAAATTTCTAATGATTCATTCCAACTGTTAATTTCAAATTTTTCTAAATCTAAACCACCATATTCTAGATTTAGAATTAGATATCTTTGGTTGAAGTTAAATTCGTTTGGTCTTAAATTTTTTGATCCTTTTAATTCATTAAAATCGTCCCATAGTTTCAATAAGAAATTTGGATATAACCCTTCAACTATATGGGAATCATTCAATTTAATAAAACCAGGTTGATTATTTATTTTATGATTAATTTTTAATTCTTGAATAACATTTTCAATTGATGGTTGATCAAATGCTTCATTACCAAATGGAACAATTTTCAAAATTTTGGTGATTTTACCTGTTTGGAAATCTTTAACTTGGAACACTTCACTGTACGAGGCCTCATTGAATTTAATTAGATATTCATTGCTTGATAAATTCAAGATGTTATCAATATATGAGTTGAAAGAATAAATCTGTTCTTTTTTAGTTAATTCAACTAATTTTTGTAATTGAATATGATTGATATCATTCATTGTATGAACTGTTGTATTATTTGTTGATACTGTCGGTTGTCTTGACAATGTTGAGTTAATTGAAATAATAGAAGTTGAGTTTCTTAGTCTGTTTGTCAACTTTATTCTTGAATCATTATCTGGTTTAGGTAATGAAATCATATTTCTATTCAAGTCACTGATTGATTCCTTTTTATTTAATCTTAAAACTGATCTTCTCATATCAGTAAATGAACTTTTACCCTTTAATGATCTTATCGATTCAACATCGTTTTCCTTTTTATATGATGATGAGAAAATTGATGATAGTCTAAATCTTGATCTCGATGATCTCAAACTTGATGTTGTATTGGAACTCATTAAACTTATTGTATCATCTTCCAATTTAGGATTTTTAAGATTTAAAGTAGATTGACGGTTGATAATTGGTGACAAATAATCACTTGATCTTTTATTAGATGTCTCACCAACAACTCCTGGTGTAACAGTTTTATAAGGGGTTGATTCAATTGAATTATCATTTGAATTAACAGAAACTGATGATAAAATGTTCCCGACTTTATGCATTGCATTTTTAAATGAAGTAGTTGATGAGGTTGAAGTAGATTGCTGAGAGGAAATCGAAAATCTTTTATTCTTAGACGATGCGTTTGAGTGGATTGATTGAATAGATGGAATTGAATTGATTGAAAATCTTTTTGAAATACTTGATATATTACTTGAATTTTCCTTATCCAATTCATTATTAAAAGATAATACTGACCATCTTTTAGAACCATTTGAAGTGATAGATGACCTTTTTCTCAAATGACTCAGACCAGCAGAACTATTTCTTTGAAAATTTGGAACTGATGAATTTAATGGAATTCTTTTATCATTAATATCATTTGTTAAGTTATTAATTGGTGATATATCTTGTAAGATAGAACGTCTTTTTGGAGTGGAAGATTTCTTGTGTTTATCAGGACTTGCAATCATCTCAGAACTTTCATCATGATCATTATCAGAGATAGAAACATTGACTAAATGTGATTGACCATAAGGAACATCTGAAATTTCATTTAATGAATCATGATCATCATCTCCATTTTCATATTCATCATCACTGAATTTATCTGAAGATATATTGAGATCATTTTCTAGGTTCAAAACAATATCATTTAGGCTATATTTAGCTGTTCTCTTGTTGTTAAATTTTCCATAAGTTGCACCTGATGGTAAAATAAAACCATTACGTCTATCTCTGTTACTTAGCATTATAATATTAGCAAAAATGGTCTAGCAGTATGAGGTTCAGTGTATTCAAGCAGTAGCTAGGTATGCAATAGTATATAGGATGAGCTGTGAGTTATTTTCGCACAAAATATCCGGTTTAAATTGAACTAAGACACTTGAATGTATTTTTCTTTGTTTTGTTTTTGTGTTTCTTTTTTTCTTCTTTGTGTTTGTTTAGATTTTTCTTCGTATCCATGGAAACTGCACAAAAAGAGAATTTTGGAAAATACGCGTAAGAAAAAAAAACTTGATTCAATCTGAAGCTGAAAGACACATATAAGGTGATTATGGTAGAATTGGGATATTTTAAGAATTGCCCTTAGCTGTATATTTTCAAAATAAACAATTTTCTTTAAAAAAAACTGTCTGAAATAGAATATCATGACATTGAGAAAAAACATTAGATAGGTTAAAGCAGCAAAAAAACGTCAAAGACAGGATTCGAACCTGCGAACGCAAAGCGCAACGCCTAACAGCTACATCAAGTAATAGCAGGGCGTCTCCTTAACCACTCGGACACTTTGACAAGAACCGAACTGGAAACCTCAACCGATTTTTCTGGAAGCGAAAATCAACTAGGCCAAATACGCTGATTATAGGAAGTTTTAACACTGAGTCTGATTAGATCTAACAATGGCATTAGAAAGGATTAAGCTGCCCTGATAATAGACAAATTTAATGAACAATATGTCACAAATACAATATATTTGTCACAAATACAATATATTCAACATATTAACATTTTAAACATTACAACTGAAGAGTATTCAACATACTAGAAATTATCACATCACATTAAACATAGAGGAAAATACGTACTATGTACATACATTAAAATCAATAGAGACAGTTTATTGGTCAATTAATGAACTTGCATCCATCAAAGAGATAGAATCATTGATTATTGGTCAGAAATATGGAAAAGTTGCATTATAAGTGAAGCAGTCGATATAATTGGTTGAATAGATGCATGAACTACAGTAACCTGAATATTAGTCATTGAAACGTAATTTATAGTATATCTAGATGGGATTCCTGAATAATAAGTCTGAAAAGGTTTATAGGAAGGAACCCTTTCAGAATACATATTTTGACACTACAACTTTAAGTAAATCCTTGTTATAAAAGAAAATCACCACTAATATAAATTATTTTAGAGAAAAAGAAAAAAAACTGATAAATCACTAGTCGTCGATATTAGAAAGAATTGTTACACACGAATTTTAGCATCGGTTCAGTCTTGCCAATTTTGGTCTGTTCGTATTTTTGTTGTCCAATAGCCGGCAGTAGTTAAATAAAAAAAAAAGTGTGTCGTATGAGATTGAGACAGTGAGTTCAGTATCAGTATGTTGAATTAGAATGGATAACTATGTTGTAAACTCGATATCCTACTATCAATCATGATTAAGCTTATATATTCAACTACATTAAACAATCTACTTAGGAGATCCTCTCTCCTTTTATACACGTAACTGGACATTCTGGAATGTTCCATTTGTATAGTAGCTACAGATTCTAAACCTTTACTTCAACAATATTCCGGTTTTCTAGAATGTTCTTCAACATCTTCAACAAACTATGTGAAGAAGTGGTGATTTTCTTTTATAACAGGGATTTAATTAAAATTTTAGTGTCAATATATGTTTTCTGAAAGGGTTCCTTCCTATAAACCTTTTCAGACTTATTATTCAGGAATCCCATCTAGATATACTATAAATTACGTTTCAATGACTAATATTCAGGTTACTGTAGTTCATGCATCTATTCAACCAATTATATCGACTGCTTCACTTTTAATGCAACTTTTCCATATTTCTGACCAATAATCAATGATTCTATCTCTTTGATGGATGCAAGTTCATTAATTGACCAATAAACTGTCTCTATTGATTTTAATGTATGTACATAGTACGTATTTTCCTCTATGTTTAATGTGATGTGATAATTTCTAGTATGTTGAATACTCTTCAGTTGTAATGTTAGTGGTGATTTTCTTTTATATAACAAGTATTTACTTTGTAGTGTCAAAATATTTATTCTGAAAGGGTTTCTTCCTATAAACCTTTTCAGACTTATTATTCAGGGATCCCATCTATATATACTATAAATTACGTTTCAATGACTAATATCCAGTTACTGTAGTTCCTGCATCTATCTAACCAATTATATCGACTGCTTCA